>VZQC01015082.1:2141179-2423558 GCA_009823505.1 Rhizomys pruinosus
GGGGAGTATTTTGGTGGAGGGACTTCAGCTCATGGGAGGCAGCACTAGCAGTTTCTCCCCAGGACAGGTGAAATGTATGGCGTATCCTGTAGACACATAGTCATTCTCTGATTCATCAGTCTGGGAGTGTGGTTGTGGGGTGGGGGTGGGGGTAGAACCCGAGTCTTTTGTGAACAGACACCCAGAGAGAAGGCATAAATTAGAAATCTTTTAATTTTGGAATTTTTTTATATGAATGCATTTCATTTTGATCTAATCTACTCCTCACCCCTCCATCTTCCCCCACCCCTTTGCCCATGCCTCCTCCATTCTACCAAATACAAAGTTAAAAAAAGACACAGGACTCTGGCACCATAAATACTGACAGACTGATTTATGTGTTCAGTAAATGTTACTGACCTTGGGTGAACTGGAAGTCCTCAGAGCTCAGAACAGACAGAGGTTAAGAGCAGGAAAGAACAGTTTGACAATTGCCAAATTTGTTGACTATAAGAAGAAATGATAGCATGAATTGAGATTAGGGGCTATGATAATGGTTTATTTTGTGAAAGTCAATCCTTAGATCATTTAAGTGACATTTCAAAAGTTATTTCAGGAGCTGGAGAGATGGCTCAGCTGTTACGAGCAGTGGGTGCTCTTGCAGAGGACCAGGGTTTAGTTCCCAACACCCACATGATGGTTAACAATTATCCATAAATCCAGTTAGAAGAGATCCAACGCCCTCTCCAGATACATTTACACACATGGAAGAAGTACACTCATACACATAAAATAAAAATAATAAATAGAACGTTAGAGAAATAAAAGTTACTTCACAAAAAATATTGATCATTATTAGGCATGGAGGCACACACCTTTAATTAATCCCAGCATTGGAGAGGCAGAGGCAAGAAAATCTCTATCAGATGGAGGCCATCCTGGTCTACACAGTGAGTCCAGGCCAGCTGGAGCTAGAGGGAGCCCTGTCTCAAAAAGAACATTCATCATATGTTTACATTTTTAAAATTTATTTATTATTTTTTATATGTGTATGAGTGTACCGTCTGCATGTAGTTGGTGCACCTGTGTCATGCAATGCCGCAGAGGTCAGAAGGGGGCGTCGGATTCCAGTGGAACTGGAGTTAAAGACAGTTCCTAGCCACCACGTGGGTGCTGGGAATCGAATCTGTGTCCTCTGCAAGAGCAGTCAGTGCTCTTAACCGCTGAGCCATCTCTGCAGCCCCATATGTTTACATTTTTATTATCGTCTTCTTCCTTTAGAAAGTTTCTCTGAGGGCTGGTGGATAAAGGTGCTTGCTGGGAAAACCCTATGAGTTGAGGTTTTCCAGGAAGCCACATGAAGGTAAAAGGAAACAACTAATTCCACAAATCTGTCTTCTAATCTCCACACATGTATTGTGGCATGCACGCTCATCATATACATTGCATCACACACATTAATTAATTGATTCCTGGAGAGATGGGTCAGTGGTTAAGAACACTGGCTGTTTTTCTAGAAGACCTAGGTTTGTTTCCCAGCACTTACATGGAGGCTAACAACCATCTGTAACTCCAATTCCAAGGGATCCAATGCCCTCTTCTGACCACCTTGGGCATTGTATGACATGGGTGCAGACTAATACACAAAAAAATAAGAATAATAAATAAAATGTTTAAAAAATAAATTTAAAAGCTTCTTTGAGTCTAGTAGTCTAATATAGTGTTTCTTTTTTATTTTTTTAAATTTTTATTTATTTATTTATGTGTATGAATGTACTGTCTGCATGTAGGTTTGTGCATCCATGTTGTGCAATGCCGCGGAGGTCAGAAGAGGGTGTCAGATTCCCCTGGAACTAGAGTTCTCCCGGAATTGGAGTTACAGACTGTTCTCAGCCACCATGTGGATGCTGGGGATCAAACCTGCATCCTCTGCAAGAGCAGTCGGTGCTCTTAACTGCTAGGCCATCTCTCCAGCCCTAATATAGTGTTTCTTAAAATTTAGGTGGAATTCCATTTTAGGAGATGAATTTTAGTGGATTTTTAAAGCCAATTACCATTAGCAAGCTTTGTGAAATATGCCATTGGCATGAAGTTGTATGGAAGTCTCAGTTGGGGAATATCTGGGGAAGGCTTAAGCCAATATGATGACCTAGAAATTCTGTAGCTATTTAGCTAGTAAATACCATCTGTGATAGTCAATTTTTCTTTGTCACCTTGGGGATTTAGAATAAACAGGCAAACATTTAGGAGATGTGTTTGCCTATGAAGATGTTTACAAAACGGTTCAGAGACCCATCCTGAATGTGGGTGGATGGTATCATCCTATGTGGATTTCTGGACTGAATAAAAAGGAGACAGTGAGATGAACACCAACATTCATCTCTCTCTGCCTCTGGACTGTGGATGCAACGTGACCAGTTGCCTCACGCTCTTGCTGCCATGCCTTCCCCACCATGATGGACTGTACTGTGATGGACTGGCAAACTGTGAGCCATAGTAAATCCTTCTTTTCTTAAGTTGGTTCTTTTCATATATTGCTTTGTGTATTTTTACTCAGTAAACTGGTTACCACAGTCTACTGAGTAAAAACGCTATTTATATTGATCACAATTCTACCTATCAATGCAATTGCTTATAGAGAATTCAATCCCCAGTTAGTTGGGTCATTTTTACCAAGCAGATGACAAATACAGAACTGTGGTCCTGATCAGTGCCTTTTAGTTCTTCAGCTTCACTGAGAGAAGCTGTGTGCTTACCCTCGTCCTACTGTGCTCAGTCACAAAGAAGTCTTTGATGCTGATCTGAACCTGTTTTGTTCTCTCCCTTGAAGTATCTTTCCCCCACAATTTGTGTTCTCTGTCCCTGTGGGAGTTCCATCATATATGCCTTTTTTCTTTTCCTTTCTCACAAAGTTTATAATTTCTCTTTCTTGATTTTGACTTTATTCCTTCAGATTTTTGCTTTTATTTTACAAGCTCTCCAAAGGCTAAAAGTGGAAGGATTCAGGATCACATCAGCTGAAAATGGATCTAAATTCCTAGTAGAGCTCTGGTAGATTAATCAGTACTAACATTTTTTTGGTGAGCAATAAAAGACCACTATTTGGAAAAGAAATACCCCACATGTATTTAATGATATTTTCCCTTCAACATTTGTTTCTATAACCATAAGTGGAATTTTCCATACAGAGATTTCTACTTCTCCATTGGCGGTGAGAGAAATCGCTCTATTTGTCTTTGATTACTTTGATACAGTCTTTAGTTAGACAAAGAAAAGACCATTTAAGCCAGCTTTGGTGCTAGATGGGTGGGAATCTAAAGCCTCATGTAGAATAAGCCTTCTGTGTTTTCCTATCTTGTGTGGACTAATACCAGTTTTATGGGGAGAGAGTGGTATGACAGGATCAAAAAGACAGAGAGGAAAGAGGTGCTGAAAAGGAAGATGGGAGGGAGGGAAAGTGCCATTTGGACAGCTTCTAGGATGACTGAGACCCGTTAGATGAATAATGGTTTTCATTTTTACTTGTGTGTGTGTGTGTATGTTCCTATATGTGCAATTACATGTGTGTTCATGAATATATAAGGACATGTGTGAACATTGATGTAGAGGCCAGAGATCAACTTCAAGTATCATTCATCAAGTACCTTCCATGTTGTTTTTTTGAGACAGAATCCCTCAGGGGCTTGGAAAACACCAGTTGGGCTAGGCTCACTGATGAGTGAGCGCCAGGGGTCTGCTGGCTTCCTCCTCCAGGCACTGGGATTGCCAGCATGCACTGCTGTGCCCATTCCTTCACTGGGGATTTACCTTAGGTCTTCCTGGCTGCCCTTCAAACACTTTACCCACTAAACCAACCACTTCCTCAGTCTCAGATGTGTAATTTTAGGTATATCTCTATCACACACACACACACACACACACACACATATATATGTATATATATATATATATTTCATGTGTACTGCATTGTATTTTCCAGTTTTTTTCTGTCACAGCCCACACACACTGCAGCTTATAGGTGCATGTGCAAACACAGATGTACCTCTGAAACATGGTGTCATGTCTCTTACATCTGACGAATGCTGATTATTTCTTTTATTTCTTTTATTTTTTTCACATAAATTTATTTTTATTTTTTTAACAAATCTAGACCTGTGTTCCCACCCATTCCTCCACCCCACCAGAGCTCATGCATTCTGCCAAACATGCTTTTCATCTCTTTCTCAGTCTTTCTCAATATTCTCCATGAGGAAGTTGACTGTTTTGAGCAGAAGTTCACTGTTTCAGTCAGTTGATTATTTCTTTTATAACATTTATTTATTTATGTATATGTATTAGGGGTGCGTGTGCGTGTGTGTGTGTGTGTGTGTGTGTGTGTGTGTGTGTGTAGGTCAGAGGACAACTTTTAGGAGTTGATTCTCTCCTTCCACCATATGGTTCCTGGAGAAGATCAGGTCATCCTGCTCAGCAGCAAGCTCCTTCACTTACTGGGTCATCATACTGACCCAAATGCTGATATTTTCTATTCCATGTTCTTTGATCTTACTGATCTCCAAATAACTGTTGATTCCATGAGTTGCGAACAGGTGACAGCTGGCAATCTGCATGGTGCCACTTTAAAGATAAAGTCTACTACTTCATGGAAACATTCTGATTTTCTTTTGCTTTTCAGGCTCAGGAATTGAACCCGGGGCCTTATATGTATGAGACAAACATTCTCTTACTGAGTTACATCTATAGCCCACATCTTATTTTTCCAGTTAACTTTTTCATTCTCCAGCATCTCTCCTCTCAAGCACTGGCTAGCACTACTGTTTGCTAAAGGGGTCATGACTTCTCCTGACCCAGTTAAATGCTTGGAGATGTAAATAGAGGATTGAAATTCTGAAAGCTCAGGGCTTAAGTGTCAGAAGAGTAAACTCACAGAGGAGCTCAGCTGGAGACAAATGGACGATTGTGAGATGATGAGAAGAAGTCAAAGGGCTGCTAAAGGCGCTTGAATTCAAATGTTTTATTCAAGCAAAAGACATTTTATGTTCAGCAAAGTGTGTGAGTTTATAGAACATAAATATTTAGCTTTCATGTGCCTGGTACTGGAGGAGATATTGGCAACTCCTCTCTCACGAGGAGAATAATGAACTCTGAGAGCTTAATTGAATATCCACAGGACAACAATGTTACCTTGTCCCATATTAAAAAAACAAAGAAACGAGGCAAGCGTGCTCTATATAATCCAAGGATCCCTGTCTTTAGGAGGATTCAGATATAACTTTTAGGGAAAGAACTTTCAGTCAGTGTTGAAAAGATTCGAATGGAATCACATGTGAGATTTTAAAGGATACGGACTCTGAGATATCAGAAGGATAAGTCTAACTTAAATGAAAGGGAACAAGATGCTCTCAGTACTGGACTAATTACATACTTGTTGCTATAATAAAATACCTGACAGCCCGGTGTGGTGGCACACGCCTTTAATCCTAGCACTTGGGAGGCAGAGGCAGGCAGATCTTTGTGAGTTCAAGACCAGCCTGGTCTACAGAGTGAGTTCCAGGACAGCTGGTCCAAGACCCCACCCTGTGGAATGGTGCCTCTGATATTTAGGGTAATTTTCCTACTTTGGCTAGTGTGATCTAGAAACTTCCTTATGGATGTGTCCAGAAATTGGCAGTCTTGGTGATTGTAGGTCCTGTCAAGTTGACAATCAGTAGGAACCAGCACAGTGTACTCATATTTGAAATGAACACCAAAAGAAATCTGCAGTGAAGACTTTCAGCTGCCCATCAGATGTGGCCTTCCTTCAAATGTCACCCTCCCAAAGCTGTCCTCAGAAACATGGGAGACAAAGGCTGTCAGGACTCTCCAGGTAAAACATGGGGAAGACTACATTCTTTCTACCACAAGCAGCAGCACCCTCTAGAAGCTGGTTAGAGAGTGATTCAAGGTGAAACCAAGGGTAGCATCGTTGAGAAGACTGGAATGATTCCTCTCCCTGGGGCAGTGTCTTGGAATAGACTTATGAATAAGACCACATCCTTTCTTTAACTGAGGGGAGAGTAATTTAGTCTGGCTTCCTCAGGTAGATACCCTTATAATCACAAGTGATACCAGTGCATGTTGGTAATCCCAGTGCTGGGAGGAGGAAGCCAGTATATTCTTTGACAATATCACAAGTGAATATAACATATTTTGGTTATATGTACCCTATTACTCTCTCTTATCCCTCTCTCATTGAACCACTTCTTCCCAAGAAGTTCCCATGCTACCTCCCAGCCTTTGGCTTTGACCAGGTTTATAATACCAAGCATGAATTCCATAGTCAAATCCAATTATAAAGCTGTCGGTTACTCCTATAACAGTCATGCCACTATTGTATGAGTGGCACATCTTGCATGGTAAGTGGATAGTGATATTTCTGAATCACATAAAAGAAAAAACTATATAGTTATTGGTTTCCTGTAACACAATGTACCCTGAAATAATTTTGTATATTTTGTCCATTTCTGCATCTCCTTTATTTAGTTCATCTTTATCTTTTTTATTTCATTTTTTTCTTCTATTACTTCTTTATTTTTTCCATTTTTTAACAATAAGTAATAATTTATGAGTACAAGCATCCTTCATGTAAAACCAATTTTCAAGCAGTTGTGCCCAAACCCACACAGCCCAAGGGTCCCACCATCCAGCTTGGGGGCTTGTATGTTCAATCAAGTTGATCAAATAAGTGTCCAGTCTATATTGCTGTAGTTTCACCATTCACCCCAATCACAGCCTTTACATTCTACCATGCCCCCTCTTCTGCAGCTTGTCAACGAAGTAAGGAGCACTAAGAAGAGATTTATTTCATTTTTTAAACAATAAGTAATGTTGTGAGTACAACATCCTTCATGTAAAACCAATTTGCAAGCAGCTATGCCCAAACCCACACAGCCCAAGGGTCCCACTATCCAGCTGGAGGGGCTTGTATGTACAATCATGTTGATCAAATAATTGTCCAGACTATATTTCTGTAGTTTCACCATTCACCCCAATTGTAGCCCTTACATTCTACCACTCCCCCTCTTGCACAGATTGTTCCCTAGGCTTAGAAAGGAAGCACAGATGGACAAGAAGCAAAACAGTCTACTTTCTCTGGAGATGTCATTTTGGGCTCTAATACTTTTATTGATGTTTTGAAAATTTCATACATCATTTTTCAGTTCAATTTAGACATAGTCCCCGTTCCCTGCCCCCCACCCCACCCCAGTTCATGCATTCTGCCATATGTGTCTTGAATCTCTTTCTCAGTCTTTTTGAAGTTTTTCTCTGAAGAGGTTTATTGTTTTGCGCAGAATTTAACTGTTTCAGTCAGTTCTTTGACCCACTCCTTATGTTGTTGTTCCCTCCCCTTTGTATTGCTTCAAAATATGCCTATATAAATATCATATATATACCAAAATTATGACCTCTGAAAATAAACTGCATTTTAATTCCAAAAGATGTTTAGGAATTCACATTTTCCCTTTAATTTTATATTACTCTAAAATATGAATATATACCTTCCACCCATATACAGTAATTACAGTGTCTGAAAATAAGTGGTAAGTTAATTCTAAAGCCCATTAAGAGATTCACATTATAACAGCATAGTTGCTTTCAGATAAAACGAAATATAACAATAACATTGCTCAGCTTGCCTTTCAACTGGGGATTGGTGTTAGCATCCACAAATGAGGGAAACCATTTGCCATTTTTTTTTCTGGGACTGTTACTTCACTTAGCATAATAGCTTCAAGTTCCATCCATTTACCTGCAAATTTCATGATGTCATCTTTCTTTACTGCTATATAGAACTCCATTGTGTAGATGTACCACATTTTTGTTATCCACTCATCACTTGAGGGGCATTTGGGTTGGTTCCAGCTCTTTGCTATTGTGAAGAGAGCTGCAATAAACATAGACGTGCATGTATCTTTGTGGTAGGATGACTCTTATGGGTATATACCCAGGAGTGGTATGGCTGGGTCAGGTGGTAGGCTCATTTTGAGTCTTTTAAGGGTTCTCCACATTGCTTTCCATAGTGGTTGTATGAGTTTACATTCCCACCAGCAGTGGATGAGTGTTCCCCTTTCCCCACAACCTCTCCCATTTGGTGTCTTTTGTTTTCTTGATATTAGCCAGTCATATCAGAGTGCGATGATATCTCAGAGTGGTTTTAATTTGCGTTTCCTTAATTATTAAGGATGTTGAACACTTTTAAAGATGTTTCTCAGCCATCTTAACTTCCTCATTGGTGAAGTCTCTGTTCAGTTCTTTACTCCATCTTTTGAGTGAGTCATTTGTTTTCTTCTTTGTTTTTTGAGTAGTTGATATATTCTGGAAGTTAATGCTCTGTCAGATATATCACTGGTGAAGATTTCCTCCCACTCTGTGGGTTTTCTCTTCACTTCCTTGATTTTTCTTTCACTGTACAGAAGCTTTTGAATTTCGTGAGGTCCCACTTGTCAACTGTTGGCCTAATGATAATGTTCCAGGATGCAAAACGGATGGGGGCTGTATCTTAATATGTATTTTTAAGCACTGTGACTGAGGTAAATCAGCTTTGGAAGGCTTCTTTGGCCAACCCAAGCTTCAGAGTGAGTCAAGAAAGTGAAATATTAACATGTACCCAGAGACTAGATGGGAAATATGTATTGACCCATATCAATGACAGCTAGCACTAAATTGAGTTCATGTATCACATTCTGTGGAAACAGATGAAAGAATAATTAATTTTATTAATTATGTCAGACAAATATACCTTTTGAAGCACTTTCAAATGTTGAATTCAAATGAAATTGGAATTAATATTTGCACAGACTCTCTGTTTTAGGAATAGTTTATCTTTCTGTTTCCTTTTCTGGCTTTATTCTCTAATGCATGAAATGGCTGGTGTAGTTTGAATGTGAAAATCCCCTGAAGGCTCACATGTGTTAACACTTGCTCTCCAGCTGATGGTGCTGTTAGGCAGTGGAGCCATGCTCCGGGCAAATGTGTCATTCAGGATGGGTTTTGGGCTTTAGAACCTGGCTGCACTTGCGCTCTCTCTGCATGCTGTCATGTTTCTGCCCCATGAAGGACTGCATCCCTCAGGAACTGAAAGCCAAAGTAAACCCTTTACTCTTGAATTGCTTTTGCTTGGGGATTTTACCACAGCATCAGGAAAGAAGCTAAGACAGTTCCTTTCTTCATTCTTTCAGATTTTTATATTGTTGGAAAACCATTATGAACACATGGGCTGGTTCCTGTAATGTTATGTAGACTCATAGTCAGTGAATAGTTTAAGATTGTTTAGATGTAGATCAAGAGTAGTAAACCAAAGTTTGCTCCCATTTGAGAATTTTTAACATGGACTCAGATGAAGATATGGAAGGCACATATACTATTGTTCCACTTTTACCTGTTTTACAATTCACTGACAAATAGAAACTTAGGGGAGAAAGGGCTTATTTATCTCACAATTCCAGGTTACAGTCCATCATTACAGGAAAGTCACAGCAGCAGGAACTTGAGACAGCTGGTTACATCACATCCACAATGAAGAGCACAGAGGAAATCATGCACACATGCTCCCTTACTTGCTGGATTTTGCTCAACTTCTTTTTTATATCTAATACAGTTCAAGACCTCCTGCCTAGGGAGTGGTACTGCCTGCAGTCAGCTAGATCTTCCCACAGACATGCCTACAAGACATCTCAATGTAGATAATCCTTTATTGAGACTCTCTTTTCAGGTGATTCTAGTTTGTGTCATATTGACAATTACTGTTAACCACTTCAACCATATTTTCAGATGATGAAAAGTTGAGAGGATTAAATCATGTGCTAAGTGGAAAAATAACAAGAATCCAGAAGCACAAAGGTATACTAGAGAGGTTGAGAAAACAGCAGGACAAACTTAACAAAGGACAATAGAATTCATACTTTCAGGTGAGACAATAACATAAATACTTGACACATTTGCATATCTCTGGGCCCAATACAGTGTATGCTAACTTTTGGAGGTATGTGGAGTATAGTAAGTTGACTTAAATTAGAAGTAGTTGTACAAGACTGGTGAGATAGCTCAGCAAGTGAAGGCACTTGGCACTAAGCCTGATGACCTGAGGTCCATTCTTGGGAACCCACATGGTAGAAGAAGAGAACCAACTCGTGTAAGTTGACCTCTGACATCCACACATGTACCATAGCACACACAAATGCCCATAGAGACACACGTTAAATATATAAACATAATATAAAAAGAAATTATTGAAACAATAAAGGAAATAAAAATAGGCAAAGTTCTGCTCTTTGTTATCCACTATTACTGGATGGTAAGACCTATTACTGTAGACAGTACACACATGAGCTGCAGAAGAAACAAGGAAAAATCAAGCTGGTGCTGACTTCAGAGCTTTGTACCTACTGTCCAGTGTTCATAGTGCTGGTATGTACTACACATGGTACAGGAAGGAAAAAATAATCATCAGCCTTACAGCTATGAATCCTGTGAACTACAACAACTGGCCTGGCAAGATATGTCCAGTGGTGCAATAGAGGTGCAAACATTATGGCAGTAACCAACCACTCTCTGATTGAATATAAGGTCCACTTCTTAGGATAGAGCCCATAATTGACATTGATATCAGGCTTAGGAACATGAGGCTAGATAGGTCACAGGACATAAGAGAGAACCTAATGCTAATTTTCTATCAAATAGTCATCATATTAAACTGACTCCCAATGACATTATATCCATACATTAATGCATCTCTCAACTATCATCAGAGATGTTCCCATACACAGCAAATGATGGTTAACACAGAAACTCAGAACTGGCCAAAGTGCAGATGACAAGAGGCTACAGAATACTTCTCCCTGAATAGCACACTTACATCAAATTTCTGCTTCCCAAGAATCAGGGATCATTATGGAAGAGGAGGCAGTGGGAAGATTGTGAGAGACTGAGGTGGTGGATGACCACAAGGAAACAGAGTTTTCCAGACAGCTGGTCAGTTGTTAATATGAGCTCACAGCAAGCACAAGTCCCATGCAAGCTCGAACCAGACAAAATCCCAGCATAGCCATGGGGAGTGGCTAAGAAACCCCAGCCCAGCCCAAGGAACTTTTGGCAACCAATAGCTCTGACCAGGGCAGAGAAGTCTCTTTCAAGGATGAGGCTCTGGGTAGCTTAACCAGGCCCCAGTGAATGGACACTGTGCTGGATAGCTTTAGTGGTGCTGGATAGCTTTAGTGTCAACTTGACACACCTGGGTCGAGGGAGCCTCAGTTGGGGAATTGGCTCCATTGGACTGGCCTGTGGCCACATCTGTGGAGTATTGTCTTGATGGTCGAGCAGTGTGGGAGGGCCCAGCCCACAATGAGTACTGCCACCCTGGGCAGGTTGTTTTGTACTGTATAAGAAGGCAGGCTGGGCATGAGCCAGGGGAGCAAGCCAGTGAACAGCATTCCTCCATGGCCTGTGCTTCAGCTCCTACCTCCAGGTTCCTGCCCTGAGCTCCTGCCTTGGGCTCCCTAAGTGATGAACTATGACCTGGGAGATGTAAGCTGAATAAACCCTTTCCTCCCCAAGGTGGTGTTGGTCAGAGTGTTTTGGCACAGCAATGGAAGACAAACTAGAACAGACACACACTGAAGGACATTTAGGGACACACATTAGACTCTTAAGCCATACACACACACACACACACACACACACACACACGTGCTGTTATTTATATATAATAGATATATAATAGAGCACATTAAATTAGGTGGGGGCAGTAAGGGGAAATGGGCCTAGATGATAGGATCTAAATACCATCAAATTATATTGTACGAAAACAACAAAAAATTCAATAAAAATGTACAAAAAGCAGGGCAAAGTAAGAAAAGTAAGAATCAATAAAGGAAGTGTATCTCTCATAAGACTATACTTGATATTGACAGGTATGTAAGTAAAAGGTTAATGGATTAATATTAAAGGTAATTATGCAGCCAAAGCATGGTGGCACATACCTTTAATCCCAGCACTTGAGAGGCAGAGGCAGCTGGAATTCTGTGAGTTCAAGGCCAGCCTGGTCTACATAGTGAGTTCCAGACCAACTAGGACTAAAGGGAGACCTTGTCTCAAAAAGGAAAAAAGATGATTATGGGTGAGAGAGAGTTTTATATGACTGAAGATGGCTTTGGGACAGTGAGGGCTGATAGAAGACAGACGTTTCAGTTCTGATGATTGGTAGGTAGATCCCTAGGGCATTGTGATGGAAGGGATTCTGAGACAAAACTCAGCAGAAGCTGATTTTGTGAAGTAGCCTTCATCATGGAAGATGCAGAAAGGTGAATTTTTTTTTGTCCAAAAAGTTTTCACTTGTAGGATAAAAATCCTTCACTTAGTGGTGGCAAATGCACACAACCAGCACAACAGATGCCCAAGGAAAACAGTCAAGGTGAGGAGCTTGGCTGGGATGTATTTGAGCAGCAGGCCTGAAGATGAGCTTACTCAACCTAGGTAAGTGTGTACCTTGTGAAGGGCCGTAGATTCCCTTACAGGGGTGGGTCATGCTGGAGTGGATGTGAATGGCTTAGCTTAGGAAAAAAAGACTTTTCCCCTTGGATTTCCTGCCTCTACCAGGAATATCGGTCATGCTGACTTCTGTCCACACTGCCCATCTTGGAGCCTCTGAAGTGTCATCAGGTCCACCTTGCCTATTGCTTAAATAGTACAAGACCAATTTCTTCCCAAACTTCCAGAGGCTGAGTACCCCTATGCCATTCTTTCTGTAGCTGTTATCCCCCAGGAATTGCAAAAGGAGGTGAGCTTAGAACAATCAGTTCTGAGTCTATTTAACCAATTTCTGGGAAAGTTATCCCTTTCCCAAGAAAGAGAGCTTCAGGGACATTTCAATGCCGCAAAGAGTATGGGATGAAAGTATATACTCATTAGCTTGTGTCGCCCAAACCTAGAGTTGTAAAATAACGAACACTGCTTATTTCTTCTGATTCTGTGGGTTGGTGGACATATGGTTGAATCTTGAAATGCTTAGCTACTCCAGGCAGTTAGCTGGTGGCCGGAGTGTGGCTAAGTAGTCACGCTCACATGTCTGGTTGTTGTCTAGATCTTGTTCAAATCAGATTTAACTCCACAGCTCCCAAGGGCAGCCACTGAGGACCAATCCTAGTGCACAGAACTTTTCAAACCTCTGCTTGTATCACATTGACACTGTTCTGTTGGGGAAGGCAAGTCACAATGGCTAAATCCATATTCAAAGTGTCAAGATACCATTTGATTCAAGGGATGAAGATGCTGACTCTACTATTCTGTCTTAAGAGGAGCTGCTATGTCACACTGCAGAGAGCTCTGCAGATAGGAGAAAGGCACAGCCGGGGCCAATTTTGCAATATGTCATAACAAGGAGTGGCTATCTCCATGGAGGAGCAAGTCTATTTTACATATTGCCACCTCATTACTGTTTCATCCTTGGACTTAGAATTCAAATTGCCTATTAAAATGTGTGTGTGTGTGTGTGTGTGTGTGTGTGTGTACATGTAGAGGCCAGAGGATAACCTCAGCTCTTGTTCCTCTTGTTTTCTGGGCCAGTGGGCCCCAGGAGTTTGCTTTGTCTACATCTCTCCAGTGCTGGGGTTACAGCTTACCCACCATACCTGCCTTTCCATGTGGCTTGTGGGGATCAAACTTAGGTACTCATGCATACAAGGCAAACACTTTATTGATTGAGCTATATCCCTAGCGTATGTCCACTAAGAATTCTTAGTGCCCTTGTGAACAGTTTATTCTAGAAAGTGAACCATCATTATTGTTATTCTGGAAAGTGGATTCTGACCATGCAAATTACAGAAATTTCTAAAACTATAATGCTTGTTCTTTGAGGCCTGCCTATGTTCCTTCTGAAATGGAATACAGGAATGAGCTAATGTTTTCCTTCTTCTAAAGCAGTTTGTATTGGGCCTGGGGAGATGACTGAATGCTTAAGAGCTCATACTGCTCTTGTAGAGGACGTGCCTGAGTTCAGATCCCAGCACCTATATTGGGTGGCTCATAACCTCCTTTAACTCCAGATCCAAGGAATCCAGTGCCTTCTGCCTTCTATGGGCACTGTATTCACATGCATGAACCCACACACATACATAATTAAAAATGAAAATAAGGGCTGGAGAGATGGCTCATCAGTTAAGAGCACGGATTGCTCTTGCAGAGGACCCGGGTCTGATTCCCAGCACCCACATGGCGGCTATGAACTGTCTTTAACTCCAATTCCAGGGGAATCCTATGTCCTCTTCTGACCTCCATGGTATTGCACTACACAGGTGTACAAACCTACATGCAGACAGTACACTCATACACATAAAAAAAAAAGAAAAGAAAAGAATCACTTTGTGTTGTAGCAATAAGAACTCTTTCTGAGTCTGATGTTTGCACTGTCTCATTTTTGGTTGGTTTGAGTCAAAGAGGCAATTTTTCTTGTAGAGCCAAGTAATTGTTTATCCTTTTCTTGGACTATTATTTATATACTGTTAGGGTTGACAGGCAAAGCACAGGAAGTGGATATTAACATCCAAAATTGTGAAGTGAGTATTGTCCTTTTGGCAGATACAGATGCTCAGGGCTGTGTGACCTGGTGACACCTATGTGTCATGGTTGGATTGTGGGTGGACGTGGCAATGGCTTGTGAGTCATCAAAGTTCTCAGTCTCCCTGCTTTCTGTCCTGTGTCTGAGTATGGCGAAGATTTGTCTGTGTTGTTTGTGAAGAATGCTGTGTAAGGGCTGGAGAAATGGCTCAGTTGATAAAGTGCTTGCTTGTACAAACATGAAAACCTGAGTTCAGTCCTCAGAAACCAAATAAAGAAGCCAGATGTGGCAGTGTGGGCCTCTAATCCCAGTCCTGGAGGCAAAGCAGATGGATTCCCTGGGCTCAGTGGCCAGCTAGCCAAAGTAGTGACCTCACAGTTCCATGAGAGACTCTGCCTCAGAATGTAAGGTAGAAGGCAGGCAATATGGCTCAGTGTGAGTAAAGGTGCTTCCAGCAAGCCTGATGACCCCAAATTTCCATCCTTAGGATGGAAATAGATAACCGACTCCTGCAAGTTGTCCTTTGACATCCACAAGTTGTGCCTCCTGTATCCACATAGTGGCACATATGAATACCTCCCCTGACCCTCATCTCACATGCACACAAAGTAAAATACATAAACATTTTTCTGAAAAGAACATGGAAAAAGATTGAGGGAGATAGCCAATATCCACCTCTGGTCTCCACATGCATGTACACACCTGAACATACATGTATGTACACACACAAGCATGTACATAGGCACACACTCACACACACACACACATATACACACACACAGCCCTGTGGAAGACAATGAAGAAACATCTTTTTGTTTTTTCCAATGACTAACTTCTCAGTTGTTCTCATGATGGGAGAATTATTATAGCTTAGGACTTGGCAAGACTCAAAAGCTCAATACAAAATAGATTTATTAGTAATCTAGGAAGAACTTGAAGTCACTCTGATGATCCTTGGAATCAAAGATGTATTCAATGGCCTCAGTCAACCTATATACCAATCAGAGTATGAAAGAAGAGGATACACAACTGTAAAGTGAGAAAGAATATCTCAACTCTCATAAAAATGCAAAGAAAGAAATAGGAACTTCAAAATCAGGAAGGATCGCATTCAGAAGACTTAGTAAAGAGCACTTGTCCTTGATTTTCTTTACTCCTTGAAGACAATGACTCAGGCTCCCTGAGCTTTCCAAAGTGCCTGCCACCTTGTAGAAAAGACTCCAGTGAATGTTTGCACAGTGAATAAATGGCCGATTATATTGATTCCGTTAGCAGCAGGGAGGAGGGCAGTGTGGAGGTGGTTTAAGTTGAACAGCCGTGATGGTTAGCTTCAGTTGTCAACCTAGGCTAACTTGGGAAGAGAGTCTCAAGAAAGGACTGTCTAGATTTTGTTGGCCTGTGGGCATGTCTGTGGGTGATTGCTTGACTGCCTTAACTGATAAAGACCCAGAACAAAAATGGGCAGCACCAGCCACTGGTCTAAGGTCCTGGAGTGTATGAGAGTAGAGAAACTTAGCCTCACACTAAGCATGCATGCGTTCACTCCTCTCTGCTCTTGGCTGTGGAGTGCTGTGGCCAGCTGTCTCAAGGTCCTGCTGCTGTGACTCTTGGCAGTGGTGGACTGAAACCAGGGACTGAGAGCCAAAATAAACCCTTTCTCTCCTAAGTTTCTTTTTGTAAGGATATTTTATCACAGCAAGAGGAATGAAATGAGGACAAATGCCTTAGAAGAATTTGTCAGCCCTAGTGAAATGGGGAGAGAATACATTTGCAGTGGAATGTATACACTAAGGGAGATGGGAAGTAGAAACTGGAGAATCCCCAGAAGCTCATGGGTCAGACAGCCTGGTGTAAATGGAAGAAAAACAACAAAAGAGACCCTGTCTCAAACAGGGTGTAAGGTGAAGAGTGACACCTGACATTATCCTTCAACTTGCACACATTTGTTGTGGCACATAGAGACTACATTCACACATACAAATATGCACACACATACAAATATGCACACAAATACGAAGGAGAAGATTTTTCAAGAAGAGGGGGAGAAAGCAATGCTTATTTCACTGTAGGCTGAAGTGATTGAGAATGGTGCCTATATCAAGCCCTGCTTCCAAGAAATGCATTACTGAATTACATCCTTAGAAGGTACGTGTGGGAAGGGGTGCTGTTGTGTGTGTGTGCATGTGCATGCTTGTGTGCTTGTGTATGGAAAAGTTAAGGCGAGACTAACACAGCAAAGAGCAGCTCAAAGCCAAAGCATGATCACCCAGGAATTAGGCAGATTTGAGGCCAACTCTGTGGTTTAGCTGGAATCCCCTGATCTCATCTGCTTGGATTTCAGAGCACAGGTCTTTCACTTTTTTTAATTGGGTACAATTTTGCTTTCTTCTCATTTCTGCGTAGATTAGATGAAGAACTCACTGACACTGACAGAGTCCTTTAACCTTCTCATTAGTCATTTCCATCAATGTAAACTCAAAACGTTTCTTAACATAGGTGCATTGAATCAGTATTCTTCAATGACGAGGAAAAAGGGCCTAGAACTCAAGGAATGCTCTCTAAGGACTCGGCCATTTGGGTCCTAGAACCCAAGGAGTGCTCTCTAAGGACTCGGTCATTTGTGTCCTAGAACCCAAGGAATGCTCTCTAAGGACTCAGGTCATTTGGGTTCTTGGCTTTGAAGAAAGTGGTTTCTCTTTTGGTCATATATTGATTTCCTCTTTGAAAGCTTTTATGCTTTTGATGTTCCTATCTCCATTTTTTAATTTATTACTTTTATGTGTATGAGTGTATTACCTGCATATAGGTAAGTGCACCCATGTTGTGCAATGCCCGAGGAGGTCAGAAGACAGCATCGATTCCTCTGGAACTGGAGTTATGTATGGATAGTTGTTAGCTGCCATATGGGTTCTGAGAATAGAACTTGAGTCCTCTGCAAGATCAGTCAGTGCTCTTAACTGCTGAGTCAACTCTCCAGGCCCCATATCCATTTTTCACCTCTTTAGTTCAATCTCTGTACTTAACTAACAAGAGGTTTTTTTTTTTCCTCTTATCTGTTGCTCAGTCTAGCTTTTGTGTTAATAATAATCAATAATAACTGATAATCAATAAATAATTTTATTACTTTTCTTTTCCAGAGATATTTGCTGGCTCTGAAATATCATTTTCTTAAACTTACCGTATTTGTATAGTCAATAATTATCCCCAAGGGTTGGAGAGATTGCTCTAGTGGTTAAGAGAGCCTGCTGCTCTTTCAGAGGACCAGAGATAAGTTCCCAGCACCCATATTGCAGGGCTCAGAGCCATCTGTAGCTCCAGTTCCAGGGGCTTTGACACCCTCTTCTGGACTCTGTAGGCATTGCATGCACATTGTGAATATACAGACAAGTAGGCACATACACATACACACAAACAGAATTTAAAAATTAACTCTAGCTTTAATGGGCTTTCATATCAATGTATTTTTCCTTCCTTCCTTCCTTCCTTCCTTCCTTCCTTCCTTCCTTCCTTCCTTCCTTCTACTTCTTTTCACTATGAACTTCCACAATCTGTTTTTCCTAACGCATTTGTCTACAATTTTATGAAAGGAACAAAATAGAAAGGAAAGAAGACATCAAAAAATGGTTAATGTGGAAGGCAAGAAAAATCTATTTTTCCTGTATCACTTTGAAAGATTCAGTTTTTCAAGTGTAACCACAGATTTATAAAGTAAATGCATGATTAATATTTATCCTTTTAGAAAATAGTATGTAAGATTTGCCTATGCAATGATTATTAAAGCCGTTATTTATATGCACTCATTATGATGTCTGGTTAAAAATTTATCATGCTGGTTATGTCCAGCAAACAAGTTGGCTTGTAAATGTGTGTGTTTTCTGGTTTCTTTCAGGTGCAGATGAAACTCATCCACACCCTGTTTCAAATGCCCTGCAGAACAAGGATAGGGTGTTATCTACCAGTGTATTAACCTTTGTAGTGTGTGTATGTGTGTGAGAGAGAGAGAGAGAGAGAGAGAGAGAGAGAGAGAGAGTGAGTTTCTGTGTGTTGAAGGAGGTTGTACATGTAGATGTATGTTTAGGGGACAGAAACTTCTTGTGTCTTTTCTCAGAGCTGTTCACTTTATTTTTTGAGATAGGGATGTCACTAGCACCTGGGTCCACCAATTAGGCTTGACAAAGATAGAATACTGAAAGCCACAGAGAAAAACAAGATGCATATAAAGGGAAGCCCATCAGAATTCCAGCTGACTTTTCAATGCAGATGATGAAAGCCAGAAGAGCATGACCAAAGTATTCCCAGTACTAAATGACTATAGATGCCCACCCAGGTTACTCTACCCAGCAAAAATGTCAATTATAGTTGAAGGAGAAAGGAAAATATTCCATGACATAAACAAGATGAAGGAATACATGTCTAGAAAACTAACCATCCAGAAAATACTTGAAGCAATTCAGAGGACAGAGGAAAGGAGCAGCTATCCCCAAGCAACAAGAGAGAGTAATCAATGAAGGTGTAAACCCAGAAGTATAAACATAGGCCAAAAATACAAACAGAAATTAAACAGAAGGGAAACAATATACATCTCTCAATATTAACCTTAAATATTAATTCTGAACTCTCCAGTCAAGAGTCACAGACTGGGAAACTGGATTAAGAAATTGAATCCGTTTTTTGTTGTTTATAAGAAACACATCTCACCTTCAAGAGCAGGTACTCTCTTAAGGTGAAAGGATGGAAAAAATATTCCAAGGAAACAGTACCAAAAAGCAAGCAGGAGTTGCTATTCTAATATACTTTATTAGACAAAATATACTTCAAAGTAAAACTAATCAGAAGAGATGAAGAGGGTCACTACATTCTTATCAAAGGATCAATCAACCATGAAGATTTCACAATCATAAATATATATGTACCAAACTCTGGTGCACTGAACTTCATAAGCACAATCCTGCAGGATTTCTAGGCACAGATCAATCCCAGCACACTAATAGTGGGAGACTTCAATACTCCACTGAGCCCATTGGACAGGTCACCTGGACAAAGAATAAACAGAGAGACACCTGAACTGAACAATATGATACACCAAATGGACCCAACAGTCATCTACCAAATATTCCACTTCAAAACACCAAAGAATATACTTTCTACTTGGCACCCCATGGAACATTCTCCAAAATCAACCATATACTGGGACACAGAGCAAACCTCAACAAATACAAAAAATTTGAAATAATTTGATGCATTCTATCAGACCACAATGGAATAAAGCTTAATATCAACACCAGAAAGAGCCCTACTACCTACAGGAACTCATAGAGACTAAACAATGCGCTCCTGAATAATAAATGTGTCAAAAGAGAAAGAAAGAAATAAAAGCATTCCTGGCACTAAATGAAAGGGGTGACACAACACAAAACCTATAGGACAGTTTAAAAGCAGTCCTAAGAGGGAAATTTATAGACCTAAGTGCCTACTTTAAGAAAACAGAAAGAGCACAAATAAATGACCTAACGCTGCAACTAAAAACACTTGAGAGGTAACAATAAATGAATCCTAAACCTGAAAGACAGGAAGAAACAACTAAAGTCAGAGCAGAAATCAATGCAATAGAAACAAAGAAAACAATACAAAGAATCAATGGATTCAAGAGCTGGTTCTTTGAAAGGATAAACAAGATAGATAGACCTCTAGCCCAGTTGACTAAAGGAAGGAAAGAGCAACTCCAAATCAATAAAATTAGAGATGAAAAGGGAAACATCACAACAGATAATGAAAAGATCCAGATAATTATACAAGAATACTTTAAAAACTATACTCTACCAAATTTGTAAACCTAAGAGGAATGGTTGAATATCTGAAATCATGAAATTCACCAAAGCTTAACCAAGAGGAGGTCAACAGCTTAAATAGACCCATAATATATGATAAAATTGAAACTGTGATAAAATACTTCCAAGTAAAAAAAGCCCAGGCCCAGATGGATTCATGGCAGAATTCTATAAGCCATTTAAAGAAGACTTGCAGCCATTACTACTCAATTTATTCAAGAGGATAGAAACAGGGGGAAAGCTTCCAAACCAGCATCACTCTAATACCAAAACTAGACAAAGATACAACCAAAAAAGAAACTATAGACACATCTCATTAATGAACATAGATGCAAAACTTCTCAACAAAATACTTGCAAAACACATATAGGCACACATCAAAAAGATCATCCATCATGACCAAGTTGGATTCATACCAGAGATGCAGGGATGGTGCAACATATGTAAATCAATAAATGTCATAAAGCACATGAATGGATTGAAAGACAAAAACCACATGGTCATCTCGATTGATGTGGAAAAGGCCTTTGACAAAATTCAACATGTCTTCATGTTTAAAGTCCTAGAGGGAATTGGACTGGAGGGAACATTTCTCAAGATAATTAAAGCCATATACAACAAACCCACATCCAACATTATTCTAAATGGGAAAAAAATTAGAAGCACTCCCCTTAAAGTCAGGAACCCAGCAAGGCTGCCTCCTATCCTCACTCCTTTTCAATACAGTGCTTAAAATGCTCACTAGAACAATAAGACAAGAAAAGGAAATTAAAGAAGTACTAATTGGAAAGGAGGAGGTCAAACTATCCATTTTTGCTGGTGACATGATAGTTTACCTAAGGGATGCCAGAAACTGCACCAGAAAACTCCTAAAAATGATTAACAGTTTCAATAAAATGGTGGGATATGGGCTGGGCATGGTGGCGCAAGACTTTAATCCCAGCATTCAAGAGTCAGAGGCAGGTGGATCTTTGTGAGTTCAAGGCCAGCCTGGTCTAGAGAGTAAGTTCCAGGCCAGCAGGGGCTACAGGGAGACCCTGTCTCGAAAAGACAAAAAAAAAATGGTGGGATACAAAATTAACCTGGAAGAATCAGTAGCCTTTCTTTATACCAATAACAATCAATTGGAGAAGGAATATAAGGAGACTTTCCCATTCATAATAGCATCCAAAAGATAAAATATCTAGGAACAAACCTGAGCAAAGATACTAAAAAACTCTACAATGAAAAATTTTAAATCCCTGAAGAAGGAGATTGAAGAAGATACCAGAAGATGGAAGGACCTCCCATGCTCATAGATTGAAAGAATTAATATAGTAAAAATGACCATCCTGCCCAAAATAATATACAGATTCAATACAATCCCAAATAAAATCCCCATATGCTTCTTTATAGACCTAGAAAAAATCCTACAGTTCATATAGAAAAACAAAAGACCCCAGATAACCAAAGCAACCTTGAGCAAAAAGAACAATGCAGAGGGGATTACTATATCAGACTTTAAACTATATTACAGGGCTATAGTCATAAAAACAGCCCAGTATTGACACAAAAACAGACCCATAGATCAATGGAACAAAATTGAAGATCCAAATTTGAGCACGTGCAATTTCACCACCTCATATTTTGACAAAGGGACCAAGAAGACCCAATGGAGGAAAGAGCATCTTCAGCAATTGGTGTTGGCAAAAATGGATCACCACTTGTAGAATAAAATAAAACCCCTACCTCTCACCCTGAACAAAACAACTCCAAATGGATCAAAGACTTCAATTTGAAACCCAAAACTCTGAAACTGATAGAAGAAAACTTTGGCAGTAGCCTACAAGACATATGTGTGAAAAAAAAAAAAACTTTCTAAATCAGACAGCAGCTGCGCAGGAAATAAGGTCAACAATTGACAAGTGGGAACTTATTAAACTTAAGAGCTTCTGTACAATGAAAGAAACAATCAGGGAAGTGAAGAGAAAACTCAGAGTGGGAAGAAACCTTCACCAGAGGTCCCTATGACAAAGGATTAACATCCAGAGTATATAAATTACTCAAAAAACAGAGAAGAAAACAAATGACCCACTCAAAAGATGGAGCAAAGAGCTGAACAGAGACGTCACAAATGAAGAAATAAAGATGGTTGAGAAACATCTTAAAAGTATTCAACATCACTAATAATTAAGGAAATGCCAATTAAAACCACTTTAAGATTTCATCTTACTCCAGTAAGACTGGCTGTGATCAACAAAGCAAAGGATACCATTTGCTGGAGTGAGGAAAAGGGAATACTCATTTACTGCTGGTGGGAATGCAAACTCATACAACCACTATAGAAAGTAGTGTGGAGAACGCTTAGAAGATTCAAAATGAGCCTATCACCTGACCCAGTCATACCACTCCTGAATATATACCCACAGGATTCATCCTATTGCAGAGATACATGCACATCTATGTTTATTGCAGCTCTCTTCAACAATAGCAAAGAGCTGGAAGCAACCCAAGTGTTTCTCAACCAACAAGTGGATAAAGAAAATGCGGTACATCTACACAATGGAATTCTATGCAGCAGTAAAAAAAGATGACACCATGAACTGTGCATGTAAAAGGATGGAGCTAGAAGCCATTAAGCTATGTGAAGTAACAGTCCCAGAAAAATAAATGACATATGGTGTCACTCATTTATGGATTCTAGCACCAAATCTCTATTTGTAATGCAAAATGAATAATTCTCTTTTTTGTCTTCTTTTATAGCAAATGTAATACCTGATGTTACTCATAAACTTGCTATGTAATGTAGGAATGTAAGGTAATATTTTTTTCTTTACTTGCATGCAATAATTTTGCTATATGTGTGGTATGTATGTATGCATATTTTGGAGCAATACAAATTGGAAGGAACAATAACAAAAAACTAGGTCAAAGAACTGAGTGAAACAATAAACTTCTGCCTAAAACAATAAACTTCTGCATCCAAAAATTCAAAAAAGACTGAGAAAAAGATAAAAGACATGCATGGCAGAACACATGAGCTCTGGTGGGGTGGGGGGCGAGGAAGGGGGAGTGGGTCTAAATTTGATTAAGAAATGTTGTATGACATACACAAAACCTCAATAAAAAGTAAGAATTAGTCAATCCCTAAAGTTTCTCTATGGAATACAGATCTGCTTTGCTTATGAGCATGGATGTCAAGCATGTTAGGTGTCCAGCTAGCAGGCACGAGAGAGGAAGTGCTTGGCATCTGAGACCCAGGTCCCCACTAGGAGAGAAAAGGCTTTTCTGTATGCTTCTGCTAAGGCCAAGAGAGGCTGCAGCCTGGGTGCCAGAGCAGGTCATGGAGAGGCCCTGCTCGGAAGGCCACCCTGCCTGTTCATTTCATACCACTTGAAAGCTAGTAGACCTCACAGTAGGGACTCCCAGAGCCTCTGAGTCTTGAGACTGAAGTTAACCTTGTTTATGATAATGAAAATAGAAGATGGTTGGTTATGCATGGATCTGTCTATGGAATGATTCAGTGGGGGACCTGATTACACTGGGAACAAAATCTCTCTTAAACCCAACAGATGAAGTATAAGTGATATATTTGATCAGAACAAAGCAGTTACAATCCACACATTGCTCTGCCCTCTTGTGTTTGTCATAGACATTCTCCATCATGAGTCTCCATCCATGCCACCCCCAGAGGCTTCAAAACTGAATGCAGAACGTTGAGTAAGAGAAACTAGGGAAAGCACTGGTCATGCACACCCTTGGTAGAGTCTTCCCAGTGTCCTTCAGTTTCAGCTCTGCATTTAAACACAAGGATAGCCACTCCTCTCAGGACTGACTACATATTTGCCAGTCCCGAAGCAAAATGAAAACACCCGGCCCTTGTTCAGTTAAGAAGTCAATAATGGCAGATGGCTCAGTGAGTAGAGGTGCTTGTTGCCAAGCCCAATGAGCTGAGTTCAAGCCCAGGGACACGCATGGTGGAAAGAGAGAACTGAGTACTGAAAATTGTTCTTTGACCTCCACGTGTGAACACACACACACACACACACACACACACACACACACACACAGACGACACACAGACACACAGAAACACAAAACAAATAAATGTAATAAAAGAGTAACAGGGAGAGGCACCACCACATGAACCAGGTAGAGATCTCTCCTGAGCACAGGGTTCTGTGGGACCCTGCTGTTTACACATCCAGGAAGTTGGTCCAGTCCCTTTTCTTTCACTTTCTAGTATTCTGGGTTTTGCCTCTGAGCAGTTCAACAAATTGTCAGAGCGACACAGATACATCACCCTTTCTCCTGTTCTGTCTTGTTGGGAACCATAGACAGTTTTATTGACGCGAAGAAAAGACCATATAATGAATGCATCAGTGTTACTGGCTCGAATTTTCCATAGTGAGGCAAACTTGGTGGATCGTCAGGGTTACCTGGAAGGCCCAGGGTTTTTAAATCTGTATGTCCAATTGAGACACACTTCCTGGGAAATCACTGGTCAAGAAGCCCTTGGGGACTACTCTAGTTACTCATTATTTTATATACATTATGGCTGCCTTTTCTTTATTCTATTTTGAGACATTTATGCACATATAAGCATTTACTCCTTTATGTCAAAATCTGTCTAAATTGACATTTTTGAATCTTTTGTGTTTGTGTGTGAATAATATATGCAAATATGCACATGTTTGTGTGTGGATATGTATGCATGCCATGCATCTATAGAGGCCAGAAGAAGGTGTCTTATGACCTGCTCCATCCCTCTCTGCCTTATTTTCTTGAGACAACATCTCTCACTGAACTTGAAACTAGGCTGGCATCCAGTGAGCCCCAGAGTGCGCCTCTGCCCTCCCCAGCAGTACAGGGATTGCAGGCATGCACAATCATGCTCAGATTTTTACACAGGTAAATTCAAGATTTGAACTCAGGTCATCATACTTACCCAATAAGCGCTCTTTCCTACTGAGCCATCTCCCAGCCTTCACCCCTCTTTGGAGCATTTAAAACTCCAACCTGTCTTGTAAAATATATCTGGTGATTTGACTTGTAGTGAATTTACTTGGGTTGGATCTAGCAGTGAAGCCACTAATCACCACAACCAACCAAGAGAAAGAAAATGAGAAAATGCCACAAGTATCACCAATATTTATTGTAGCATATGGCTAATGTATAGAGACACAATAGAACTATGTATCTCAGGGGCTTTTTCAAAAGGAAAATTACTTGAATGAACTTTTCAGGCAAACCAAATTATGCATATGCCTCTCCTGTAATGCTATACAAAATCAACGTTTGTGGAGAGAGCAGGAGGCTGTAAATCATGCCTTTCAGAAGAGTTCTTGTATCTACTGGGATTCCACCCCCACTCCCCACCCCCGTTTTGCTTTTTTGGCTTTTAGATGAATGAAGAATTTTCTCAGCAAATTATTAATTACTCCGTCTTGCCTATAGAACCGAGTTCCCTGTAGTTATGAAGAAGTCAGTGCTATTCAAACTGCCGCTTTTGATGAAGTAATCGTCCGCTTCTGGGGCCTCTTTTCAGCTGCCCTGGGCGTGCTTCCCATGTAAACGACTGCCAAATAGATTCTTTCGACATTCCAGCCAATTAAAATACATTTAAAGTGCAGCTGGTGGAAAGGCAAACCAGGCGATCCCCATCGAGCCGAAAACTTCAGGGCAGTGAGATAGAAAAACAAACTTTGGGGATCCCACAAGGCAGTGGGGAAGTAAGGAAAGGGAGCTACCTTAGCGCTTGCCACCATCAGAGATGACACCTGGACCTTAAAGGACACCAAGCCTGCTTGCTAGGGTGTGAGTTTTCTCTCGTTGCCTGTGGAAACTGAGTGTTGGCTGGGTGCCCAGTGTGGTGCTGCATTCAAACATCTACAGAACACAGGCGTGTTTGTTAAACCCGGACCCAGCAAGCCAGTGATCAAAACTCTTGTAGGAAGATCGGAAAACCCCGGTAACTCTCCCTGGACGGCGTTAGGACTCTCATGGACTGGGCAAACGCACTGAGCGGGCTACGCAGGAAGCAGCCACAGGTCTGTGTGATATGCCTTTCAGGTAAGCATAGAACTTCCTTTGCTTTTTCTCTCCTTGAATGTGGATGCTGGTAGAGTGTGCACAGAGCTCTGGTCTGGAGCTCTGATTTGCAGACATCTGCGATTTTTCTGGAGGGCTCTGAGGGGATCACACTCGCTGTGTAAATAGATAAAGGCATCACTCAGCACGTGGAGGCTGCATAGGCGTTTCCGGAACTCACATTGGTGGCTTTGCACGTGCGGCCCTCTTCTGGATTCTTCCGGTGCCTGCTTCTGTGTGTCCAGGTGTGTGGATTCTGACAGTGGTTTGCTTCCTCCTTGAAACTGATAATTATGCTCCAAATGCCTGTTTGAGTTTTATTTTCCTTTTCTGTGTTGCTTTGTACTTTTTCTCCCAGTCCCACACCTAAGCATGGGAATATTATTTTGATTTTGTTTTTGTTTTTTTTCCTCCTGGGCTAACACTAAATCAAACCTAACTTCCTGCTTTCCTAAAGCAAAATCAACATGTTTGGAAATGCCTTGATTTGTCCTGATATTTCTCCCGAGATTCTTAGCACTGGGGAATTCCTCACCCTTTTTTCACACTGTAGGGAAAATGACACAGCTAGGCTGTCTCTGTGTGGCTTATAGCTTGGGCGTTTCCATCTCTGGGCATATTTCCCTCCCTATATTAAATACCTGGGCACACTCAGAAGATGTATAGCCAAACACTGGGCATCAATTCCTACCAACCAGTTGCCTGATGAAAGATGTCCAAGGTTTCTGATTGTTTCCTATCTCGATTGTCAGGGTAGGCCCTCTTTGGCTTCAATTTTATACACTGCAAACAAAGAATCTCGCACATTTCACAGTGAGGGATTGGGTTGCAGAATCCTGAGCTCTGTTAAATGGGCTTTATTAATCTTTAACGTGCCAGTAGTTCAGAGGCTATGCCAAGCTGAGACTTTTCAAAATTCTGTGAGCTACCTTCTTCCAAGATAAACAGTGGTTGGTCCATGAAGGCTTTTTTAAGGGAACTTTCAACAGCAAAATTTTACCTATTAAGTGTGCCTTGAGTCAGTGAAAGAAATCTTAAATAAAAGAGATTTCAGAAAATCTGACTCAGCTCTCTGAGCCTTAGATGAGAGACCCTTTCGGGAGACTGGGGAGACTCCATCTTCTGGTATTCACAGGATTGTGCCCTCTGGAGAGGTGAGGGAAAAGTCACTCCACTGTGTTGAGTACATGGGGCTGTATGAATGGAGGTGCATGCGAATACAAATAGTTTCCCTGGGGGAATGTCAGAGCCTGGAGGAAAATCATGTTTATATGTCTGGCCCCTGCTTGTCCCATGCAACCATTTTAGACATCTCAAAAGATGGAGAGGCATATGTTGGCTTCAGAGGTCCATTTGGACCAAAATGGAACTTTATACAGAAAAATGATGGGATGGTAGACCTGGGACAGCTGGGTGGTGAGGTAATACATGGCCTCAGAGAACTTGTGTGAACCTGGGCTTGGCTAGTGGGTCCTGAAGAAAGACTGGCTATGGCCCCTTCATTCTTTGAGTTACTCAGCAATCCAGTGCAGGATCCAAGGAACTGTGCTGAGTCCTTGAGGAAAAGGGCACCGTCCGGCTGATTCCCCCTCAGACACAGTCTTCTAAGCAAGGGTTTTTACAAATATCTTTGACACTTTCATACATGAACACAATGGATTTTGGTCATACTCGTCCCCTAACTCCTCTCGGATCCACTCCCACACATTTAACCTTGTATCGGCCTTTACTTTATGTAACGGCCCACTGCTTCCGTTTGTGCTCTCCACATATTCATGGGAGCAGGCCAGTCATGTTAGCATAGTTGACCTACCAAGGGCCACACCTGTGAGAAAACCCCGATTCTCCCTCCTCCAAGGCCATCAACTGTCAATTGCTCCTCAGTGAGTGGTAGAACACTCCAGGCTGGAATGTGGACTTGTGCAGGTCTTGTGCAAGTGGCCACAGCTGCTGTGAACTCATGAGCGCAGAGGTCCCATCATGTCCAGATGATAGCGTCCATCCCATCCTCCCTGGTCTCCGGCTCATTCGGTCTTTCCATTCTCTCTTCCTATACGATTCTTGATCCTTTGGAGGAGGGATGTGCTATGTAGCTGTCCCATGGATGGCTGATGGCTCCACAGACACTTATTCTCCATAAGCAGAAACCTTTTCTGCCAGGATTGCTATGAAGAAAGCCCTGACTGGGAAGAGCTCCAGCAGCATTTCTAGTTCAGGGACCACACCACACAGACTACCAGTACACTCAGGAAATAATGCAGAAGATCAAGAGAGAGGGATTGCTGAAAACAGGCAGGTGGTTTTCTTGTCTTTAAAGTCAAATCCAATCTCCTTCCTGTGGCTTAGGATAGGGGTTGACAAGCCACAGATCATTAGGCCAAAACCTGCCCACCATGTGCTTGAGTAGATAAAGTTTTATTGGAAGACTGTTATGCCTATTTGTTGACATACTGTCTGTGGCTGCTTCTAAGCTGCCCTAGTAGGGTTGAGTCACTGTGGCAGAAACCCTGTGGCCCCCACAAAGTTGAAAATATTATCTGCAGGAAGAGTTGGAAAGGCTAAACTTGGAGAATCATGCTTCTCAGGGTGTGGACTAGTTTTGTTTTAAATTCTTATTCTTTATCGGATTGGTAGCTTTATAAAATGTGATTCAAATATTACTTCAATGTTGTAGTAGTGTGAAACCGCTATGAAAATTGTGAGTACTTAATCTTTGTGCATGTATATGTGTACATTCCAGTATGTATATGGTGTGTGTGTATGTGTGTGTGTGTGTGTGTATACCTTTGGGTGTAGGTACATGCATGCACAGTAGACATATAAAGGTCATAGGATAACCTTGGGTGTTGTTTCTTAGGCACCTTTCACTTTTTTGTTTGAGACCTGGTCTCTCATTGGCCTGGGACTTTGTTGTGCAGGCCAGGCTGGCTGGTCAGTGTGCTGCCAGGGACCTGATCTGTCTTCCCTCCCATCTCACCATCACTGGGATTAGAGGTACATGCCACTTCACATGGTTTTTATCTGATGTTGTGGTTTGAATGTATAATGTCCCCCATGGATGCACATGCTTGAGCATGGTCTCCAGCTGGCAGCAGTTTGAGGAGGTTATAGAACCTTTAAAAGGTGGAGTCTTGCTGGAGGAAGTTCATTATTTGGGGGTGGGCTTTGAGCTTTTATAGCCTGGCTCCATTTCCTGTTTTCTTTCTCTGCTTCCTGTGTGTGAATGAAATGTATTGTAATCAGTCCTGACTGTGGACTGGCCTCACACTCATTGGCCACATCTTCCTGACCATATGGACTGTATCTCTTTGGAAGTAGAAGCCTTTCTTCCAGAACTTGTCTTCAGTCAGGGCATTTTATCACAGTGACAGTAAAGTAAATAACATATTCTGGGATCTGAACCCATGTCCTCACCCTTGCAAAGTAAGTGCTTTATCCATGGAGCCATCTTTCGAGCCTGAGAGTATTTATTTGCACTGGTTGTTATGATCGGCAGCATGTTGTTTACAGACTGGCACAGGTCTGTGGACACATTTCAAGCAGCTCTAAGTCCTATTTAGGTTTGTCTGTTATTTTGTGTCATTTGTTCCAAATCGTGCTGCTTGTGCTCCACTGGAGAATTTAGCAAACTCTTTTCCACTTCGAAGCCTTAGTTATTGGTCTGCCTGGAAATTTCTTCTTAGCTCTCCATCTCTGTTCAAGTTCACTTCATCAGGGCTGGGGAGATGGGGAGATTCTCAGTTGGTAAAATGCTTGCCATGGAGCATGAGGACCTGATTTCCATCACCAGAACCCACAGTAAAAAGAAAAAAGCTGGGTGTAGCTGTACTTGTATGCAATCCTAGCACTGGAAGGGAGATGGCTGGAGCCCAGGACCTCATGGGAGCCACATAGTCTACTTGGCAATTCGCAGGTCACTGAGTCCCTGTTCAAAGAAACAAGGTGGATGGCATCCACTAATGATACTCAAGGTTGTCCACTGGTCTCCACATGTCTGTGCATATGCACCGGCATACACAAGTACACAGACACATACCTGCATGCAGACATATATACACAGATACAAATAGACACACAGATACACAGACACATATATATACACAGACATACAAACACAAACACAAATAGAGACACACACAGATACACATAGACACACAGACATACATAGAAAAACACACAGAGACCCACACACAATTCACATAATCAGTTAAGTCTCTTGACTGCTTCACCTGAGAAAATTTTACTCACCTCACATTAGTTTTCCTTTTAGTTCAAGTATTTCCATTTATTTATTTTGTATGTGTGTATTTGTATGGGCACACATGAGCTGTGGCAGGTATGCGAAGGTCAGAGGAAAGTATACAGGAGGTGGTCTCCCTTTCCACGATGTGGGTCCTTGGGATTGAACCCAGGTCATCAGGCTTGGTGGCAAGTGGCTCTACCCAGTGAGCCATCTTGCTGGCCGTCACATAAGTTTATCTCATTGCACTTATTACTGTCAATACTTCTGTTATTTCTTTATCTTTTAGGTACACATTTCTGTATTGGCCAGGATTCAGTAATAGATGCCGCAGTTCACTTTGGCTGGCTTCTCACTGGTTTTAGGTGTCAACGGGCAGAGTGCCAAGAGGAAAACTTGGAGCAGGGCGATAGGATCTACAGTGCGTCTGTGCTAGTAGCATGGAAACTGGTGCCACCACAGCTAGCTCCAGGCTCACTCTGCTTCTGTCCTCTCCTTTACCTAAACAAGCGTCTCTGCTCGTGAAGTTGGGGACAGGAGCCTGGAGTCCCTGGGATAGAGCCTAGCATTCCTCCCGTAACAGCAGGAGCACAGTGGTCTGATTTGGATGCTGTTTATCCTTGTGATTGAAGGCCACGTCTGCCTGGTGGGAGAGGTTGGAGACTGTGGGACATGGGGGAATGCTGAAGGGCTGCTCAGTCTTGTGTGGGTAGCCTCTGCACACACAGTGAACACGGATGTGAGGATACATGCACGGAATGTTCTCAGGAGGTCTGTAATTCAAAGGAGAGTTCACCCTAGGGAGATTCAAATGTATGTTTCACCCTGAGAAAAGCTTCTCTGGTGGGAGATGGTTTTGTAGGCAATAGACTTATCTGGGAAACATGCTTTAATCTTCAAAGTTGAAATCTATCCACATAGTATATATAGTTAACCAACCTGTCCATGGATAGGAGTCCTCAGGTGATGGCTGTGGCTGTCATGAGCCCTGCCCTACACAGCACTCTACACACACATTATCCTGTTTAATCCACATAAAAGCCTGGCTGAAGTAGGCCTTGCTATTCACAGAAAGGAAGCGGAGATTCCGCCTGGAGAGCAGCTTCCCCAAACCACGGAGCTGGAGAGTGATGGATTTAGATTTAACCCCTTGATCTTCTGAACCCTAAAGTTTATGCTCGTAACCTCTAGTTTAACCCGACTGTCATTCCAGGTGTTGTCCATTCACCTTAGACTTCCTGTTTTGTTTCCATCTAAATGACATTAGTCTGTGGCATTAATCTGCTTCATACCTTAGCAATGTGTGGTCTAGTCATGTGGTATGAAATATCAGAACAGGGTACTGGTACTGATGACCCTTGATGAACCCTGCTGATATCAGCAATGGAAGTGTGAGTCTACAGGTCAGACTCTGGAAAGAGTAGGAATTAGATCCTAAATGATTAAATGTCTGACACTCATCCTAGATGCTACAGCACTCTCCTTACCATCAGACCACACTCCTCTCTCATGCAGCAGCCTTTGAGTTGTTTTTGGTTGAAATTCTACATCTTGGGTTGGAGAGATGTCTCGGCAGTTAAAAGCACTGGCTGCTCTTGCAGAGGACCTGGGGTTGATTCCCAGCACCTGCATGGTGCCTAACAGCCATGTGTAACTCCAGTTCTAGGGGATCTGATGGCCTCTTCTGACATTTGTGGGCCTTGCATGACATGAATGCACCTACTAACCTGAAGGCAACAGACTCAAAATAGTAAATAAAATTTAAGATAGACTCATAAAAATAGTAAGTAAAATTTCAAAAGAAATTCTACATCTCATGGCTTTCATTAAACATAGTGATTTTGATAATACTACTGTTAGGTTCATACTCTTTCTTTGTTGGTAAGTGGCTGAAACATTGTACTTCCTTGTACATCGTATATACTCTTTGCTTTTTCAAGAGGAAACTGAGAAAATTTGGGATGGTAGATTTTTTTCTCTTTATGAGCCCGTGCAGTCTAGTAACAGCCAAAAGTTAAAAATCTTGAATTGATTTAGCCCTATGACCATTGTAAATAACCTTCTTAGACCATGTTTGATTTTATAATAATCTGGTAAGGCAGGCAGGGCAAGTTTTATATTTAAGCTTAAGGGAAGAACTTCAAACAAGTTAAGTACATTGATCTCAATCTCAGAGAAGAGCGGGGAGCCAGGTCTGCACCCACATTTTCCCCACCATCCTGCTAGTTCTGGCTGTTCAACAGCTTGGATCTTTCTTTCCTGACTCAGTGCCCAGTTGTGTTTTCTGCCTTGGCATTCTATCCTCCCAGGGGTGGACCATGCTGATAAGGTCATCGTGTGATCCAATCCAGATCCACTTCTAATATGACACCAGTAGGTTTAATGTAAAGGAGGATGCAGGACTGTGATGATGGCTCAGCTGACAAGCACAAGGACCTGCATTCAGTCTCTGTATAAAATGACTGGGCACGGTGGCCTGCACCTGTATTCCCAGCACTGGGGAAGTGGAGACAGAGGATCCTCGAGGCTTGCTGGCCAGCCAGCCTAGCCTAAGTGATGAGTTCCAGGACTGGGGGAGACCGTCTCAAAAAAACCAGGTGGGCAGAGCCTGACGAAGGACAAAAGGACATCTGTCTTTCTCATGTTCACACATATGCATACACATGTACCCACTTCATCATGCCTCTTGTACACACACACACACACACACACACACACACAGAGGCCTAATCATGTTACGATCAGGACATTAAGGTAGCACAAACTGAATTGGTTCCATAGGGCTGTAATAAATCCTTAGGGCCTGGATTGCAAACATAAGGCAACACATGGGTCATCTAAACTCAATTCTTCATGCTTGTCTGACTGAGCCATCTCCCTAGATGTGGTAGGAACCCTTGACACATGTCCTTGTGCACTTAGGAAGAAAACATCCTCTTTCATTTCATGACAGCCACCTAAACCTGCTGCACTGTCCTGGCCATCTCTCACAGCTGCACTTCAATATTGTGTCCAAGCAGACCCCAGAATGGTCTGTGTCAACACTGCTTGTGGTGGGCACAAAGAACGGCCCCCAGGGCCCCAGAGAGATGTGCTTTAATTAAGTTACATTTCCGTTTTTAATTATTGTCTGGACTGGAATTTTTGCAAGCCTGCAGACTGATGAGTAGTGGCTCAGTGAGTCAAGAGGCTCAGTTCTCCTTCACCTGGGAGGAATCCACCCAGAGCTGCCAGGAGAATGCAAGAGGACTGTGAGATGTAGATATCCATGATCAACCAGCAGGTTCACGAAGAAGTGTGATTACTGCTTGAACTGAAATGAATAAAGACATGCTGATTCCCTAGGGAAGCTCATGACAAAGGGAAAGATGAATAAGACAGACACATGCACACATACACACACTCATGCACATATAATATAAAATTACACATACATCCACACACAAGCATACACAGGCATGTGGGCACACATATACATGCACAAAGGCACACATATGCACACATATGCACACATATACACATGTGTATGCATGCACACATGCATGCAATATGCAAATATACATGAATACACATGTACCTATATGGACACACAAGCACACATACATACATATGTCCACATGCACAATCAAGCATACATACATAAATATTCCCATGCACACAAAGCATACATACATTTGTTTTTTTTAATTTTTTTTAATTTTTATTTATTTTATTTATTTTATGTGTATGAATGTACTGTCTGCATGTAGGTTTGTGCACCCGTGTTGTACAATGCTGCGGAGGTCAGAACAGGGCATCAGATTCCCCTGGAAGTGGAGTTCTCCTGGAATTGGAGTTACAGACGGTTCTCAGCCGCCATGTGGGTATTGGGGATCGAACCCAGGTCCTCTGCAAGAGCAGTCGGTGCTCTTAACTGCTAGGCCATCTCTCCAGCCCGCATACATACATTTGTACACACATAAGCACACGTATGTATGCACAACTACTCATTTATGCATATGCATGCACATGCAAGCACACATGCATAGACACACACATGCATACATGCACACACATTCATGCATGCACAAAGTATACACATGCACAGACAACACATGCATATACACACATATGCCCATGTATAGATACACACACATGCATGCACATGCGCCACCCAGACCTTGTTTAGTGCACTGAATGTTCTGATACATCTTTGGGTGACCTTAACATTGAAGATAATTATTTCATCCACTATCTTTGATTTATAGCAGTTACACGCATCATGCTTTTCTGTGTATCATAGGTTTGCAATGACATTCATGGAAACATTGGAAAACACCATAACAGTTATGAAGGAGGTAAAGATAAATGCATGGAATTCTATTGCTCAGATAGTCAGTGTTGTAATTCTTCTAGTCTCTTGCTATGCTTTCATGGAAAAGAGATATATTGACAAGAAAAGAAAAACCATAAAGCAAACAAAAATTTTATATGAAGAATTTCAATTTTACCAATTGGATTGTGCAGAAGATTCATTCTACATGAATCAGCATTGCTCAAAAATATAGACAAGGACTGGTGAGATGGCTCAGTGGGCACTTGCTGCCAAGCCTGAAAACTGGAGTTCGATCCTTGGGATCTACGTGATGGAAGGAGAGCAGTAACTCTTGAAAGTTGTCCTTTGATCTCCATGTGTACACTGTGACAGGTACACATACACACATAAATAACTCTAAAGATTTAAAAACTATAGACAAGAAAGTCAGAATCCAGTGGGTGGGAGGGACAAGAGGACAACGGCAGTCTGAACCTCCCAAGGTACTATGACTGAGGATGGGAGGATGGGAGGATGGGAGGACAGGAGGATGGGAGGACGGGAGGATGGGGGTCTGGAGGACGGGAGGATGGGAGGACAGGAGGACGAGAGGACGAGAGGACGAGAGGATGGAAGGATGGGGGGACGGGGGGACGGGAGGTCGGGAGGACGGGAGGACTGGAGGAGGATGGGAGGACGGGAGGACAGAGGGACGGGAGGACGGGAGGATGGGAGGATGGGGGATGGGGCTATGGGGGGAGGACAGGGGGACAGGAGGATGGGAGGATGGGAGGAGGATGGGAGGACGGGAGGACGGGAGGATGGGAGGATGGGAGAATGGGAGGATCGGGGGATGGGGCGATGGGGGGAGGATGGGGGAGGATAAGAGGATAGGCGCTGCCTGCCACATGACAGGTTATGGTATCACGCAGGCACACACACACACAGAGGCACTGTGTCTATTTTTTGAGAGTTTATACTTTTTTCATTTAAATACATCTCTTCCTAGGACCTATCTACCATTAGACTAGGCCCAGTTCTCATTTTTAAAGGCCTGTGATAATAGGGAAACCATGGAGTCCATCAGCAGGCTGGCTTCACAAGTCAGTGTTTACTGAATCACATGTTTGATGACAGCATCAGCAGGGGATGGGAGAAAAGAAAACTCTATAGAAGGAACAAGTCTAGGACTCAGAAGCAGGGTGGACAGCCTTTATGTCTGAGCAAAGGCAGCAAGGCAAGGAGTCTTGCAGGCGGTCACTTCAAAACTCCTCTGTAGGCATCGGAAGTGACCCTCACTATCCCCAGGATCCTGTGTGGATGGGGCCCAGATCCGCAGATGTGCAGCTGGCTGGGCTAGGTGCCGTGCTCCCTGTCACACCCATATAGAGGAATCTCCCAGGAATGGGGAGTGGGTGCTGGGGACTTCCCCCGCTTTTCTAATCGCTTTCTTTGTATCCCTGAGTCTGAGCCAAATTGGCTTCCTCTGGTTTTGTTTCCTTTTTTGTGTTGTTCTTCAAATATTCCACATGAGCTGTCTCCTGAGATTAAAATCTCCAGTGTTCGGGAACCACAGTTTACACGCCACTACTCTGCAGTCCTATTGGACCATGATTGCAGGTTTACAGCACGTGTTTTTAAATTACACACGGTTGCCCCAGATGCCCCAGGGACAGTCATCAGCTCTCTGCTTCTCACATGTGGGTTATGCACCACCAATTTCAAACCTTAAGTGTAGTTTCCCTTCTTGTGGGCTGGGGATGCCCCAGGAGGGAGGCATGTTGTTCCCTTGAACATTACATTGATTCAGATGAAGGATGGGGGAACTGTAGTTGGACAGACTCAGTTATGCCAGGCACAGCCTAGCCTAGTTACATAGTCAGCCTTGCCCCACTGCGTCTATTAATATTGCCTTTATTTGGAACTTTCCGAATGTTTAAAGTAGTTTTTCTTAGGGTTTGTTTTATCCATCAAGATCCTATGGAGTTTTGGGTTCTTTCCCTTGTTTATCATTAGAGGCCAGAACTGGTTGTCTTTTCTGAGTTACTAACCTCCAGGGGGATGAATGGAATCCCCCAGATAGCTGAACTGTGACTCAGAATACTGAGAGCCTGCAACCCTCCTAAGTTCCTTCTACTACTTACCATAGCTTCCACAGCCCTGGGCTGCTGCTCACAGTGACTCTTGCACAGTGATGCTGGGTTCTCACTATAACTATTTGTGATCAGAGCAAAGGCATCTGGATAGCAGAAAAGCAGAAGGCAGCCTAGAGGGACGAAGAGTACTACAGGAGTGGAGGAAGCTGGTACTAACAGAAGCGGGAGGTGAGGAAGGAAAGGATGAAGGAGGATATGAAGTTTTCAGGATAGACTTGTATGAGGATGTCCTGTGATGCAGTGCCATAGACAAGAATATATAAAATGAAATTGAAAACACACACACGCACACACAGGCATTAATTTGTTGTGTCATGCTTTATTTTCCTTGCCATGGAGCTACTGGCTGCAAGGTCTCTTGCATTTTCTAAGTAAGCGGTCTAATATTTTTCTTTAGGAATGGCATGTGGTTTTTCTAAGGGACAGGATTAGGAAAGGCTAGAGTTAGTGAAAGCAAAGAAGCAGTTATTGTACTATACACTATTTGCAAAGACTTCATGCTAAAAATGTATTTTCATAGGTGATGACTGTCATATTGGCATTACCTTTGATTGGGGGTAAAAACACATTGAGTTTTGTCAGTGTTTGGGTTATCAACATGGTGTGTTAGTGGGATAGTTACTACTGATTGCCAGCATGATAGGATCTAGAATCTCCTAGGAGGCAAACCTCTGGGTATGTCTGTGAGGGAAAACTGAGGTAGGAAGATCCATCCTAAATGTCTATGGCACCATCCCATGAGATGGGGTCCTGAGCTGAGTAGTGAGGAGACTATGAGCTGCATTAATCTTTCCCCTCTTCCTGACTATGGATACACGTGACCGGCAATTCATGGTCCCGCTGCCATGCATTTCCCATCATGATGGACTGCACCCTCCAACTGTGAGCCAGAAGAAACCCTTCCTTCCTTACATTGCTGTTGTCAGGAATTTTGTCACAGCACCCTTAAAAGTAGCTCATACAGTTAGTAGCCTGGTACCTCCTCCTCCTCTTCTCCAACACACATACATACATACATACATACACACACACATATATACCTCTTGGATAACAGCCTTATTATTATTATGTGGCATGGAGAGAGAGCAGAGGGGGAGATGGCTAGGGTCACAATGTTGTGTTTTGTGTCAATGTTGCATGCAAACAGAGTGGCTTTGTGATGGTGGTGGTAGCACTAGAGAAGCGGGTAAGGGAAGAGGTTACAGGAGACATCACTACTGTATCCAAGGAGAAATAAAAGATATCTCCAGTTGAGACGTTTATAGTAGAATCCTTTCTGTTTTCAGAGTCTAGGCTGATGGAGAGACTCCTATACTTGGAGCATTGATTTAATTTGGACTTTGATTGTTGGTTGATAATGAGTGATTATTAAGGCAAGGGCCTTTAAAGGCCATTTCTGCCTGAAAGAGAGGTGATGCTGATACAGAGGTGTGTGAAGGGAGAAGCGGGTACAAATACCATTCATTGTTCAGGATATTTTAGCATTCTCTCCCTTGTCCTAAATGAGGTTCCTCTCTAGATACAGAACACTAGAAAACCATCCCCATTCCACACTCTAGGCTTGCTACATGAATTTTCTTTTTGAGACAGTCTCTTTTTTAAATTTTATTTATTTTTGTACGTGTATGAGTGTACTGTCTGCATGTAGGTTTGTGCACCCGTGTCGTGCAATGCCGCGGAGGTCAGAAGAGGGTCTCGGCTTCCCCTGGAACTGGAGTTCTCCTGGAATTGGAGTTACAGATGGTTCTTAGCCACCATGTGGGTGCTGGGGATCGAACCTGGGTCCTCTGCAAGAGCAGTTGGTGCTCTTAACCGCTAGGCTGTCTCTCCATCCCCTAGACAGAGTCTCTTGTTGCTGGCCTCAAACTCAGTATGTAGTTGAGGATGATCTTGAACTTCTCACTCTGCTACCTCCATCTCCCAAGTGCTAAGATTACAGGCCACCATGCCCTATTGCTGGGGATGGAACCCAGGGCTTCATGCATGCTACGTAAGCTCTCTATCAAATGGCCTACATCACTGCATATTGGTAACAGGATTCCATTGGAACTTACTGAACACCTTCAGTGTGTCAGACACCATCCTAATAGCAAACAGAGTATTATCCATTTCCTGTATGCCAGGAAATGGGTAATACTTTTCACACTTCTTATTTCTTCCTTATTAGATGTCTTATATAGATGAAGCACCTGAAACCCAGAAAGGTTGAATTGCTTGTGCAAGGTCAAAGAACTTGATGTAATAGAGCCAGGATTGGAACTCACTATTGATCCATGGCAGAATGTTATTAACTACCATTTAGTGTGTTCCTCTGTCCTTTTAAGATACATGTTGCATTTAAACAGGGAAAAGATAATGCATTAAGATCTTTTAAAATTCATGACATTAGTATCTAACTTCAAATCTAATAGCATGGAGGATATCTGGAAACTGAAAGGTCCCCTGGTACCATGGTTTGTACATGGCTTAAGTTTGTCATCTGAGAGTTCATCTGTTGGAAGTTTGATAGCCAGTTTGACAACATTAGCAGTGGAACCTTTAAGTTTTGGGGTCTAGTGGGTGTTTTCAAGGCAGGCCTGCCCTGAGATCTGTCCTACATTACCAGGTATGTTGGTCAGGGTTCTCTAGAGGATTAGAATGTGTAGAATATATATGAATGTATTAGACTGGCTTATACCATATAGGCTGTGTAGTCAGGGAATGGCCATCTGCATGGAGAGGCTGAGAACCTGGTAGCTACTCAGCCTACGAGGCTGGATGCCTTGGGAATTCCCATCTGGTATTGAAAGCCTGGAGGATTCCTGGAGAGCCACTGGTCTTCAGGCCATGTTGAAGGCCAAAGAAGCTGATGTCTGATCTCAATAAAGGCTGATGTCAGCAGTAGCAGCAAAATGGGATAGACACGCTCTCCAGCAAGAAGCGAAGGACGACAGGCTGGCAGCCCTGCCTTTCCTTCGGCCCTCTTTGTCTCTGGGCTGCCCACCAGATGGTGACGCCCACTCTGGGGAAGGGTCCTCCCTTTTCTGTCACAGGTAAGAGGTGTGTCTCTTGGTTGATTCCAGATCCAGTTGAGATGACAGTCAAAATAACTGTCACACATGCTCATCCCCTCCTTCACATAAACACACACCACACACACACATACAAACCACACACACACACCACACACCACACACACACCACACACACACATACAAACCACACACACACACACCACACACACACCACACACACCACACACCACACATACAAACCACACACACACACCACACACCACACACACACATACAAACCACACACACACACCACACACCACACACACACACACCACACACACACATACAAACCACACACACACACCACACGCCACACACACACACACACACACACACACCACACACACCACACACACACCACACACACACCACACACACCACACACACACATACAAACCACACACACACACCACACACACACCACACACACCACACACACACATACAAACCACACACACACATACAAACCACACACACACACCACACACCACACACACACACACACACACTGGTATTACCATTTCATCTACCATAGGGTGAAGTGGCTGGTTTGTGGGAGGCTTGAAAGATCTGATGACATACAGTTTGAACTTTTTGAACTTTCAGTTTCCCAAACTTTGAGCTAATTAATGCTCTTTTTATAAAGCATTCATCCTTGTATATAACATATAATTGAAAATGGCATAATACACTTGGGAAAGTTATAATCTCAGGATCTAGAGGAACACTTCTGGCTATACTTCCACAGCCCACTGTGGTTCCATTGTGGTATAGTTTTTTTTTTTTTTTTTTGGTCTTTTTGAGACAGGGTCCCCCTTAGCCCCAGCTGTCCTGGAACTCACTATGTAGACCAGGCTGGCCTTGTTTTGATACATAGAATCTTCCCAAGCTCCTTTCTCTTCATTTACCTATCAGATCCTTAGCCTGCAAAAATGTCCATTAGAGTCAGGCTGTCTTATAAATGGAATTTCTGCCGTTGACAACTATTGCTACTAACGTTCAGCAGCTGCTCCTAATTTTGGTAGCTGCGATTTCCTCATTTCAGACCATTGATTGCATTATTCATTACCCTAGGAAGGTATTTAAGGCCCTGTGCATGTCTCTAAGGGGTAGGTTCTTGTTGGGTTTCAGAAGATAACACAAGGTAAGGTTTCAAACCTTGCACATCTGTGTTGGTGAGGCCCTCTATTAATGTCAGCTCCCAAACCCATGAAAGCCCTGCTTTATATCAAGGTGGGTGTCCAAGGTGACAAAGACAGTGATCAGGGACAGGGAGACTAGATCATTCTTTCCCAACTCCAGGGATTCTGTTCTCTGTTGGCATCCTATATCACTCTCTGGTTCCTATGTAGTGATTTATTTCAAATTAAGGCCATGGCAGTCAACAGAAATCCCACCAGAAATGAATGCTCAATATGGGCTCCAGTCATTGATACTATGTAATTAAACATGTAGAAAAAATGCTGACTGTGCTTACCTTGACTGGCACATGAGGACATTGAGTTTTGTCTTTGGTTCTGTAGCTTAGCAATTCTAAACAGTACTGCAGAAGACATGGATGTGCGATTATTCTGCCAAGCTGACTTGGAGTTGTTGGGTACATACCCAGGAGTGGCATAGCTGTTCATGTTGTTGATTTTTAGTCATTTGGCAGGGAATATTCTCTAAGTACATTTATGTATTTATCCATTTTCTTTGGTTTATGTGTGCATGGGTACATATTGATGTGTGTATGTGCACATAGATATACTGGTACCTGTGTGTGCATGCATGTGGAGGACAGAGATCAATTTTGGATGTTTTCTCCTCTATTACTCTTCACCTTATTCTTTAAGACAGGTCTCTCACTGAACCTGGAATTCACTGAACTGAGAAGACTAGCAGGCTGCCCAGCTGCACAGATCTGCCTGTCTCCATCCCCCGGTGCTGGGATTACAGGTGCATGCCACCATGCCCAATTTTTATAAGCATTTTGAGGGTCTGAACTCAGGTCCTCATACATGCAAGACAAACACTTTACTACATGAGCCATCTCCCAAGCCCAGCAAAGTATATTTATAGATTTGTATAAATACATCCACATTGAACCCAGTATAATCTATATATGCCCAGGGATTGATAGGGAAATTTAGCAGATGAGGAAAAGGAGCATCACCTGTAAGATACTGAGGAAGGTGCTGCAATTAGAGAGAACATCTCTGCATGAGATCACCACAGTCTTACAGCATGTGAGAGTAAAAATCCCCCCCCATTGGAAATGGAATAGTTTGGGGCTGGCAGTTGGCTCCCTGGCTGAAGCTCTTGTCATGAAAGCACAAAGACCCAAGGTCAGAGTCTCAGCACCCATGTGGAGAGTGGGACGTGGCACTCCATGCCTGTAATCCCAGTTCTGGGGCCCACTAGCCAGCCAGCCCAGATGAATGGGTGAACTCCAGAATTGTGAAAGTCTCCATCTCACAAAATAAGGTGGTGGGCAATAGAAGACATTTAGCTTTGACCTCTGTCCTCTACACCCATGAATGCACACACAGACCCCCCCCCCACGCATTGTACAAGTTGAATCCTGCGAAAGAGCTGGATGACTGTGTGAATGATGATTTTTTTTTTTTTTCGGTATGTGTATCAATGTACTGTCTGCATGTAGGTTTGTGCACCCGTGTCATGCAATGCCGCGGAGGTCAGAAGAGGGTCTCGGATTCCCCTGGAACTGGAGTTCTCCAGGAATTGGAGTTTCAGACGGCTCTCGGCCGCCATGTGGGTGCTGGGGATCGAACCCGGGTCCTCTGCAAGAGCGGTCGGCGCTCCCAACCGCCAGGCCATCTCTCCAGCCCGTGAATGATGATTTATAATTGTCTACAGTCAAAGGATCAGAGTGTTAGCTCAGGTGAGCTGGCACATCTCAGACTTCTGCAGTGTGATTCAGAAGTCTGCTTTGATGTGCCAGTTGAACCAACCACAGACCAAAGCAAAGAAGCCATCTACATCTAGTTTGTGAACCAGTGAGTTTCATTGGAGTTATTTACTGGAGCCTGCGGACTCATAAACAGCTACATCACTGAAGAAGATACCTCTCCCAGGAACCATTAACTGTATACCTTCAGGGAGGGGCAGGGCCATATTAGCCCCAACCTTCAACAACTATTAACTGCCTGGAGCCCCTCTCCTTCTCCGTAAGGGAACAATAAGGAGCCAAACTTGTACAGGTCCTCAGGGCATCATAAGTCAGGAAGCTCTGCACTGTTAGACAGGATGCAAACCCAAGCCACAGCAGGTGGCCCCGCCCCCCTGGATTCGTGGAGCTGCCACTTTTGTTTTGAGCAGCAAGAGACTGCATAGTCATCATTCAAAACCTCTCAGAACCAACCATGTGTTTAGTATTATGCTAAGCACTACGCTGCTTTTATGATTGTGGCACTCTACCATCCAACTAAGACTTATGATCCCAGGAAACATTAGGAAATGGTGAGACATGAGCTATAAAATGGGCCCAGACTCTATTAGAAGGTTGTCTATGGCAAGCCAATGAAAGGGAGGACGGAGGCACGAACAGGCCACACTTGCTCCTGAATTAGTGTGACGGAGAGTCTGGGAATAGGGGCCTCTGTTTACTAATGTCACTTAGATAATCTCATGTCCAGAGATCTGAACATTGTAATAAGCTTGAGGATGAGGCAGCAAGAAGCCTGTCAGACCCCTAGACCAGAAAGGCTCCCAGATAGTCACCATCACGTCCCCTACACCCTTCTGGGCTAACATTTTACTTTAAGAAAACATTTCTAAAGCACACGCTGGACCTTGGTGGTTTGATTAGTGGGCTAGTAATGCAGAGGGTTATTGGGGAATGCTGTCTTTGGGACATGATGTGGCTGCTGCCCTCTCGGCAGCTGTGATGACTCCAGGAGTCTTGCACAAGATTAGCCCCATTAATGTTTCGTCGTTGAGAAGGCGGGGGCTCGGGAGGTACTGCCCCTCCTAGAGGTTACTGGCAGAGACATTTTCTTCACTGGCGTATCCGTTCCTGTATTGCCTGCCCATTCTCCTGTAGGTAACCCCTCACATTTGCTCCTGTAAATGACTTTATTGAAACTGGTTCACAAACTAGACGTAGGTGGGGTAATTTCTTTGGTCTATGCTTGGTGCCCTATTGGGAGTAAATAGCTATTTATTCATCCCCCAGGAAGACACAGTAGTCCTTGACTAATGATGGTTCAATTTAAACGTTTTCATTTTATGATGTGAGATTTTATGGGCCTTCAGTAAAGGTGGGCCTCTCCATATGGATGTCTTCCTGGGCTGTCCATAGGCAGTGTGAAAACGGTTTGGGGCGCTGGGCTACAGCAGGGAGCCACAGTCCCAGGTTATCCATGTGACCACAGGAAGGAAATACCAAGACTACAGTCCAACTTGTTGCTAGGTGAGGAGTATCTAGTATAGTTTATAACTTTATTGTGATGGAATTCCCTCAACGTCTAGACACATCTTATTCTTACCTAAAGGTGAAATGCTGTGCAACCTAGTCTCTGGAATTTTCTTTCAGCTGTCAACTCTATGGTTTTATTATTTCTGATTTTCTCTATAGCTTAAGGCAATACAACAACCCATTTCTGAAGAAGTATTTCCATAGTCCCTCTCTCTGGATATTTGGATAGCTGCTGACTGCTTCAAGTGTTGCTCTTAAAGGTCTCTCATTGGTCTTAAACTTCACCATGCTGACTAGACTGGCTGGCAGGCTACTGACCTTCCGGAGATCTGCCTGTGCCCCTCCCATCTTGCCATCACTGGATTACAGTTACGTCCCAGGCACCTAGCTTTTCACCTGAGTTCTCAGGATCGCCACTTGGGTCCTCGTGCTTACAAGACAAGCACTTTACTGGCAGAGATATCTTTCCTAGATCTGTACTTTTTTTTTTAATTTTAGAAAGTACCTGACTTGGTAGGCCAGGCTTATCTTAAGCTCATGGCAATCCTCCTGCCTCAGCCTCTTGGATGCTGGGATTACAGGTGTGAGCTATCATTCTGGGACAATTGAGTCATCTTTAAAGGACATTTACAATGGGAATGATAAAATAAGATGTATTAGTGACTTTTTTAATTCTCTGGTTTGGATTTTAAGAATAATGGTGGATTAACAAGTGTCTACTGGCTGTTTAGAGAAGGAAACTGGGCTCACTGTAGGGGACGAAAAGAGCAGAAGCATTCCTTTTAAAAATCTGACCATTTATTTGAAATGAGGCATGCATCTGAGAACAATTACAGAACCACTTGGCAGTATGTTCTTTAATAAACATTGAATTGAAGGCACACGTACAATTGTTGGCTGAGTAAGGAGAGTAGAAAAGAAATTATTAAGTGGACTTTTAAGTGTTGAAGGAGAGAAAAAAATGCTTTCCCAAGGCAGTTTCAAATATTCATATTCATCTAAAAGTCTTACAGCCAGGATTAGAGACAGGGGTACAGCCAGATCCTGGAAGAATATTGTAGACCATTCCCTAAAGTGGGAACATGGGATAGAAGAGAGCAAGAGAGGACTGAGGAAATGGATCCTGGTGCTGAAAGATCTGAGCCAGGTTCCGCATGCTCATTCTTGCTTGGATCTAGCCAGATCACCTCCTGTTGCTACCTAGAGACTGAAATGCAGAGAGGGCAGGAGAAATTTCTCCCCAGGACTGGACTTGACTGTCCTTCCTCAGGACACCTGCACCCTTGGTTTTGAAAGAGGTTTCTCACTGGCATAGACTCACCCACCAGGCTAGCCTGGCTTCCAGGAGCCCCAGGGATTCTCCCCGTCCCACCTCCCTAGCCTTGGGATTACAAGCCTGTATCAGAACACTCAGCTTTTAAACTCTTTATGTGGGTTCTGGGGATCAATCTCAGGTCGTCATGGAGAAGCACTTTACTGACTGAGCCATCCCCTAGCCCTCAGTGTAACTTCTCGCAAATGACCTAAAGGTGAACTGCGTGAACTTAGCTCATCTTTCCAGGGTCGCCCCAACTCGAAGATATCCTAGGGACTGGCTGAAGTTGCTGTCCACTCTCACTGCCCCCAAAGCACAGAGCTGAGCCAGGCATGGCTTCCAAGCCTGGGAGACAACCTGTCTGTGTTTCTTATTCCCCCAGTAGCTTTTATAGAGTTCTTTGGCCAGAGGGAGACTGCAGAGCCGCTTGAAAACTGTATAAAACAAATGTGTAATGAGATTGGCAATGCTCTGAAAGGAGCTACCAAGAATGTGTACTACAGGGAGGGATGGAGAGCCCATTTCTGGCCGAAACCTATTTTGAATGGAAAAGCTTTTATTAGATGAGGTCTGTCCATGGGTGAGTTCTGCTTCCATTCAATTGCCTCTGTCCAGTGTTTTATTTGTCACCCTTCCTGTTATGTATGTATGAGACTACCTTCGGATTTCTGTCAGTAAGAGCTGTGTGCTCTTTCCTCAGAGAGGAACCAGATATTGGACTAAAGACTTCACACTTGTTCTCTTGCCTCAGGTCTATCTCTTACATTTAATGTATGATAGTTATCAGTCTCTATTCAGTTTTAAGATCTGGGTTGCCCCAGTTCTGTCTTTCTTAATTAGGAATTATGTGGCTGAATTATAGGACTTGTATTTTGGGAAATGCTTAGGAGTCACAAACTACATGCTTATCAGGGGCCTTGCACAATCTATATAAAACGGTGAGTCACTGCCCAATTCCGGGTTGGCTTCCAGACTTGTCAGATCAGGAGATCCTCTCCCGAGGGCCAGGTTCTCCACTCAGGTTTCTTGTTCTGGTTTCTGAAGACATTTCTAGCAGTTGTTCCTGCCCTGGGGCCATGAACTCCTAGGAGTTATTTGGAAAGGGCGTGTAAATTCACAGGAAGCCCAGACAGGGGAAGAATAGCATCTCACAGTCTAGATGTTCACTATTTTCTAAAAGTGGTTCTAGTTACTTTTAGAAATTTTATTTTTGTTCACATGTATATATGTGTGTCTATGTGTGGGTATTCATGCACATAGGAGTGCAGATGCCTGCAGCGGCCAGAAAAGGGACCGGGGTCCCCTGGAGTTGCATTATAGGTAGTTAGGAGCTGTCTGACATGGGTTCTGGGAAATAAAATCAGGTCCTCTGTAAGAACGGTACTTGCTGTTAAACCATTATGCCATCATTCAAGCCTCTTATTTATTTAATTTTTAGATGAAAAAAGTAAGGGCATTTCATTATGTCATTTTCATACATGCATAGAATGTACTTTGATTGTGTGCACTCCGTTTGCTAACCTCCCTTGCCCTCCCTCTCCCTTTCCCTCCACATCCCTCATAGACCCTGTTTACTTTCATATATTTTGGCTCAGTGACTATCAGAGTGCTGACATCTGTCATTTCCCAAATTCAGTTCTTTAGAGAACCACTCATATGTGGTGTTCCTAGATCATAGATCACAGTATTTCTGTTTTCCAGTTATTACGTGTGTGTGTGTGTGTGTGTGTGTGTGTGTGTGTGTGTGTGTGCGGCGCACGCACTGTGTGGGACCCAGAGACTGAACTCAGGTCATTAGGCTTGGTGGCAAGCACACTTGCCTGCTGAGCCATATCCTCATCCCTGAGTAGTTGATTCATTTGGTGCTCTTATAAATGAGATGCTTTTCCCTAATTTCTTTTTCACAGAATTTGTTGTTAGTGTGTAGCCATTCACCTGAATTTTGCACCCTGATTTTGCATCTAGGAACTTGCCTACTTTTTAAAATATAGATATTAGATTTATCTTACATTTAAGATGAAATCTGCAAAGGGCCATAGCTAATTTTATCTCTTCATTTCTAGTTTGGATGTCTTTTATCATTTATTTCCTGCTTCAGTGTCTCTGGGTAGGACTTCCCAGAGTATACCGACTAGAAGATGTATGGGAGGAGTCTCAGCCTTGCTTCTGTTCTTAAAAGAAAGGCTCAGAACTTTCATAACTTGAATGTAATATTACCTTCATGCTTTCCATGTGTGACATTCATCTTGTTAAAGTCATTTCTTCCTATTTCTAGCTTGTTGACATTTTATTTTGGATGGGTGTTTCAACTCAGCCATCATTATTTAGAACACAGTTCTCTGTCTCTCTTCCCTGTTTTCTTTCTTCTCCTTTTCTCCTCCTCTTCCCCCTTTCTCCTCTCTTCCTCTTTTTTCTTTTTAAAAGTTTCATTGGATGCTTCAATAACCTAAAGAAGTGTGCCAAACAATCATTCCTCAGACTGGGGAGATGGCTCAGTGGGCGAGAGCACTTGTACAAGCATGAGGACCTGAGTTGAAATCCCAAGAAAAAACTCCAGGTGTGGCCATGTATGTTAGCATCCATAAATGAAGGAAACCATCCTCCTTTTTTTTTTTCTGGGACTGTGTTACTTCAATTAGCATAATGTCTTCGAGTTCCATCCATTTACCTATAAAGTTCATGATGTCATCTTTCTTTGCTGCTGCAGAGAACTCCATTATGTAGATGTTCCACATTTTTGTTATCCAGTCATCAGTTGAGGGGCATTTGGTTTGGTTCCAGCTCTTTTGTATTGTGAAGAAAGCTGCAATAAACATAGCCATGTATGTATCTTTGTGGTAGGATGCATCTTGTGGGTATATACCCAGGAGTGGTATGGCTGGGTCAGGTGGTAGGCTCATTTTGAGTCTTTTAATGGTTCTCCACACTGCTTTCCATAGTGGTTGTACGAGTTTACATTCCCACCAGCAGTGGATGAGTGTTCCCTTCTCCCCACAACCTCCTCAGCATTTGTTGTCTTTGTTTTCTTGATCTTGGCCAGTCTTATTGGAGTGAGATGATACCTTCGTGTGATTTTAATTTGAATTTCCCTAATTTTAATGATGTTGAACACTTTTTAAGATGTTTCTCAGCCATCTTTACTTCCTTACTGGTGAAGTCTCTGTTCAGCTCTTTACTCCATCTTTTGAGTAGGTCATTTGTTTTCTTCTTTGTTTTTTAAGTAGTTTATATATTCTGTGTGTTAATGTTCTGTCAGATGTTTCAGTGGTGAAGGTTTTCTCCCACTCTGTGGGTTTTCTCTTCACTTCCTTGACTGTTTCTTTAGGTGTACAAAAAAAAAAAGCTTTTGAATTTGATGAGGTCCCACTTGTCAGCTGTTGTCCTTATTTCTGGTGCAGCTGCTTTTTGATTTAGAAAGTCTTTTCCTACACCTGTCTTGTAGGTTGCTGCCAACTTTTTCTTCTATCACCTTCAGGGTTTCAGATTTCAGGTTGAGATCTTTGATCCAATTGGAGTTTATTTTTATCAGGGTGAGAGGTAAGGGTTTAATTTTGTTCTTCTACGAATGGTAATCCAGTTTTGCCAACACCATTTGCTGAATCTGCTCTTTCCTCCATTTAGCTTTTTTGAACCCTTTGTCAAGTATGAGCTGGCTGAAGTTATATGAGCTCAAGTTTGGATCTTCAATTTTGTTCCATTGTCAATGGGTTTTTTTTTTTTTTTGTTTTTTTTTTTTTTGTTTTTGCCAGTACCAGGCCATCTTTATGATTATAACTCTGTAATATAGCTTGAAGTCTGGTAAGGTAATCCCCATGTATTGCACTTTTCACTCAGGGTTGCTTTAGCTATTTGGGGTCTTTTATTTTTCCATATGAATTTAAGGATTTTTTTTCCAAGTCTGTGAAAAAGCTCATGGGGATTTTGATTGGGATTGCATTGACTCTATATATTAATTTGAGTAGAATGGACATTTTTAATACATTAATTTTTCGAATCCATGAGCATGGGAGGTCTTTCCATCTTTTGCTGTCATTTTCAATCTCCTTCTTCAGGGTTTTAAAATTTTTGTTGTACAGATCTTTGGTGTCTTTGGTTAGGTTTATTCCCAGGTATTTTATTTATTATTTTTTGAGGTTATTGTGTTTGGGAAGGTGTCCTTATATTCCTTCTCCAGTTGCTTATTGTTGGTGTGAAGAAAGGCTACTGATTTTTCTAGGTTTATTTTGTATCCTGCCACATTACTGAAACTTTTGATCATTTCCAGGAGTTTTCTGGTGGAAGTTTTAGCATCCCTTAGGTAAACAATCATATCATCTGCAAAAAGGGATAGTTTTACTTCCTCTTTTCTGATTAGTACTCCTTTCATTTCACTTTCTTGCTTTATTGCCCTAGCAAGCATTTCAAGCACTGTATTGAAGAGGAGTAGTGATAGTGGACAGCCTTGCCATGTTCCTGCCTTTAAGGGGAATGCTTCCAACTTTTCTCTATTTAGGAAGACGTTGGCTCTGGGATTCTTGTATATGGCTTTGATTACATTGAGGAATAATCCCTCCAGTCTAATTCCCTCTAGGACTTTAAGCATGAAGGATGCTGGATATTGTCAAAAGCTTTTTCTGCATCAATTGAGATGATTGTGTGATTTTTGTCTTTCAGTCCATGTATGTGTTTATGATATTTATTGATTTACGTATGTTGAACCATCCCTGCATCTCTGGTATGAATCCAATTTGGGCATGATGGATGATCTTTTTGTATGTGTCAGAAGAGGGTGTCGGATTCCCCTGGAACTGGAGTTCTCGTGGAATCGGAGTTACAGACGGTTCTCAGCCGCCATGTGGGTGCTGGGGATCGAACCCAGGTCCTCTGCAAGAGCAGTCGGTGCTCTTAACTGCTAGGCTATCTCTCCAGCCCTTGTTCTCTTTTTTTTAATGTGGGCACTCAGGGCTATAAATTTCCCTCTTAGGACTGATTTTAGTGTATCCCACAGGTTTTGTTGTGTTGTATTGTCATTTTCATTTGGTTCCAGGAATGATTTTATTTCATTCTTTATTTCTTCTCTGACCCTCTCATTATTCAGGATTGTGTTGTTTAGTCTCCATGTGTTCTTATAGTTAGTAGGGCTTTTCCTGGTGTTAATATTGAGCTTTATTGCACTGTGGTCTGATAGAATGCATGAAATAATTTCAATCCTTTTGTATTTGTTGAGATTTCTTTTGTGTCCCAGTATGTGGTTGATTTTGGAGAATGTTCCATGCGGCACTGAGTAAAAAGTATATTCTCTGGCGTTTGGGTGGAATATTCTGTAGATATCTGTGAGGTACATTTGGTGTATTTTATTGTTCAGTTCCAATATCTCTCTGTTTATTTTTTGTTCAGTTGACCTATCCAAAGGACTCAGTGGGGTATTGAAGTCCCCTACTATTAGTGTGTTGGGATTAATCTGTGTCTTGAAGTCCTGAAGTATTGTGTTTATATAGTTCAGTGCACCAGAGTTTGGTGCATAAACATTTAAGATTTTGAAATCTTCCTGGTTAATTGTTCTGTTGATAAGGATATAATGGCCTGCTTTGTCTTTTCTGATTAATTTTACTCTGAGGTATATTTTGTCTGATATTAGAATAGCAACTCCTGTTTGCTTTTTGGTACCATTTGCTTGGAATATTTCCATCCTTTCACTTTGAGTTGGTGTCTATCCTTGAGGGTGAGATGGGTTTCTTGTAGGCAGCATATAGATGGATTCTGTTTCCTAATCCATTCTACCAGTCTATGTCTTTTGGTTGGGGAGTTTAGACCATTAAAATTTAAGGTTATTACTGAGAGATATGTGTTTCCTTTCAACTTATGTTTAGTTTGCATTCTTGGTCTAGGTATTTATTTACTCTGTTACGCTTTTGTTAATCTCTCTCTTGTGTTGCTTGAGGATAGTTGCTCCTTTCCTCTGTTTTTTTTTTTTTTTTTTATTGTCTTGTCAAGACAGGGTCTTCCTGTAGCCCCAGCTGTCCTGGAACTCACTCTGTAGACCAGGCTGGCCTTGAACTCACAGAGATCCGCCTGCCTCTGCCTCCCGAGTGCTAGGATTAAAGGCGTGCACCACCACGCCCGGCTTTTCCTCTGTTTTTTGAATTGCTTCAAGTATTTTCTGAAGTGTTGGGTTTTTTTTGACATGTGTTGTTTCATTTTGTTCATATTGTGAAAGATTTTTCTTCCCCCTTCAACTACAATTGACATTTTTGCTGGGTATAGTAATCTGGGTTGGCATCTAAAGTCATTTAGCACTGGGACTACTTTCATCCATGTTCTTGCTTTCATCATTTGCAACGAGAAGTCTGCTGTAATTCTGATGGGTTTCCCCTTATATGTAACTTGTTTTAGTCTTGTGGCTTTCAGTATTTTGTCTTTGTTTTGAGCAGCTAGTGTTTTAACTATGATATGGCTTGGGGAATTTCTTTTCTGGTCTTGTCTATTTGGTGTCCTATGTGCTGCTTGTATTTCTATGGGTTTGTCTTTTTTCAGTTTGGGGAAATTTTCTTCTATTATTCTGTTGAATATCTGATCAATACCATTCTCTTGGAATTCTTCTCCTTCCTCTATCCCTGTAAGGCAGAGGTTTGTCTTTTTCATAGTGTCCCACATTTCCTGGTTGTTCCACTCTTGTGTTTTTAAAAAAAAATTTCATAATCTTTGCTTGAGGTTTCTAGCTGCATTGTGTTATCCTATAGGTCTGATATTCTTTTTCTGCTTCATCCATTCTGCTTCTGAGGCTTTTTCCCATCCTTTCCTGCTGATTGGATGAGTGTTCAATATCCTTTATCATCTTCTGATTTCTTCAGTATTTCCACTCCCTTTTGGAGCTTTTCATTCTCTTCTTGTAGCTCCTTGCTTTGTTGGTCAGTTTCTTTTTTCCTTTCAGCCTGAGATCTTTTCAGTGTTCCCACTTCCTTCCGGAGTTTGTTACTCTCTCCCTTTAGTTCTTTCTGGAGTTTATCATTCTTTCCTTCTAGTTCCTTCATGCATTTTTCATTCTCTCCCTTTAGTTCTCTGACTTGTTCTTTATAGTCTTTGATTTCTTTGAAAATGTGTAGAATTGTTCTTCTAAGGTCGGTGTCTTGGTATCTTTCCAGGGAGATCTCCATTGTCAGGATCTTCTACAGGACTGGTTGAGTTTGGTGGGGATTTTTTTAATGAGCTTTTTCCATATTGTTGTTTTTCCATTGTGTCTTTGGCATGTGGATTTGTTTTTGTTTGTTTGTTTGTTTGTTTGTTTGGATTCTGGTGCTAATCTCAAATGTTAATATGGAAGACTGGTTGGTCACTCACTCTGCTTCCTGTCAGTTTCTTCCTCAGTGTTGGAAGAATTGCTGACCCTGCACCTGCTGGATTGTCCCAATCACAGCACCAGCAACTTATCATCTCCACCGCAGTACCAGTAGCTTGAGCACGGGGCTGGGCTTGGTGGGGGGGGATGGGGGGTTGTTAGCTCCTTTGGCCCATGTGCTGGACCCCACCTAGCCGCCAAATGTGCATGCAGCAGCTGCCTGTCCGTCTATCCACACACACATTTCTTCTCTATGGTCCTAGAGGTGGGAGGCCAAGCCCCTGGCTAGGCAGCAAGGCCATGCACTGGATCCCACCTGACCGCTGAATCCATTTTCTTTACTAACATTTGCTTTATATATCTGTGTCTGTCTTTTAATATTAAACCTTTACATCACTTAGCATGGGGTTGGCATATAGTATGGAACAAAACTGAGAATCAAGTATAAAATGCTTGTATTTTATAGAAGACATTGAGTTGGCTTTGCTTGTGATACAGTATGAGATAGTTGTTCTTATCAAAGATTAACCCATTTATATTTATTGTGATAATGCTTTTATGTCTTCTAACATTTAATGTTCTATAGTTAAAAAAATTTCCCTATAATTTCATGTTTCTTTGCAGTCCTCATAGGAACGATTAGTTCTTTGACCACGTACACATACAAAGTGCTTTGTAGAGAGTACATCTAGTTTTTACTCTAATTTTTCCTGGTGTCTGGCTGCTGCTGAGTACACACACATTGCGTGTAGTCATTTGGCACTTTTGTTACAGCAGGTACTTCCCAGGATTTTATATTCATATGCCAGCTGATGGTAAATTCTGCTCGTAGTGACAGATTTCTCATTTTGTGTGAAATAGTTCTTCTGAAAATGAATCATTTTGTCACACTGTGTAGTCTTGTGACATATGTGATGATACATATTGATTACCTGTTACATGCACTGCTAAATTCTGAAAATTGGGAGAGGAGAAGCCAAATGAAATTTCTTGTCCTGTTATTAAGGGACTTGATGTGGAATTTTCAGGGGCAATGCATACACATTCATAGAAAAATGAAATAACATGGGGGGCTAGAGAGATGGCTCAGTGGTGAAGAGGACATGATACTGTTTTAGAGGCCTGGGTTGGGTTCGCATACCCACTGGGTGGCTCACAACTGTAGAATACCAGCTCCAGCAGAGCTGATGCCCTCTTCTGATTTATGTGGATGCTGCATTCATATGCACATATGCATGTGCCTACATGTGTGCGCAAACACACATACACACACAAACACATTAAAAATATATCTGAAAAGATGCAATAACTTCACGGGTCTAGATTTGATTTGTTATGTAATTTTGTATGAAATGCACAGAGCTTCAATAAAACATTGGCTTTGAAAAAAAAACAAAGCAGGGGCTGGAGAGATGGCCTAGCAGAGGACCCGGCTTCGATTCCCAGCACCCACATGGTGGCTGAGAGCTGTCTTTAACTCCGGTTCCAGGGGAATCTGACACCCTCTTCTGACCTCCATGGCATTGCATGACACAGGTGAACAGACCTGCATGCAGACAGTACATTCATACACATAAAGAATAAATAAAATTAAAAAAGAAAAAAAAACCAAAGCAAACAAGGAAAGAAAACAAAACAAAAAGATGCAATAACTTAAATCATAAATTATGTCATCCAGCAATACAGATCAATTGGTTGATAGAAAGATGATAGATAGATAGATGATAGATAGATAGATAGGTGTTAAATGTAGAATATATACAACTGTGACGTGAATTCAGATGTCAGAAACTTGGTGTAGAGCTGAAATAGATAAATGTTTTCAGAGGATGGACCTCATTCTTAAGCAAGGCAGCAGAAGGACAAAGCTGTGGAGATGGGTGTGTGCATGGTAGGTTCAGAGGGTGGTAGGAAAGTTACCATAGTCAGATCAGAAGTTCCATGGAATTGGAAATGTTTATTAAGGTGTATTCTTTAAGTATATGTTAAGCATGTAGTGCCCATATCAATCTAGCTCTTCAGAGAATCAGAATCAATATTGAATTATATCATTATATCTATCTATATACACACATATAGGTATATGTATGCCTATAATTGGAGAAATGGAGAGATTATAAGGGATATAAATAATTGGTGCATTTGGTTATGGAAACTAAGCAGTCTGTAGATCTGCAGTCAGCAAGCTGGAAACCTTAGTGTTCCAAGTCCAGTCTGAATCTGAGGTCAAGAAAGGACCAATGGCTCCGCTCTAAGACATTCACCACCTAGAGAAAAGCCTCTCCTCCTCTCCATTGTTGCTCTGATCAGGCATTCAATGATTGGGGTAAGGCCCACCCAAGATGGGGAGGGCAATTTTACTAACTCTGCATATTCAAGTGTTAAATGTATCCAGAAAAAATTCACCACAGATACACCTAGTATAATGCATAACAAATATCTGGGTGTTTTAATCAAGTTGGCATAAAAAGTAATCAGGATTGTATCCAGAATATGTACAGAGGGCTATGTATATGGGCAAGATTGTGAAACCAAAGCCAGAATGGTGTCCCAGGAGAAAAGTAAGAGTCCAACAGGTAAAGGTTTCAAGCAGGCCTGGGGAAGTAGGCAAAGGAAGACGAAGACAGAAAGGCATGAGGCAAGATAGTATGGTGTGTTAAATAGTCATAACTGTTTCACTGTGGCTGCTGCAAGGAACATGGAGGGAGTGATAGGATGAGGAGGATGGAGGGGAAAGGTGGTTACAGGGCACTGTGCTTTGGGCACACATGGATGCTCCATTTCATAGCTGTGTTGGGTACCTCATGGATACCCTGCACCTTAGCCATAAAACCGGGGTCATGAGTGATTTGGGTAGCACTGGATTCTCTATGTCTTAGCTGTATATCTGTGGTCTCAAGTGCTTTGTGTACCTTGTGAATGCTCTACCCTGATCTATAAAAGAGTTATGAGTGCTGTGGGTACCACCTGTAAACTCTGCATATTATCTATAAAACTAGAGTCATGAATGATTTGGGTACCAGATGGCTGTTCTATATCTTACATTTAAAACTAGAGTCATGAGTGATTTGGTTATCACATGGATACTCTCTATCTTTTCTGAAATGCTAGGGTCACGAGTGCTCTGGGTACCACATGGAGGCTGTGTACCTTATTTGTAAACCCAGGGAAGACTCTAAATTATTTTCAATAGGAGGATGGGCAGAAAACTGATTAGAAGTAGGATGGTTAAAGTCAGAAGGAGTGGTTGAGAGATTTTTTTGTTACAAATATCTAGTGGAAGGTACCCAAGGGATGAACAGAGAAAACAGTTGAAGGGTTAGAAGCTACTTACTAGGTCCCTGTTGGAGGAGGAAGAAAGGGAGACTTGCTATCCAGGCTTGTAAAACCTTCAAAAGTTTATTAGTAGAAAACACAGGGGGAAGAGTACTATACAGTACAAAGTAGAGGTTTGGACTAGGAATGATAACTTTGTATATCAAATACCTGTGTCCTTTAAAGGCTTTTTTTTCCTTTGTGGCATTTTGAAACTGAATTTGGAATAGCGAAGCCTTACATGTTGGCATTTCTTTAAGATTTCATGGCTGTAGAACATTAGTAAAATTAGTAGGTTAAGAAAACATGGAGAGATGGCTTAGTGATTAAGAACACTGACTGTTCTTGTAGAAGACCTTGATTCGAATGCTAACAACCATCCATAACTCCAGTTCCAGGGATCTGATGCACTCTTATGTCTTCAGCTGGCATTACACAACATAGGTGTACTTACATGCAGGCATAACACTCATACACATGAAAATAAATTAAACAGTTTAAAAAACGTATAAAGGTGCATATTTGCTGTTGCAACAAACTTTGATTTAGCTACCATTCTATAAATAGCCAGACAATTAACAGTGATAAGTATGTTTCAATAGCAAAACCTTCCAAAGAGAAAGAGATCTGGGTGCTGTTCCACAAAACAAATTCCTTTCTTCTTAGATGACATGTAAACTGATGTCATTTTTTTCATTCCATCAAAAGAAGGAAAAAAAAAGATAGACAGATGAGACAGGCTGTGGTTTGCAGTACTCTGGTGATGGCATGTTTCTTCCAAGTCATCTAAAAAAAGATGCTATGAGCAGACTTGCAGAAATGCTTTGCCAGAATGCAGGCCTGGCCCTTGTGCAGGCCTTTCATAGTTAGGCATTTAGATAATAGCTCCTGCATGTGCTTTCCTAGTGTTTGTTTGCTGCTGTACATGACTGCAAGCCAGGAACCAGGAACCCAGTTCCTCTGCAGTCAAGAGTTCTCACTTCAGTGTCTTAGCTTGATAGTGGGTGCTGAGGCTCAAGTGGTTCTTGTCCCTACTTGGGGACAGTGCAATGCCTGGGCGGGTGGGCCCTGACTGTTTACAGTTCTGTCTGCTTGAGACGCCCACTGGCATCACCCCATAGAGACCAGGCCTGAGTTATAAATATTTCAACTCCCCATCCCCCCAATTTTTTAGGGTGTATCAACCTCTGTTTTCTTTCCCCTCCCATCTGGCTCACTGATTCACACTCTCCCGTGTGAATTGTTGCAGCAGAAAAACAGGCAGAGGTTCCCAGACTCTGCAGGCAAAGCTTTTTCCATGTTCATCTGAGTCAAGTGGTAACATAGGTCTGGGACTGACAAACTAATAACGTCAGATCATCTGGCGAAGACACCTTGCTGCTATAGTTTTCCATTGAGACCATGAGGCCCACTCCTGAATTCAAGATGGCTTGGCTCAGCAGAACTCTGCCTAGTGGAAGGCTTGCCACCCTCTCTGGTACTCCTTGCTGAGGTGGGGGTTCCCTCAGGTGGAGCTGGTTAAACTGGCTGAACCACAGCCTTCCAGAGCAGTGTCTCCCAGCCATGGCCTGAGGGGAGCTTCTGTCTTGGCAGGAAGCTGAGCCCACGTGTTTGCTTTCCTTCATCAGCTCATAGTGCCAGGCATAGCCAGGCAGGAGCAGGGCTTAGCCACAGAGAGGACAGCCACTTCCTGAACCTGGCCTGCCCCAGATCTCCTGCTTGCAGAGCCTTCTGGTATCTTCAGCTGGCCTGTCACAGAGGACTAGGATTATACATGAGCATTCAAGAACCTTACCCCAGGAAACAGAGGCAGATAAAGCTGAGGAAGAAGCTGGTGGAGAAGATGATGGTGTAGAAAGGTAAAAAAAATATTATTTATTATGTGTCTCTTTTATTCTGTTTTTATGTGCAAACTATTCTTTTTATTGTATTATTTTAATTCAGAGCTTAGTATGTATATCTGATAGCCTTCAATAAATCTGTAGGGGCTGACAAGATGGTTCAGCAGGTAAAGATGCTTGCCACTAATTCTGATGACCTGAGTTCAATCCCTGGGACCCACATGATGGAAGAAGAAAACGTCTACTATGGAATAGATGTACACACACACACACACACACACACAAATAAATTAATGTAATATAAAATTCTGTAAAGGCAAATGATATGTGATGCTCAGAGGATAACTTCCACGAGTTGGTTCTCTCTTTCTACCACGAGTCATGGGGATCAAATTCAAGTCACCAAGCTTGGTGTCAAGCACCTTTGGCTGCTGAACTGTCATGCCAATCCAGTTTGCAGGTGTTAGAAACACAGCCCCATCCTTGTTTGTCTGCCTGTAGTTTCCCATTAACTTCAAATGTCAGATTTAACAAAGACTAAATAAATGCTCTCTCTAAACCATTTCCTCCTTCTTCATCATCACTATCATGTACAGAATAGAAAAAGACTTTCCATGCTCCGAAGTGAGGATCCCGTAAAGTGATTTACCTTGGAGAACCATCCAAGAAAGATTTGCTAGCTCGCAGCTTTAAGTGTTGGGATGAATTTGACATAGGGTCATTAATTCTAAGATGGGATGGTGAAAACGTAGCACTGTGGTGAACAACTGGTCTCCGCTGTAGCAGTTTACTAGTGTGGAGAAGATTTCTGGTAATTCTTTCAGTACAACAAACACATTGTGGCAGACACATCTGGGTGACACGCGCCCTGGAACTCAGCAATAATGCCTGGGAGAGAATCTACCCTCATGCATGTGTTGAGTTAAACAGCTCTTTGTTATGAGGGAGTGGAAAGGGGCCCCAGATATTGTGCTGAAACACAAGCTAATTGATGGACAGTATAATCACCGCCTTAGTAAGAGCCTGGGGACTCTTCAAGCAGGGAGCTGTAAATTTAAATGGAAACTCGAAGGATAGCACACCGCCCCCAGCTCTGTGTTCCATTACTTCATGTGTGAAATATTCAGTGAGCATGAGGGAGGCTTACCAGATAAGAGCTGCAGAAGACAGTGTGCTGTGAGCGAGGTAAGACCAAGGTGCCTGGTAAGAATCTCCATCTAACATGTACAGACCAGAGCTCCCGTGGAAGGATTAAGTGTCTTTCTTTGTTGGGGATGAGGCAGCTCCCAGTGATTTCTTATCTTAGACACAGCCATGGACAGTGTCATCTTCCAGAGATTATGTGATTTGGGGGAAGATGAATGCATTCAAGAGGCCACTCCATCATGATCTGTTGCGTCTTAACTATCTTCCATAGTACATAGTGGTTTCTAATTGGGCTGATCTGGGCTCCTATCCCACTCGCCTTTGCCTCTCGAACCAGGACTTAGCATTTCTGAGCCAGACTTTATTCATGTAGAAAAAGAACCATGAGATATCCACCTCTCAGGGTTGGGAGAGTAGATTAGCTGGGTTCATGAGATGCAGACGAGTTGGAGTTTACTAGTTGCTTTGTGAGATCTAGCTTTATCCTTGCATATCTGTTGGGGTTTCTTGTGCACAGGTCTGTCTGAGCCTGGGGTAGATGCTGGCTGTCTTCCCAAAGTCAGATACTCCTTACTTTCATGGCCAACTCATTTGAGCAGCTTTCTTTTTGGGGTCCACTATAGATGAAGAAGCATCTTTGTCCCAGGCTGGAGATACGAGCGGCCTAGAGCTTACTATGGAGTCCAAACTAGCCTCAAACTCTTGGGCGATCCGATCCTCCTGTCTCTGCCTCTCAAATGCAAGAATAGAGGCATGCCTCAATACACCCAGCTCAGAACCAGTGCTTTAAAAAAATATTTTTATGATTTTAAATCTATGGTTACTTTTCTCTTGCTATGAGAAAATATCATGACCAAAAATAACTCATGAAAGAAAGGGTTTATTGTGGCTTCCATGGCAGGGGAGACATGCATGGCGGCCGGCATAGGAAGTTTGCTGATCACACTTTATCACACAGAAAACAGAGAAAGCACAGGAAGTGGTGTGAAGGTCTAAACCCTCTAAGCATGTCCCCAGGGACATGCTTCCTCCACCAAGGCTCACCTCAAAAGGTTCTATAACCTCTCCAAACAGCACCCCAAACTCTGGACCAAGTGTTCAAATACACGAGGTCATGTGGACATTCTTATTCCAACCACCACAACAGAGAACCGTTCTTTCCTATAGGACATTTTGGTTGTTCAATATGATTACAGTTAATTTGAAAATGAACATCTTTGTGCATAATCAGTGTTCTATTTTCTGAATACAATACTTTCAATAACTCAGTTTTTATTGTTTAATTTCCCTAAAAAACTATTTTAAAGTAGCAAGCATGGAACTTTTTGTAGCTCTGGAGTTTAGCAGAGACCCCCCCCCCACACACACACATCCACCACCTGCCCACCTTAGCTTGTGCTGATTCTGCAAGGGTGGGCCACCTATCATCACCTGACTCCCATCACTGACTGGGCCTGTACTCATTTCATCTCTTGTCCTCCAAAGGCTAGCCTGGGCTAATTCAGACAGAAGGGCCCTGAACATCAGAGGAGCAGAAGGCCCAATGTAGGAGTTCTTTCCAGATCTCTGCTCATGCCACATTTTTCTCAAAACCAGTTTACCAAGGAAAGCATGACAGCTAAACCAGGTTCAAAGTGAGAAGCAGATGTCCCTCTGATGGGGTGTGGTGCGCAGAGATGCAACCTTGCCCTGAAAAGGATCTAGACATACACAGTAAGGGGAGATGGCAGCTCCGTTTTCTCTTGCAGTCTGCTAGACTCTCCTTGAACTTTTGGAAGTGAAGCGACTGCCCCAGAGTGCAAACTTGGTTTTTATTAAAATTTTCCTTTTTAAAAATTTTATTTTACTTTTATTTTAAATTCTGTGCCTGTATCTGTGTGTGGGTGTATGCACACATGAGTTCAGGTGCCTAGAGAGGCCAGAAGAGGGTGATAGATTCCCTTGAGCTGAAGTAGCGGGCAATTATGAGCCAGCCAACGTGGGTGCTAGGAACTGAGCTCAGGTTCTCTGCAAGAGCAGCAAGAAATCTGAACTGCTGACCTGTCCCTCCAGCCACAGGACTTTGTTTCTCAATTTATCTTGCTAAGTTTGCCCTGCAGAGAATGTATGCTGATTTATATTTCCAACAACAATCTATTTTTCACACCTTTATAAAATTATCAAATGCTAGTATTAAATATTATGAAATTTAAAATATGTGAATTATATGTTTTATTTTAAGTTGCATGCTTTAATTGCTCATGGAAATTTATATTTTTATGTTTATTACCTTTTCATGTTCTCTGTTTTGTGAATTCTCTTTTTTATAACCACTTTCCTTGAGTTTTTTTTTCCCCATTGATGTGATGTGCCTTTTACAGAGGAATAATAACCATTAATCTGTCACAATTCGTATAAATATTTTCCAGTGTTGGAAAGCCCATTCCGAGTCCTAAAGGGGCTCAGTACTAGTAGACTGCCTTCTATTTCTTCTTCTTTTCATTATTCAGATCTATATGCTTTATATATGATATCATTTTTATCTCTAAGATACATATGTAATAAGAAAGATATGCATGTAATAAGATATGTCTGCATGTGGAGAATATATATATATATATATATATATATATTATCTCAAAGGTAAAATATGTCTTGAATTTGAATCAGTTGTTCTGATTCACATTCAGTGCTACAGAATTTAAAAAATACATTTTTTGTATTTGTGTGTGCATGTATGTATATATGTTTATGGACATATGTGTGGAGGTCAGAGGACAACTTGTGGCCTCAGTTCTCTCCTTCCACAGTGTAGGTTCCAGGGATTGAACTCAGATCCTCAGGCTAGGCAGCAAGCACCTTTACCTGCCCAGTCATCTCCCCAGCCCTTGAGATTACACAACTTTAATAGAAATGTGGGTCTTACATCTGTATTACTTTTGTCAGTGCTGAAAACAGCTTGCAATGATACCAAAATAATTGTTTTATTTAGTAGTGCACAAACAATCCTTTTCAGAATAATCCCTAAGCCTCTGCTAATGATTAGTGACTTTGGAGAGGTTAAGACTTTTTGTGAGTGGTTTAGTTTAGGCACATGTATGCAGGCATGTTCATTTGAAACACACTCCATTCATTTGAGGATACTTGCTGAATGTTGCTAAGTTATTCTCTGTACATTGTACCGCCAATACAGACATGTTTTTTGTAGGTTTTTGTTTATTTCATTTTACTTAGGGATGGCTGAATTTTGATCATTCTGCAAAGGTTTTTTCTTCCTCCTTGGGACTCTCTTCTTGCAGCTGTATTTCATGGTGGGAACATTAAATCCAAATAATATGATATATGTAATATGGAGTCCAAGCACATCACATGTGTGGGAGCATGCCAGAGTTCTGAATCTTGCATCTATAAAAGGGCTGTGAGGGCAGGAAATGGTTCTGGCCAAGTAGTGTGAAGGGAAACCAAATGAAGGGTGCAGTAACTGCAGCTTTTATATACACTGCAAGACATCGTGTAGTAATTGTGTTATAATCACTGCCAACTTGTTTACTGTTGTTCTGAGCTTTCTAATTCCTTCAGCTGTGCTGCCAAAATTCTAGTGTCTGAAAGTGTGCCCTGAGTGAAACGCTCCCAGGGAGGGAGCAGGAGGGTGGCTGCTCTGCCCTGTTCTTCCTGGAGCACCACAGTACATCCCTGTGTGTATAGGAAGGTTGCTGATACTCTTGGGTGGGGACTCCTGAGGGACCAGCTAGGGAATGGACTGGATTCAGTAGCAATGGATCACAGGAGAGCCTTGCTTCAGAAGGTCCTTTGGATGCTCTCTCCACAGACTCCCTCAGGAGCTCTGAGTAACAACGGGAAATGAAAGAGGACCTTCTTCCAATTTCTGCTAACACCCTCTGAATGCAATCCAGTCCTGCTCAAGTATAAACACATGCTGCCCAAGATCGGGTGAAGGCCTCATTCCCATTTAAGTAAAGGGACTTCTGGACCACCCTGGAACATAGAAGCAGGCCTCAGTGTGGAGTCAGTGTTCACGTGGGCTAGAAGGAGCTGTGGCAGGCAATTCTCCCAGGACTACCAGAAGTGATCTAGAAGCCTGTAGCACGGGCTAAAGAGTCATGTTGGCATGCCCAGGCAAAGGACTGTGATAGACTAGGCTAGAACAGGACAGATAGAAGAGAATAGATAGACTGGGACAGGGCAGATGGCAAAAGAAATAGAAAAGTCAGAATAGATCTTCAACCCAGTATGAAACACTAGCTGTGTTATTTTGAATAACTGAGTAAAGGTTAAAACTCTTCCATGAGAGGTGGAGCTGGGTAAATACTATTTCACTCCTATTATTATGGTGACCTTAATTTTAGTTCTGGTAGGTACCAAAGCACGATCAACAGTCTTCATGAAGAAATCTTTCTTAATAATCATATTCGTGTGCACTGCACTTCCTGTTCTAACACTTTTGTGACCATTGAGCATCAGAGGGATGGAATGTGCTGCTCTCTTGTGAGTGTCCATCCAGGGAGATTGTTTTAGCAAAGGTTATAGAGTGACTTCTGGGGAAATGTCTGCCTGGGACAAATGCTTTTACTATTCTGGTTACTGGAGAAGTAATGAACTTTGTAGTAGGATTTGGGGCGGATCTGAGACACAGGCTCTTTAGGGTTCCCTGGTCAGCTCCTCCGCAGGTGCTCTGCCTAGCCCTCAGAAACCGCTTACTCTCACTCATCATTTACTTTTCGTGTGTGTGTGTGTGTGTGTGTGTGTGTGTGTGTGTGTCCCAGTGCACATATATGTGCTAGTACACATGTATGTGTGGGCACCTGTATGTGGAGGCCAGAGATGAACTTTCAATGTTTTCCTCAGCCATTTTCCACCTTTGGGTTTTGAGACAGGGTCAGTTAAACTGACTGGCCAGAGAGCCCCAGGGATCCAGCCACCACTACCTCCTAGCACTGGGATTACAGTTGCATGCCACATCATGCTTTCGAACATCAGTTCTGGGGATCAAACTCAGCTCTCCATTCTTGGGCAGTAAGCATTTTACGGACTGAGCCATTTCCCTTTTCCTTCCTGTTGGCTTTCTTCCAGAGGTGTTTTCATTCTGGGAACCTGTCTGCATCGTTCATTCTGGGGAATTCCCTCTCCCTAACTGCTTTTTAGTAATGTTGTGTAGTAGGCTGGTTCCCATTGCTTGATATAGCAAAACTCTAAGGACGGGGTGACTTCCATTGGGTCACTCGTAAAGGTCATGCAGACAAAGCAAGAGTACTTCTTCACATTAACTCGATCCACTTGCCTCTGTGGCTACACTATCATATTGTGGGAAGACCAGGGACATAAAACTCAACATTTATTTATTTATTTATTTATTTATTTATTTATTTATTTATCTATTTATTTATATTTTGTGATGATGTTTCTAATATATTAGCAAAGGAACAACAAAGAGAAATGGCCAACTTCAGAGATTGCTTAATTTAATCACAAAAAGAGCTTAAGGGCTGAGGAGATGGCTCATTAGGTAAAGGTGCTTGCCGCCAAGCCTGAAGGTCTGAGTTTGATCCCTGGGATGGTGAACGAGAGAACCAACTCCTGAAGGTTGTTCTCTGACTTCCACACATGCACCATAACACCACCCCCAACAAAATAAATACATAAAATGTGAGAAAAAGAGCTGAGAAGCATAAATCCTAAATATCTGCTTAAGACTATGATGCTGCATATTGCTGTCCAGTATCCAGTCGGAAAGTACTTGAGTATGTTTGCCACTAGGAATATCAAGAAGATTGATTGATCATGTAATGAGTCATTAGGCTGTTACATGTTCTAGTCAAAAGGTGCTTCCAATATGTGAGACCGATGATCATTTAGGGACCAGGACAGTATGCCTTGGTAGCCATGTGTATGTCTGTGCAAGTGCATGGATGTCCATGCGCCTGAGGGTGTGTGATGTGGAAGCCATGGGACAATTTCGTGTATCATCCTCAAGAAGGCTTCTTTGAGATAGGGTCTCTTCATCGGCCTGAAGTTGACTGAGTGGGCTAGGCTGGCTGGCCCAGAAGCTCTAGGTGTTTGTCTGTCTTCATCTCTACACCTCCATAGCACTGAGGTTATACGAATGCACCACCACACCTGGCACTTTTATGTGGGTTCTGGGAAGTAAACACAAGTCCTTATGCATGCATAGTAAGTAGTTTAATGACTGGGCCTTTTCCCCAGCCTCAAAATTTACCTTTCTAACCCAGATACTCTAAAACGCTGTGTCTTTCTCCTTCGGGAATGAAGCAGATATGTCACTGGTTCTGGGAATAAAACTGTATATTACACCCTCTCTTCTCTCTTACATATAAGATCTGATTTCCCTGCCTCTTCTAAAGGCTTTTTGGCATTTTTCTGGTTTCAATTTTCCATCCAGTCTTTCTTGTGAATGTCAAGGTTATCACTGGAACTTTGAAAGTTAAACAATACAGGAAGTCCATTGTATCTGCCCAGTGGCAGAGGATTAAATGATAGGCAGACTATCCCAAAGAGGAATTCACTCTTTCATCTGTGACCAAAATTAACAATGTATGCAATTAACAAAATTAATAGCAGCAGAATTGAAAAATATGCTCCCAATGTTTGAGGATGTGAGCTGAATTCTACAGGGTTTGGCTAGATACTTCCATAAAAGATGTGCCCAAACCTACCTTCTTGTCTATACTCTAAAGGGAATTAGCAATTTGTTTTTTTTTCTTTTTTTCTCTTATTTATTTATTTTTTAATTAATTAATTAGTTGATTTTTTATCAAATCTAGACCCGTGTCCCCCCATCCCTCCTCCCCACCAGAGCTCATGCATTCTGCCAAACGTGCTTTTCATCTCTTTCTCAGTCTTTCTCAATACTCTCCATGTGGAAGTTGACTATTTTGAGCAGAAGTTCACTGTTTCAGTCAGTTCTTTGATGCAGTCCTTTCTGTTGTTGTTGTTGTTGTTTCCAATATGCATCACTCCCAACTGCTTTGGACAAAAGCTCAAGGGGCCGTGCACAAGAAATACTTACAACTAGGTAATTGGCACTAGCATCCACAGATGAGGGATAACTATTGTCCTTTGTTTCTGGGACTTGTGTTACTTCACTCAGCATGATTCCTCTAGCTCCAGCCATCTTTCCTGAAGGCTCGTTAGATGTCGTCTTTCTTTTACTGCTTGCGTAGAACTCCATTGGTGTTAGATGTACCACATTTTCTCTATCCACTCATCAGTGAGGAGGATTTGGGTTGGTTCCAGCTCCATTGCTATTGTGAAGAGAGTGAAAATAAACATGGCCGTGTATGTATCTTTGCGGTGGGGTGACTCTTGAGGATGGGAATTAGCAATTTGTAAACAAGGATTCTTTGATGGAAGTTTGTTGGGAGAAGGAATGTTCTTATTTCTCTCTTTCGAAAGGAAGGAGGACTTGGCTATCTTTCAGGGTCCTATGACGTTCCTGTTCCACAGTCTTTTCATCTTTGTAGAGAATGTTTGTTTTTTTTTTTTTTTTTTTTGGTCTTTTTCAAGACAGGGTCTTCCTGTAGCCCCAGCTGTCCTGGAACTCACTCTGTAGACCAGGCTGGCCTTGAACTCACAAAGATCCACCTGCCTCTGCCTCCCAAGTGCTAGGATTAAAGGCATGTGCCACCACACCCGGCAGACTGCTTAGAGAACACAGCAGAACAGGGGGCAGAGAGAGATTAATGCATCTCTCCACTCTCACCAGCCAAGCTTCCTCATGGAACAGATGGCAATTAACACAGCCACAACTGGCTAAAATGTAGAGACTAAGAGACTGTGGAGTGTGTGTTGCTGGATAGGACTGCTGTATTAAATCTCTACCACCCAAGGCTCAGGGACCATTGCAGAAGAGGGTGTAGAAAGACTATAAGAGCCAGGGTTGGTGTATGACCACACACACACACACACACACACACACACACACACACACGCCCTAGCCAGTTTCATCTTATGTCATTTCACAAGGGGAGAGTAAGAAGTCTTCCTAGATTATTAAGAATTAGAAAGTACTGTCCTGAGAGGCTGCTCAGCAATTAAGAAGACTGGCTGCTCTTACAGAGGACCTGGGGTCAATTCCCAGCACCCACGTTGCAGCTAACAACCATCTGTCACTCTAGTTCCTGGTGATCCCACACCTTCTTCTGACCTCCACAGGCATTTTAGGACACAGGCACACTACTGCACATGCAGAAAATATACTCGTACACATAAAAATAATGAAAAAATGAATAAAATACTTTATTAAAGAATTAGAAAGTCCAGTGGGGAGTGGGAGTGGAGAGATGACTCAGCAGCAGAGCATTTGCTGCTCTTCCAGAGGACCCAAGTTCAGTTCCCAGCATCTGTGTGCAGCAGCTCACAATAGCTTGTCCTGGACTCCAGGGGACCCAGTACCCTCTTCTGGCCTCTGTGGGCACCTGCATGTGTGTGTGTGTGTTTGTGTGTGTGTGTGTGTGTGTGCATGTGTGTGTACACATAGATATATACACATACATATAAGTACAAATAATTTTAATGTAGACAAGCACACACACAAACAGAAGCACGTATAAACATAATCATGCATGAGCACAGATACACACTGTTTCAAACACATCAACACAGACAAATACAAGCACAGGCAAATACAAACAGAAACACAAATATGCCATAAGAGAAAACTTCAAATAAACAGATGTACAAATACACACACAAACATATATATTCAAACACACATAAATATACACAAATGCCCCAAATAGAACCATAGACAAATACACACAAACATACAAACAGAAACGTGCACAAACACATACATGCAGGAATATATGCACAAACATGCACATGAGCATGCATGCACACACACATACAAGTACTCTTTCAGAGGAGGGCATTCATGTTGTCTTTGACAGGCAGCTCAGGGAACAAGTAAAAACACAGAAGCCCTGGGAAAGGGAGGGCCCAGGATCCTGCTGTCCTCTAGACAAGGCAGGAGGAACAGTGAAAGGCTAGACTGAGTTCTTTCTCAGTGGCTACCTGCCTGCCCTGGGCTGCACACCGAGTCCCCCAGAGAACACCATGGCTGCTGCTACCTTGATGGGGGAGGAAGAGGCAGAGGTGCCTCTTGCAGCTAGAGGGGATGTGGGGGTCTCTGGTATACAGTGCTCTGCTTCTGTCAAGTGAGCCAATGGAGGCTGTCACATGTCACAAAAAGAACTGGTGACCTTTGCTCCCAAGACTGGAGGGAAATGCCCCTTTCAGGACTTCAGACTGGGTTAGGGTTTCACATTTAAATCCAAGGTCATTTCTCTGAGCAGAAGGCCAACTCTCTGTTTCTAAGAACAGAAAAGAAAGCTTACAAAAGGCTCAAAAACAAAGCCTTCAGTATTCGCTTATTGAAGCACCTTGGTAGCCGCATGGTCCCCTTCGGTCAGTCCGAGTTGCATTTTGGGGAAAATTCTCTTGTCAGTGGGAAAAAAATGCTGGGAAAAGGCAGAAAGCTTTTTCAATATAATGTTTTTCTTACTTGATAAATAATATCGGCTTACTAGTCAACAAGCCATAAATTTAAAAGGAAGTTAAAAACAAACCATAGTTCTCTTGATTAAGAACAAATGCTATAAACTTCTGTTACAATTTTTTTTAAAATGTGTGTGTTTGTTAAATTTTAACCAGTAGAATAAGGCCAGATAGATGGCTTAGGGTTTTGTTTTTCATTGGAGGCCAAGAATAGTCAGTCTTCCTCTGGATATTTGGGTGCCTAGAACTTTTTTGCCCTTCCCAGTATTTGTCAGAGAAAGGAGTGAACCCCCTTCTTGTGTGTGTCTGTGTCTGTGTCTGTGTGTGAAGTGTATGTGCACATATGTCTGTGGATATGCATACCTATGCACATGTATGGAAGCAAGAGGAGAGCACTGGGTGACCTGCTCAATTACTCTCTGCCTCCTGCCTTGAGATAGCGTCTCCAGGACGTAGCCAGTGGGCAGCAAGCCCTAGTATGCCCATCTCTGCCCCTCCCAATGCTGGGGTCACATGCACAAGCACAGCCACATACCTGGCTTTTTGTGTAAGCGTTGGGATCTGAACTCAGGTCCTCAGGTAGCAGAGCAAGTGGTCCTGCTGAGCCATCTCCATAGCCTCAGCCTTCTTAGGTTACTGATTGTTATAGTGATCAAAGAGATGTCTGGACAGAAGCTGTGGGAACTCTTAGAACAAAGTTTTATAGCTCAGTGAGAGCTGAGGGATTATCTGCTTTTCCTCCTCTCTCCTGTATCACTAAGAAAGGGTCCCTGTGCAGCTTGAAAAACCCATCTGCATCCTGGCCTACTTTATTGCCTCTTTTGTCTCACATCAACCCCTCTGGTAGGCAGGGCACTTGCAGGATTGCCTATTACACAAAAAATATGCTTTTGTAGCCAGCAGCAGCCTGTTGAGTGTTTTCTGTCATGCCAAAGACAGAAGGATGATTTGAGCAAGAATCTATGTATTCTGCATCTACTTGCTAGAAAATTGACACTGTCTATGGACAATGGTCCAGACTCGAGAAAGCAGCAAGAGATGCTGGCCTCCCCCACCTCCCATGCTTTATCCTCCTCCTGTGTACACAAAGCAGGGCTCGAAAGTTAAAATGTCTGTAGAAGAAAGATGGCCCAGGGACTTAGATGAGATTCCTCAGGATCTGTTCTGTGCTTGGTGCCCTGTCTCACTACTTGGCTTATTTATTTTTGCTATTTGTAGGAAGTCACTCTTCATTCTCTCTTCAAATGCTTGGGTTTTATAGTACCACAGAAATCTTTCTAAACTTTTTGATGGATGCTTATTATACCTTTGCAACTACTTTATTCTTTTGTGTTTGTGCAGATATGTGTACATGCTTATGTGTGAGTGCATGTTTGCCTGTGGGGGTATGTGTGTGTAGTTGAGCACATGCATGTAGAGGCCAGAGACTGATGTCAATGATACAGGGCAAAAAGAGAATCTCCTAGAGGGTTCTTAGTCTCATTCATAAAAGAATTTAAAAATGGGCTCAAACGGGAGCATTCGGACAATTTTATTAGAATTTTAAAGAAAAATCCTCGGGGCAGGAGAGCTGGAAATCTTCACAGCTGTCTTGAGGAGGAGAATGGATGGGGGGGGGGGAAGCCATGAAGCATTGCAGGCTTAGAGCCTGCACAGAGGTCAGACATAAGGCAGATTGGTAGCCGCATGGTGGAGACAATGAAATTTCAGAGAAATACAAGGTGCTGGGGCAGTCCAAAGTGTTAATGAAACCATGTTTAGAGAAGAGATGTGAAGAAGAAAGGAGAGGGGTTATACATTCTGAATTCTTCAGAAAAGCAGGCAGACTTACAGAGCGATAATGTCTGTGGCCAGGTCTAGGAGCTCTGCACTGAAAGGCAGGACTCCATGCAGGAAAAGTTCACTATCTCATTAACCCATTAGGTATTCCACCCATGTATTCAGCATGATTTAAGATGAATCCACCTTTCTAAGGGTGGTCCTATGACAGGTGATTAACAAGTGAAACTGGAAAGTGGGACTTCCAACAGAAATAGCTTTATAATCTTGACTTTTACGGGCTTTTTGCTGCTCTAACATCAGGTGTCTTCCGTAATTGCATTTCTGCCTTCATTTTGAGGCAGGGTGTCTCCTTGAACCTGGAGCTTGCTAAGCCTACTAGGCTTGCTGGCCAGCAAATCCCAGGCATCCATTTGTCTCAGCCTTTGTAGTGCTGGGACTTCAAGCACACATCACAACACCTGGACTTCACATGCGTTATGGAGATCTGAACTCAGGTCTTCTCACTCGAGCAGTAAGCACATAACTGATAGAGCTGTTTTCCACTTTCCTTTTTATTCTTTTTCTCAGCAAAGTTTGGGGTGAAAAAAAAAACAAGGCTAGTGGATGAGTTTGATGGAGAAACCCAGACCCTTCAATTAGTGGTGATTTTATTGGTGAACTTGGTTCACTGCTTTGAAGGGGGCAACTGAGGAAGATTTGTTACATTTGTCTTTTGTGGCCCTTAGATAATAAGGAGAAATAGAGGAGGGAGGAAAGAGTGGGAGAGAATATGGTGTTCTCTGAGATCCAAGACCAGAGTGTAGCTACTGAGTCCCAGGAGGAAAAGGCTCAGGAACCATCCCTGTTCCACACAGAGGTTATATGGAGTCATTAAGTTCATGTGACTTTCCTAAAAACAAAACTGAAAACTTCAAAATGAGCACACCGTTTATTTTCCCAAGAAACATTTGTGGAGTGCATGTCCAGTGCTAGGGGTAGATGGATGGATTAAGAATCCATAATTAGGGGCTGGAGGGATGGTTCAGTGGTTAAGAGCACTGACTGCTCAGGGAACCCGGGTTGGATTCCTACCACCACATGGTGGCTAACAACCATCCCTAACTCCAGTTCCAGGGGGTCTGACACCCTTTTCTGTCCCCCACAGGTATCATAGGACAAGGGTTCACTTACACACATGCAGGCATAACACTCATACATATTAAATAAAAATCCATAATTTAAAAATCTGAACTCTTCTGCTTCCCGTGCTTCTTGAAGATGTGAGCTCAGCTTTCTGCTCTGTCTACCTTTGCCACCTATTATCAACTCTTACCCTGGAACCATTAATCAAGTAAACTCTTCCTTCTATTAAAAAAAGTCTAAAATCCAAATTTCTCCAGAACTTTAATCTTTTATAGCACTGATATGTTAATATAAATATAAAATTCCACACTTGACCTCATGTGAGGAGTCCCAGTCAAAATACAGGTGACTTTCTGCATATGGGTATAAGGGACATATGAAATATAAATGACTTTTGTACTTAGACTTGTTTCCTTCCTAACATATCTCATTGCATATGTGAAAATTTTCCTTAAAAATTTAAAGTCTCTTTCTCTTTCTGAGTCTTTGGTGGTCAATGACACTGGCCTCACTGTGAGGACCCGAATGAATTTGGATTCCCAGCACTTATGTAAAAAGCCAGGTGTGGTGGCATACACTTGTAACCTTGGTGCTGAGGAATAGAGACAGGTAGATAGATCCCTGAAGTTCCGTGGCCAGCCAACCTGGAAGATTTGCCAAAGGCCAATGAGAGACTGTCGTCTCCAACAAAAGGCAGAAAGTCCCTGGGGAATGTCACCTAATGTCATCGACTTCCACACGTGTAGGCATACACAGACACACATGTACTCCAAATTCTAAAACACTTCCAGTTTTAAGCTTTTATTTTTACTTTTATTTTTGGTCCTTTTGAGACAGGGTCTCCCTGCAGCCCCAGCTGTCCTGGAACTCTCTATGTAGACCAGGATGGCCTCAAACTCACAGAGATCCACCTGCCTCTGCCTCCCAAGTTCTGGGACTAAAGGCGTATGCCATCATGACCAGCAATTCTAAGCTTTTAAACAGGGACCACTTATCCAAATGTATAGAAACATTTTCTTTTCTCAAAGCCTCCCAAGTCTAGTGGCTAAGACAAGCTGATTAAATAATAAAAATCCCACAAAAGGGGCTGGAGAGATGGCTCATTGTTTAGGTGGGTTTGCTATTCTTGCAGAGAACTGGAGTTCACTTTCCAGCACCTACATTGGGCAGTTCACAACCATCTGTAACTCCAACTTCATGAGATCCTCCACAGGCACTGCACCCCCATGCCCCCCAACCAAAACAAAACAAAACACTCCCCAAACAACAACAAGAACAAAACACAAAACACAAAAACTCTTTAAAAATTCCCAGAAAGCTGATGTATAGTACTGTGTTAGGAATCTGCACAGTGTGCCATTGTAGGGAAAACAGAATTATTCATTTCTGATTCCCAACACTTAACAGTTTATAATGAATGCCCTCTGAGAAAGTATCTTTAACTGAATTTTGTAATTGAAACTGATGGTTGAGGTGGAGCAGGATTTTGTCAGAGACTGACTAGTTTATGCATAAACAATATTTTATGTATAAACAATATTAAGAGAGTGTCAATAAACACAGGTTGATGTGAGACTCAGAAGGAGAAAGTGACACGTAGATGATGAAGCAGCTAGAAAATGAGGCCAACTTGATCTTTATTCTCTAGGTAACAGACTAAGAATCTGAGGGGGAAAACTGCGTGATCTGACTGGGGTGTGAGGAAGATAATTCTGAAAGCATTGCAGAAATGTTGAAAACTCTAGATGAGAAATATATTACTTTGCATTCATGTCTGTTATGGATGACTGAGTCCTGAGCGGAACTTCTGGAAGGTCATATCTACAGCACCTCCATTCTCCTGAGTACAGGTACATTTGGAGAACTGCCGAATCCCGCAGCTCCACCCTGGAGAATCCATCTTTGCATTCTAGTCTTGATGGTACTGGCGATGTCACCTGTTATTGTCAGAGACAGTTCCATCTTGACATTACTCATTTTCTGTGTGTCTGTCCATAGCTGTGTTTTTTAACTCTAAATCACTAACACTAAAGGAGTATTGGACATAATACTCCTTAGGACATAAAGTCATGGTCAAGGAAATAATTTACTTTTTTTATTTTTTTATATTATGAATATTGGTCTTTTTGAGACAGAGTCTCCCTTTAGTCCCAGCTGGTCTGGAATGTGCTATGTAGACCAGGCTGGCCTTGAATTCACAGAGATCCACCTGCCTCTGCCTCCCAAGTGCAAGGATTAAAGCATGCACCACCACGCCTGGCTTTATTGTATTTTTATGGATAAAAAGTGTTATCGTAAATGGCCAGACTCATGCTGTGTGTGTGTGTGTGTGTGTGTGTGTGTGTGTGTGTATGTATTCATGCATGTGTATGCTTGTATAAGGAGGCTAGAGGTCAACCTCAGCTGTCATTTTTCAAACATTGTCTACCTTGTGTTTTGAGGCAGGGTTTCTCACTGCCTGGAGCTCTCCATGTAGGCCAGGCTGGCCAGACAGTGAGCCCCAGGAGCCTCGTGTTCCCCCCTCCCATGTTGGAATTACATGTGTTTCACTATACCCAACTTATTTCATATGGGTTCTGGGAGATCAAATCAAGTCCTAATGACTGAGATTTCTCTTGTGACTTATTATTGTATTTTATGAATAAAATGTCTTACCATGAATAGCCAAACACATTCTGAATAGTTATGTCCTTAAAACTCACCAAACCCATGTAAGATCCCTGTCCATAGTGACAGGTGTTTGGACATATCTGCAGCTGGAATTTCCTTCTTGACAAAATACCTTATAAGAGCTATTCATTAACTTTATGAGTAGTTTACAATATGGTGTAAGCAGAAAATATCTGGATTGGTACACTAATTCTATATAAGTTTATAAACCCTATTGTTCACAAGGTAGGTGAAGAATACTTGAAATGGTTGAAACACTAGACAGTGAATATATTTGGTCATTAGAAAAGACTTTTGGTGGGGGTGGAGAGATGGATCAGTGGTTAAAGACTTTGTCATGTGAGCATGAATACCTGAATTTGGACACCTAGCACTCAGGTAAAAATATGGGTGCAGAGGTTCCTCTTCTTCCTTCTCTTCCTCCTCCTCCTCTTCCTCCTCCTCCCCCTCCTCCTCCTCCTCCTCCTCCTCCTCCTCCTCTTCCTCCTCCTTGTCTTCCAGTCCCAGCACTGGAGAGGTAGAGAAAGAAGGATACTGGGGTCACCAGTTTAGCCAGTTAGCCAATCAGCAAACCGCAGACTCAGTGAGAGACTGTCTCATAATCAGTGAGAGACTGTCTCAAAAACTGATGTAGAAAAGCATTTGAAGAAAGGCACCTGATGTCAAATTTTGGCCTGTTCAGATACAAGCATGTATACTGCATACAAACATTACAAGCACTTAGGCAGCTTCAAATAACTTTCATAATTTATAATATCTATTTATAAGAGTCCCAGGCTCCCAATCTTAGTTGCATTCCCTCAGCTTGTGTGATTTTTGTGATTTTGGCAACTGTCTAGATCTAGTAAGAGAGAGAGAGAGAGAGAGAGAGAGAGAGAGAGAGAGAGAGAGAGATATTTTCTTGTTAAAAGGAGGGTAGGTGATTGATTTAACTTCAAGAACTTGATGAGGGGTTGGAGAGATGGCTCAGTAGTTAAGGAAACTTCCTGCTCTTGCAGAGGAACCAAGTAAAGTTCTCAGCACCCAGGTCAGGCAGCTCCTGACTGCTTCTCACTCCAGCTCCAGAGTACCCTACATTCTCTTTTGGCCTCTGAAGACACCTGCACTCACACGCACTTATCCACACACAAACACACATGTACACATAATTTAAAAATAATAAACATAAATCTTTTTTATAATTTATTTATTTATTTACTTATTTTTATGTGTATAAATGTACTGTCTGCATGTAGGTCTGTGCACCTGTGTCATGCAATGCCAAGGAGGTCAGAAGAGGGTGTCGGATTCCCCTGGAACTGGAGTTAAAGACGGTTCTCAGCTGCCATGTGGGTGCTGGGGATCGAACCCGGGTCCTCTGCAAAAGCAGTCGGAACTCTTAACCGCTAGGCCATCTCTTCAGCCCCAATAAAAATAAATCTTAAAAGAGGTAGATGAATAAATGTAGACAAATAAAGTGTCAAGTGCTTGCTGTGCAAGCATGAAAACCCAAGTTTGAGTTTGATTCTTAGAACCTAAATAAAAAAGTATATATTGGTGGCACACTTATAATCCTAGCACTGGGGAGGCTGAGACATAGATCTAGGGGGCTCACTGGGGGGCTCACTGGCCAGGCGACCTGTCTACTTGGTGAAATCCATGCTGATGAGACTATGACTCAAAAGAGACCAAGGTGAACAGAGTCGTGAATAATGAATCTGGACATTGGTCTCCATATGTGGAGAAAGAGAGAGAGAGAGAGAGAGAGAGAGAGAGAAAGAGAGAGAGAGAGAGAGAGAGAGAGAGAGAGAGAGAGAGAGAGAGAGAGAGAGAGAGAGAGAGAGAGAGAGAGAGAGAGAGAGAGAGAGAGAGAGAGAGAGAGAGAGATTTATCCCATCTAAATAGGATAGAGATATGGCACTCTGGTCAAGTGGGGATTCCCTGTGGCTAAGCCTCATGGGAAGGAAATGGCAAGCTTGCCTCTATGACTCAGAGCCCAGGGTTAGATCTTTTAATGACCCTCAATGCCAGGTTCTGAGAGAGGCTACCTGGAAATAGACTTTGACAAATTACAGGCTATGGAGACAATGAGAGTTTTCTATTATTCCCAATAAAAGATAAAAATCATTTAAAAGATAAACCTTAGTATATTTGAGACTCAACTTTGGAAATACAAGAAAGGAAAAGAAATCAGGATTCATCATGATCCTTCATGCTGCGTGTTCTACTTACTTTTTATTGTTGTGATAAAACACTGACCAAAAGCAAGTTGGGGAGGAAGGGGTTTATTTCAGCTTATATCTTCCAGGTCACAGTCCATGCTTGAGGGAATCTAGGGCAGGAACTCAGGGCAGGAACCTGAAGGCAGGAGCTGAAGCACAGACCACAGAGGAATGTTTCTTACTGGCTTGCTCCTCTGGCTGTGCTCAGCTCGCTTTCTTATACAACCACCTGCCTTTGGAGTATCACAACCCACAGTGGGATGGGCCCTTAATTACTAATGTCAATTAGTAATGCCAAGCAGTTAAGAAAATGCCTTACAGACCTGCCACAGGCCCATCCAGGGGGGTGGGGGCAATGCCTCGGTTGAGGTTCCCTCTCCCATATGTGCCTCTTGACAACTGAAGCTACCCATAGTGTGCGGATGTATGTGTGCACATGTGTACAATGCATGCGTATAGGGGCCTGCGGTCAATGTCCAGTGTTTTCCTCAACTGTTCTTCAGCATTTTTGTTGTTTCTTTGTTTTTGTTTTGTTTTGTTTTGTTTTGTTTTTCTTTTTGAGGCAGGGCCTCCCACTGAACCTGAATCTCATCAGCTTGGTTGACTGGCCCAACACAAGCCCCAAGATCCACTTGTCTCCATCTTGCCAGCCCTGGGATCACAGACACATGACACCACACCCAGTTTCCCATGGGTTCTAGGGATCCTGACTCAGTGTCTTATGATTACACGGCCAACACTTTAGCAACTGAACCCTCTCCCTAACCCCTCATGTTTAAATATGGTGTTCTTATCAAACACTTATGGGATTATTTTTTCAGAAAGCATATTACATGGAAATGAATGGCACTTTGTTCAGGACATTCTGCAGTAGAGAATTCCAGAAGCTCTCTTAGAATTTGGGGGAATTAGCAAGGCCAGGGCGAGGCCAAGGTTAACCCCGTGAATGCAGCATGCAGCTGCCCCTGCAGTAATATGTTGATGCAATATGCAAAGAGATGGCTTGATTTTAATGAATGTATTCCTCAGAATTCTTTGAACGTTTTGTTATTGTTCTTTGATGCGTGGAGCCTCAGAGGAAGCCCCCTGCTGCCTCTTTCTACTTGGTTTACTCAGGTCAATGTAAACATGTGCTAAAGTAGCAAGGAATGAAATTATAAATATGCCCAAAGAGCGCAAATGCATTTGTTACACTTTGTTCTTTGGGGTTTTTCCCATGGAATAAGACTCACACATAAGATACACACAACAAACCAAATCAATAAAAGCAAAGTTGGGGTAGGCATTGGACTAGGCAAAACCTCAAATGCAGATTTTTTTCTATCAATATCCCTGTGCATAACAAGTTTTCTGGAATCAATGTGCAATGTTATTTCTTGTGCCAGTTTATAAGCAGGGCCCTATGACTAATTCAAAGACTGGGTTTAGCTATGAAATCCATAGGTATTCCACTCCCCCCCAACCCCTGTGCCCTTCCCCCACCGCAGGTCTTCAATACCTCAAGAGTTTGCTCAGAAACTTCACCCGAAAGGTCAGGGCTGCAGCACCAGCTGCCAGAGTCCCTTCAGGATTTGAACTGGAGTTCAGTGTCCTCCCCAGACCACACAGACATCCCCACCTCCCCTTGCCCTGGGCAAGGATCAAAGATTTTTTTCACACTTAATTGCATCAGACAGAGGATAAAGTCAAATTCACAGGGACCAAGCAACCAGCTTGCAAGGAGCCTGCTCTGTGAGGCAGAGGGCAGATCGAATAGGGCTCAGAGACTGGGGGCCGGCCGCTTGGTGAGAACACAAAGTCTGTCTGCTAAGGAGCTTACGCACTGGCTAAGGATTAATCCTGCCAACAGCCCGGGGAGGTAGATAATCTGTATTAATTAAAACTGTGAAATGTTCCCTACCTGCCTTGTTCTTGTGAAGAAAATACTCTCAGAAAGGCAGGGGAAGAGGGAAGGACACTGTGGTGGTTATGGTCTTTATCTGGCAGTTAGAGCTGGAGAAAGAGACAGTGAGAGTGGTCAGTGCTGAGTGACCTTCATTTAATTCTGTCCCTGTTCCTCAGCCCTAGGACAGACAGAGGGAGACGGTGGATCCTGACACTGGGCATTCTGCACAGAGCCTTCTGAGCCATCTGTGGACCAGTTAGTGATCAGTCCCATGCAGTGGGCTCTGTCCTCAGCCTCCTTGAAGAGGGGGGAAACTGAGGCCCAGAGAGGTTAAGTAACAAGGTCAGATCCCTGTCTCAGTGGAAAACAACCAGGTTCCCTCGGAATCTTCATTTGAATTACGTGGCATCACAAGGCGTGTTTGGACTTCTTTATAAGGGCTGCCCCTTCCTACTTGAGTATTTTTAAATCTCTCTCTCTCTCTCTCTCTCTCTCTCTCTCTCTCTCTCTCTCTCTCCCCCCCCCCCCCGTGTGTGTGTGCCTGTGCCTGTGTGTCTGTGTGTCTTGTGTGCCTGGTGGGTCTTTGTGTGTGTCTGTGGGCTTGTGTGCTGTGTGTCTATGGTTTTGTCTGTGTGTCTGTGGTGTGCAATATACTTGGAGACCAGAGGAAAGCTCTGCTGTTGTTCTTTGGTACTGTTCACCTTGTTTGTGGAAACTAGGTTTCTCACAGTCGTGGGGCTTGTGAAGTAGGCTAGATTGGCTGGCCAGGGAGTCTGTGGATCTGGCCATCTCTGTCTCCCCAGTGTGCATGTACAATGGTTGGCCAATTTTTTTTTCCAGGTGGCTTCTTTTTATTTTCTTGGGTTCTGGGGTGGGAACTCGTCCCGTGTGTTGCCTACAAGCACTTGGTTAGCCACCACACCCCCACCCCAGGACCCCCCACAAACCCCCCGCCTACCCCGCAAGCCCACCACGCTCAACCTACCAACCAGACCCACCGCGCCAACGCGACAAACAACCCGCAAACACTACCGCCCAAGCCACCCACCCCACCCCCGCCACCCACCCACCCACGCCAAAGCAAAAGACAACCACAGAACTCTCGCTGAACTGTCTTTCACAGGTTTCTTACCCTGTTTGGAGGCATATCACCAGCCTTGCCTACCTCTCCCAATCCTTCCCCAAGAAAATATTCCCAGGTTCTGCAAAGAGCTTGGGCTCCCAGGATCCTCCTCTGGCTCCTGCCTCTCCCAGACCTTGCTGCACCATGTACTCTTTCCAGGCCCTCAGCATACCTAGTCCACAGCCCCATAGTCGAGTGCTCAGTAGAGAGGTGCTGCCTGATGCTTCAGGACCTGAGAGGTAGGGCATCCAGCAATGGTGAAGTCCCTGGTGTTATCAGCTGGGACACTCAAGGCAGCATGATTCTGCCATTCCCCCCTTTCTTCCCCCCCATCGTCCGCCCAGGTACCAATGACAGTGATGATCTGCCTCCCTTCATGCTTTTGCTCTCTGTGTCCAGGCTAGTATGGGTATGGGTGGGAGGACAGTGCTTCATTACTTCATTACTTCTACAGCTTAAACCGCCACCTCCCTATTGCTTTCTCTTCAGCTGGGTGATGGAGAAATCCCTTTTGCCTGTTATTGAAACTTAGGAGCCAGCCGCCCCCCCAACCCTCCCTGTAATCTCAACACTCTCAGAATCCTCTTCTCCCTCTTCAATTCCCTGTCCTTCCCAAGGCTGACTAGTTTTTTCCTTCCTCTCACACAGGGACCTGACAATCCCAGCCAGTGAACTACATCTGGTCCAAGATCTATCTTAGTAAATGACATTTGATTAGAACACAGTCATACCATTCGTCAACATGTTTATTTGGCTACAACTTCAGACTTGAGTTTCTAAAAGAAGTCTTAAAGCTTGCATAGCCGAAAATTTGTAATTTCTGGCCATTTAGTGACAATGTCTGCAAAGCTTTGTTCCAGCTTCTTTTCAGACCTTCCTCTGTATTCTACCAGAGACAGCTGTGCCTGACCCCTCTCCTGAACCGTCTCTCTTGTTCATCTGAAAACAAAGCACAGATATGTTAGCTTACGATTCAGATCTTTACTACCTAGTACCTGCTGGTCTTGTGCTTAAACTCACCACCATGTCCATTTTTGCATCCACCAAGTCTCAGGACACCTTGCTGCTGGCAAGTCCTGCCTCAGCTTGAAGCCTCCTCTTCTGTGACCTGCATACTCAGGTCCATGTGATATGACCTTGTAAATGCAGGTTTTTCCTTTAGTCCTAGCTCAACTCATCATGTGCTGAATATGAATAAAAAAAAGTCATATATAGTACGAGCTTACCAAACACCATAGATTTACCCCATAGCCTGGGGTATGGGGTAAATCTATGGTGTTTGGTAAACTGGTACTACTGGGAGTACCAGCTTGTGGCTCCCAGTCCCAGGGGACAGTATCATCCTGTCTCTCCAGCCCAACACATTGTTGGGAATGGAGTTCCAACTGAATGTTTCATTTCTTTCAACATCCTAAAATTGAAAAGTTGGGGTTAAATCATGATAATTCAGAGGCCTTGTGCATGATGATCCTAGAATCTCAGACCTTCCTGGTGTAGAGTTTCCAGAGGTTTCTTTCAGACACTTCCTCTGATTTTCCACAAGGAGTAGAAGGCCCTGAAAGATCCTCTTACTTCCTTGCATGTCTTCTCTGCATCCAGATTGATGTTTCAACAACATTCTTGTATACAACATCACCTCCATCCCCCAGTGCGTAACTTTTAGGATCAAACCAAAACTCCCCAGGTGCCTGGGTCTGTGATATGGACTTTACCTGGCCTGGTGGGCTCCATCTGCCTCTCTAGCTCTGCTCTACTCAGTACCCACCTTCTGCCCTCTCCTAAACATGTCAAGCTTGTTTCTATCTTGGGGGACCACTGGCACTTGCAGAAGTGTGTGTTTGTTTAAAAATGTAATTCAAGGGCTGGGAGATGGCTCAGTAGGTGAATGTGCTGGTTCTGCAAAATATGATGACCCGAGTTTGAGCCTTAGAACCAATGTTTTTTTAAAAAGATGAGTATGGCTGTACATACTAGTAATCCCAGAGTTGGGGATCACTCCCTAGCCAGCCTAACTTACTTAATGAGCTCCAGGTTAGTGAGAAACCCCGGTTCACTAAACCCCAAACCAAACCAAACCACAAAACAATGACCATGCTTGAGGAAGGTCAGCTGAGTTTGGCCTCTGGCCTCTGCACCTATGGGCACATGAGCATGACCACATATGCATACCCACACGAAGAAATGTGGAGTTTGACAAAATGCCTCTGTCTCAGAACAAGGCATTCAGAATGCTCCTGTAGAAAGTGACTGAATTCAGGAACTTGTGTGGCCATGCTGGGCTCAGACTGAAGGAAGGACCCCCGTGGTGAGCCAGACACCGTCTCAGTGACCGCACCGTCGCGGGAGTCTCTTGCCTCCAATCCAGTAGCCTTGAATACCTGTACAAGTCCCGGGCATAGCCCCCACTGCCCACAGCAAGGCTCATCTCTCTGCCTGCAACCATCAGGGGTCACCAGGGAGGGACAACTTGAAAGGCTTTCCACTTCCGGAAGAATGGGGCTTTTGCTCAAATGAAGGGTGGAAGAAGCACCTGGCAAGGGGGAGGGGCTGCCAAAGACACCTTCTATTCAGAGGTTTTCTAATGGGATATTTTTCCACCAATTTGCAGACACCTCCTGGGCTCTCGCTCTTAACACAGTCAGCTCTGCTCCAGTGGACTCCTGAGTGAGCTCTGCTCAAAGGCACCCCTGCGTCTCATTGTTCCAGTTTTTTTCAGCCTTGGCTTTGGACAAAAAGTGTTTGTGTGCTGCTGCAGTGTGTTTCCAGGAACTAACAGGTGGTTTTTCTGGTGTCCTCTGTCTCCTCCCTCTCCCTCTCACCCCTCCCCCTCCCGCCTCCCCTCTCCCGTCCCCCTCCCCTCTCTCGCCCCTCTCCTCTCTTTCCCTCGCCCTCTCCTCTTCTTCTCTTTGCCATTTTTATGAGCTCTGGTCTTAGAAAACTTGGACAGAAATTTCTCAGCAAGCCCTCTGGAAGGGAAGTGAGTTTGTCTGAGATTCTGACTGTGTACATGTGTGGAAGATAACAATTGATTTCCTGAACCAAATTTGAATTCTATAAGATCTGTTTTCCAATTATGGGAAAATCCATACTTCTTCCAATGAATTAAATGAATTCCTTAAGAAATGCCTGCCTCTTGCATAGCCTGAGTGCTATCTTTGTGACTGAGTGGCGGCAAACTCCAGGCAGTGTACACACGAGCTGATCAGTGGAGCTGGAGGAAGGTGACCATTACTCCTAACTCTGTAGAGATCTGGTCTTCCCTCACTCCACCACAGGCTGCATGATGGACTGACTCTAAGAATCAGGCTGGACTCTTAGACGAGTAGGTCAGATTCTTCCCAAGAGGCACTGGGAAGCCCTCTCCTTCAGTATTTCTAATTTCATGCCCTCCTGGGCCATGCATAGGGCTTCCAGGGAGACACTGAATGATATTGGCACCTCAGCCAGGGCTTCAGGAGCAGGAAGAGTGCGCCATGATGCTCCCCAGCACCCTCCTTCCCAGTCACTGGCCATGCCTCGCCGCATTCTTCCAGTCGCTGCGCTGAGTAGTGGTCCCCCCCCCCCCCGACTTGCAACCCCCAGTCTCTACAACCCGATTCCTGTCCCCTTTTCCCTCCCAAGGCTGGGGTCATGTCTGGCTTGGGCATGGCAGCTACCTTCTAAGCAGTGTCTCCCTCTACCACTGGCACTGCACCCTCACTTCCACCCTCACCACTGCTCCCCAGAAACATGGAAAACATAGACAGGCAGAGAGAGGTCTGGGCCAAATCTAGCCTACCACCTGTTTGTGTTCAGCCCACGAGCCTAGAATGTTTTTTTTTATATTTTTAAGCAGTAAGAAAAGAAAATTAAACATGGAAGGATATTTTGTGACATGTGATAATTATATGTGACTCAGATGTCAGTGTCTATAGATAAGGTTGACTTGAAAACGGCCAAGCTCATCTGTTTACGTAGTGTCTGTGGCAGCTTCCATGCCACTCCTAAGGTATGTGTTACCAGCTCCCTGCATGGCCCATAAACCTAAAATATGTATCATCTTGTTCTTTGTGGACAAGACGTGGCAACTTTGATCTATAAAGCAAATCAGGCCAAGTCATTCCTCTACTTGAGACCCTTCAGGGGCACTGCAGGGGACCTCGGGGAAGTTTGGATCCTGTATGTGGCTGAGCAGGATCTCTGAGAACGGTTGCCTGCCTATCCCCACCAATATGCCATCTTGTTTCCTCTCTTGGCTGGGCAGCACTGTGGAAGAAAGTGGTAGAAGTCAAGAAGTGGAAGAGGAAGAGAACAGCCAGAGAGAGAGGAAGAAGGAAAGCAGAGATGGGAGGGGAAGGAAGACGAGAAAGAGAATGAAACTAAAAGGGAAAGGAAGGGAGGAGGAAGAGAAGGAATGAAAGGGAAAGACTAAGAAAGAACAAAAAAGGAATGAAGAAGACAGTAACCAGGCAAGCGAGGCTCTGGTGAACTGAGCCAAGCACGGTCCCTCTAAAAACTCCGTAAAGCTAAACCGAACACACAGAACAAAATTGGGACCAACATCGGTACAAATCGGTTGTTGCCTCTTTTCTTTGGTCATTGGCATCCTTCCCCTTTGATGCCATTCCTTCCCACTTAAGCCAATAGGTTCCTGCTCAGCCCAGAGGTGAGAGGGGTGTCCTTGGGGCCACCTCGTGGAAAGCTGTGTCAGGTGCCCTGTGTGTCTGTCATAGTTTTAGTCCCATGGCCTGGTTTCCTGGAAGAGACTCTTGCCTCCTTGAGGATACAGTGTTGTCTCATCCCACCTTGGAGTTTGAATATATAGGGAAAGAGTGAGGATGGCTAAGGGAAGCTCCGGGACAAGAACACTTGGCTGTGGAAAGGAAAAGGACCTGAGTTTGAATCTCCAGGTCCAACATAAGAAGCCTGGCATGGCTGTGTGTGTCTGTAAACTGAGGGTTGGAGGACTGGGACAGATCCAGGGAGCTGACTGGCCAGCCAGCCTAGTCAAATAGCGTTTTCGGGTTTGGTGAGAGACCCTGCCTAAAAATAAGCAAGGTGAAACTGATGGATGAAGACACTGGATGTCCTTCAGCTTCCACATATGTGTATATAGATGTGGTTATCTGCACAGACCACACACAACACACACAACACACACCACACACACACACCAGGATAAAGTACGTGTAACAGTAAGAGAGGAAGTCTTTACTATGTGAGTCCAGACACTCACATGGGCATAAAGTGTCATACCAGTCCTTATCTTTCTCTGTTTTCTTCAAATACATNATCGGATTTGAAATGTGGAAAGGGCCCAGGGGGAAGGATGAACAATATCAAAATTCTTGCTAGGGCTGAGCAAAGGTTTCTGTCCGTCTACCTGTCTGGGGATCTGGGTGTGCTCTGGGGGCACTCTGTGTGTGTGTGTGTGTGTGTGTGTGTGTGTGCGTGTGTGTGTGCCTGTGCCCATGCCTGTGTGTCTGTGTGTCTGTGTGTGCCTGTGTGTCTGTGTGTGTCTGTGTGTCTGTGTGTGCCTGTGTGTCTATGGTGTCTGTGTGTCTGTGTGTGCAATATACTTGGAGACCAGAGGAAAGCTCTGCTGTTGTTCTTTGGTACTGTTCACCTTGTTTGTGGAAACTAGGTTTCTCACAGTCGTGGGGCTTGTGAAGTAGGCTAGATTGGCTGGCCAGGGAGTCTGTGGATCTGGCCATCTCTGTCTCCCCAGTGGTGCGATTACAAGGGTTGGCCATTCCAGGTGGCTTCTTTTTATTTTCTTGGGTTCTGGGGTGGGAACTCAGGTCCCGTGTTTGCCTAGCAAGCACTTTGTTATCCGCTGAACTGTCTTTCACAGGTTTCTTACCCTGTTTGGAGGCATATCACCAGCCTTGCCTACCTCTCCCAATCCTTCCCCAAGAAAATATTCCCAGGTTCTGCAAAGAGCTTGGGCTCCCAGGATCCTCCTCTGGCTCCTGCCTCTCCCAGACCTTGCTGCACCATGTACTCTTTCCAGGCCCTCAGCATACCTAGTCCACAGCCCCATAGTCGAGTGCTCAGTAGAGAGGTGCTGCCTGATGCTTCAGGACCTGAGAGGTAGGGCATCCAGCAATGGTGAAGTCCCTGGTGTTATCAGCTGGGACACTCAAGGCAGCATGATTCTGCATTCCCCTCTTGCTCCCCCCCATCTCCCCCAGGTGACCAATGAGCAGTGATGATCTTCCTCCTTCATGCTTTGCTCTCTGTGTCCAGGCTAGTATGGGTATGGGTGGGAGGACAGTGCTTCATTACTTCATTACTTCTACAGCTTAAACCGCCACCTCCCTATTGCTTTCTCTTCAGCTGGGTGATGGAGAAATCCCTTTTGCCTGTTATTAGAAACTTAGGAGCCACCCCCCCCCAACCCTCCCTGGTAATCTCAACACCTCTCAGAATCCTCTTCTCCCTCTTCAATTCCCTGTCCTTCCCAAGGCTGACTAGTTTTTTCCTTCCTCTCACACAGGGACCTGACAATCCCAGCCAGTGAACTACATCTGGTCCAAGATCTATCTTAGTAAATGACATTTGATTAGAACACAGTCATACCATTCGTCAACATGTTTATTTGGCTACAACTTCAGACTTGAGTTTCTAAAAGAAGTCTTAAAGCTTGCATAGCCGAAAATTTGTAATTTCTGGCCATTTAGTGACAATGTCTGCAAAGCTTTGTTCCAGCTTCTTTTCAGACCTTCCTCTGTATTCTACCAGAGACAGCTGTGCCTGACCCCTCTCCTGAACCGTCTCTCTTGTTCATCTGAAAACAAAGCACAGATATGTTAGCTTACGATTCAGATCTTTACTACCTAGTACCTGCTGGTCTTGTGCTTAAACTCACCACCATGTCCATTTTTGCATCCACCAAGTCTCAGGACACCTTGCTGCTGGCAAGTCCTGCCTCAGCTTGAAGCCTCCTCTTCTGTGACCTGCATACTCAGGTCCATGTGATATGACCTTGTAAATGCAGGTTTTCCTTGAGTTCCATCTCAACTCATCATGGGCTGAAATATGAATAAAAAAAATTCATATAGTAGTACCAGCTTACCAAACACCATAGATTTACCCCATAGCCTGGGGTATGGGGTAAATCTATGGTGTTTGGTAAACTGGTACTACTGGGAGTACCAGCTTGTGGCTCCCAGTCCCAGGGGACAGTATCATCCTGTCTCTCCAGCCCAACACATTGTTGGGAATGGAGTTCCAACTGAATGTTTCATTTCTTTCAACATCCTAAAATTGAAAAGTTGGGGTTAAATCATGATAATTCAGAGGCCTTGTGCATGATGATCCTAGAATCTCAGACCTTCCTGGTGTAGAGTTTCCAGAGGTTTCTTTCAGACACTTCCTCTGATTTTCCACAAGGAGTAGAAGGCCCTGAAAGATCCTCTTACTTCCTTGCATGTCTTCTCTGCATCCAGATTGATGTTTCAACAACATTCTTGTATACAACATCACCTCCATCCCCCAGTGCGTAACTTTTAGGATCAAACCAAAACTCCCCAGGTGCCTGGGTCTGTGATATGGACTTTACCTGGCCTGGTGGGCTCCATCTGCCTCTCTAGCTCTGCTCTACTCAGTACCCACCTTCTGCCCTCTCCTAAACATGTCAAGCTTGTTTCTATCTTGGGACACTGGCACTTGCAGAATGTGTGTTTTTAAAAGTGCTTCAAGGGCTGGAGAGATGGCTCAGTAGGTTAAGTGCTGGTTCTGCAAATATGAGGACCCGAGTTTGAGCCTTAGAACCAATGTTTTTTTAAAAAGATGAGTATGGCTGTACATACTAGTAATCCCAGAGTTGGGGATCACTCCCTAGCCAGCCTAACTTACTTAATGAGCTCCAGGTTAGTGAGAAACCCTGTTTCACTAAACCAAACCAAACCAAACCAACAAAACAATGGACCATGCTTGAGGAAGGTCAGCTGAGTTTGGCCTCTGGCCTCTGCACCTATGGGCACATGAGCATGACCACATATGCATACCCACACGAAGAAATGTGGAGTTTGACAAAATGCCTCTGTCTCAGAACAAGGCATTCAGAATGCTCCTGTAGAAAGTGACTGAATTCAGGAACTTGGTGTGGCCATGCTGGGCTCAGACTGAAGGAAGGACCCCCGTGGTGAGCCAGACACCGTCTCAGTGACCGCACCGTCGCGGGAGTCTCTTGCCTCCAATCCAGTAGCCTTGAATACCTGTACAAGTCCCGGGCATAGCCCCCACTGCCCACAGCAAGGCTCATCTCTCTGCCTGCAACCATCAGGGGTCACCAGGGAGGGACAACTTGAAAGGCTTTCCACTTCCGGAAGAATGGGGCTTTTGCTCAAATGAAGGGTGGAAGAAGCACCTGGCAAGGGGGAGGGGCTGCCAAAGACACCTTCTATTCAGAGGTTTTCTAATGGGATATTTTTCCACCAATTTGCAGACACCTCCTGGGCTCTCGCTCTTAACACAGTCAGCTCTGCTCCAGTGGACTCCTGAGTGAGCTCTGCTCAAAGGCACCCCTGCGTCTCATTGTTCCAGCACTTGGCTTTGGAACAAAAAGTGTTTGTGTGCTTGCTGCAGTGTGTTCCAGGACTAAAGTGGTTCTGTGTCTCTGTCTCTCCCTCTCCCTCTCCCCCTCCCCCTCCCCCTCCCCCTCTCCGTCCCCCTCCCCCTCTCTCCCCCTCTCCCTCTCTCCCTCTCCCTCTCTCTCTTCTTCTCTTTGCCCTGTTATGAGCTCTGGTCTTAGAAAACTTGGACAGAAATTTCTCAGCAAGCCCTCTGGAAGGGAAGTGAGTTTGTCTGAGATTCTGACTGTGTACATGTGTGGAAGATAACAATTGATTTCCTGAACCAAATTTGAATTCTATAAGATCTGTTTTCCAATTATGGGAAAATCCATACTTCTTCCAATGAATTAAATGAATTCCTTAAGAAATGCCTGCCTCTTGCATAGCCTGAGTGCTATCTTTGTGACTGAGTGGCGGCAAACTCCAGGCAGTGTACACACGAGCTGATCAGTGGAGCTGGAGGAAGGTGACCATTACTCCTAACTCTGTAGAGATCTGGTCTTCCCTCACTCCACCACAGGCTGCATGATGGACTGACTCTAAGAATCAGGCTGGACTCTTAGACGAGTAGGTCAGATTCTTCCCAAGAGGCACTGGGAAGCCCTCTCCTTCAGTATTTCTAATTTCATGCCCTCCTGGGCCATGCATAGGGCTTCCAGGGAGACACTGAATGATATTGGCACCTCAGCCAGGGCTTCAGGAGCAGGAAGAGTGCGCCATGATGCTCCCCAGCACCCTCCTTCCCAGTCACTGGCCATGCCTCTCCTCATTCTTCTCAGTCGTCCTTGACTGTAGTGTCCCCCCCCCCCCCGACTTGCAACCCCCAGTCTCTACAACCCGATTCCTGTCCCCTTTTCCCTCCCAAGGCTGGGGTCATGTCTGGCTTGGGCATGGCAGCTACCTTCTAAGCAGTGTCTCCCTCTACCACTGGCACTGCACCCTCACTTCCACCCTCACCACTGCTCCCAGAAACCATGGAAAACAGAGACAGGCAGAGAGAGGTCTGGGCCAAATCTAGCCTACCACCTGTTTGTGTTCAGCCCACGAGCTAAGAATGTTTTTTATATTTTTAAGCAGTAAGAAAAGAAAATTAAACATGGAAGGATATTTTGTGACATGTGATAATTATATGTGACTCAGATGTCAGTGTCTATAGATAAGGTTGACTTGAAAACGGCCAAGCTCATCTGTTTACGTAGTGTCTGTGGCAGCTTCCATGCCACTCCTAGAGGTATGTGGTTACCCAGCCACTGCATGGCCCATAAAACCTAAAATATTTCTCATCTTGTTCTTTGTGGACAAGACGTGGCAACTTTGATCTATAAAGCAAATCAGGCCAAGTCATTCCTCTACTTGAGACCCTTCAGGGGCACTGCAGGGGACCTCGGGGAAGTTTGGATCCTGTATGTGGCTGAGCAGGATCTCTGAGAACGGTTGCCTGCCTATCCCCACCAATATGCCATCTTGTTTCCTCTCTTGGCTGGGCAGCACTGTGGAAGAAAGTGGTAGAAGTCAAGGAAGTGGAAGAGGAAGAGGAAAACAGCCAGAGGAGAGAGGAAGAAGGAAAGCAGAGATGGGAGGGGAAGGAAGACGAGAAAGAGAATGAACTAAAAGGGAAGGAGGAGGAGGAAGAGAAGGAAGAGAAAAGGAAAAGACTAAGAAAGACAAAAAAGGAATGAAGAAGACAGTAACCAGGCAAGCGAGGCTCTGGTGAACTGAGCCAAGCACGGTCCCTCTAAAAACTCCGTAAAGCTAAACCGAACACACAGAACAAAATTGGGACCAACATCGGTACAAATCGGTTGTTGCCTCTTTTCTTTGGTCATTGGCATCCTTCCCCTTTGATGCCATTCCTTCCCACTTAAGCCAATAGGTTCCTGCTCAGCCCAGAGGTGAGAGGGGTGTCCTTGGGGCCACCTCGTGGAAAGCTGTGTCAGGTGCCCTGTGTGTCTGTCATAGTTTTAGTCCCATGGCCTGGTTTCCTGGAAGAGACTCTTGCCTCCTTGAGGATACAGTGTTGTCTCATCCCACCTTGGAGTTGAATATATAGAAAGAGTGAGTGAGGGCTAAGGAGACAGCCTACCTGGACAAGACCACTTGCTGTGAAAGGAAGAGGACCTGAGTTCGAATCTCCAGGTCCAACATAAGAAGCCTGGCATGGCTGTGTGTGTCTGTAAACTGAGGGTTGGAGGACTGGGACAGATCCAGGGAGCTGACTGGCCAGCCAGCCTAGTCAAAATAGCAGGTTTCGGGTTTGGTGAGAGACCCTGCCTAAAAATAAGCAAGGTGAAACTGATGGATGAAGACACTGGATGTCCTTCAGCTTCCACATATGTGTATATAGATGTGGTTATCTGCACAGACCACACACACACACACACACACACACACACACACACACACCAGGATAAAGTACGTGTAACAGTAAGAGAGGAAGTCTTTACTATGTGAGTCCAGACACTCACATGGGCATAAAGTGTCATACCAGTCTCTTATCTTCTCTGTTTCTTCAAATAATTGTATGCTGTTTTGTCACACTTTGCACAAATGTATTTTTAGAGTTAGTCTATCTTGTTCTCATATCACAAGGAGGAAAGGCAGGCAAGAAGGGAAGGATTTGCTCATTTGACATAAAAAAATGGAGGCAGCAGGAAATGGCTGGGTAAGGTTAGGAATGAAGGAGTTGGAAAATCATCCTGTTTCCATGGCACCACATGATGTGTTTAGGTCAATTTTATCACCATATTAGACATACCTGTGGTTAAGCACTGGACTTGAACCTGAAGTCCAAAAATGATCATGTCCCAGTATGAATCCATGAGGTATGGTTTAACCTGTGAAACTAGTACACTGGGCTCTGAGAGGAGAGAGGACAGATACTCTACCAGCTAGAGAGATAGAAAGAGAGAGGAGAGAGAGAAAGAGAGATTGATTTTGAGTCTCAGCAAGTTGGATGTTTCTTTTCAGTCTATAGAAGTATAGAATCAGATGCCTTCTGTGGTGGGAAAGGTCACTAGCCACCTACCCATTGAGAGGACCAAGGCAGCAAAACTGTCCACTTCAGAAAGCATGACTGCCCTGGACTCATTCAAGAAGGGTTTGTATTGGGAATTAGTGATTTTGAAGAAAGAAGAGCATTGTTATTCAATGTGCATTGTACACAATTTGAGTGGGAAGAAAATACATGTATTTATAACAGTCTTTCTCTAGTCTAGTCTCCTGGCTGGACTCTTTGGAGAGTACCTGCCCAGTGGGTTGAGGGCTCCAGACACATGTAGTGGGGGAAATAGACTAAGAGCAGGCTTAATGCTTAATGCAGGCCAGTCATCCTGTGCTCTGCGGTTTCCAATAGGCACACACTATTTCAGTGTTAATCCTCCTCATAAAAGAATCCTATCCTTATATGTGATTCACAGAAGGGGAAACTGAGGCAAGGAGAAGTAGCTTAAGTATGATTGCAGATTGGGAAAGTGGTATCAAACAGAATGGTCTTCTGCCATTTTATGGTGCTGAGACATTAGTCACATAGTCACAAGGGAACAGATAATAGTAAAAATAATGTTTGAAGAGATTTAAAAAATTTTTTTTTGCCATTGAAAGATTCTTGCATGTATTTATGCATGTACCGTGTTGGGAAGGGAAGATAGTATTAAGCCAAGGGTTTATGGCACATCCTTTATCTTTTGTAGAGACAGCCAAGAGAATCATTTTGCATGTATACATGTATCTAAACATAAGTATAGAATAGTAAATGATTAAAACTAGTTCTGTATATCTTAATGCATTCTGTTTTGGCTTTATTAAGTGATAATCAAATTGTGGGCATGGTGGCACATTCCTTTAATCCTAGCACTCTGGAGATAGAGGCAGGCAGATTGAGGCCAGCTCAGTCTACATAGCCAATTCTAGGCCAGCTGGGCTACAGGGAAACCTTGTCTCAAAATGGTAGAGAGAGGGGTGGCTTAACGGCAGGTGGGTTCCAGGACCATCCCAGGCCCACTGCTTTTGGTGCAGGGTTCCAGGACCATCCAAGCTCTGTTGCTTCCAACCCAGGGTTCCAAGACCACCTGAGCCCCATAGCTTCCGGTGCAGGGAGAGTGATAGCTCAGGCTTCTCTGCAGATGGGTTCCAGGACCTTCAGAGCCCTGTTGCTTCCAGTGCAGGGCAGGTTCCAGGAACACCTGAGACAGTAGCTGGTGGTACAGGGAGAGTGACATGCCTGGCTTCTCAGCAGGCAGGTTCCAGGACCATCCCAGGTCTGGCGCTTCCAGCCCAGGGTTCCAGGACCATCAGAGCCCCATTGCTTCCAGCTCAGGGTGACTGACAGTCTGGGCTTCTTGGCATGTGGGTTTCAGGACCATCTGAGCCCAGTCACTTCCAGTGTAGAGTTCCAAGACCATCTGAGCCCCACTGTTCCCAGTGCAGGTTCTCTGGAGCTGCTTCAACTTCCAGGCCAGATTGGGTAAGGCCCTATGGTTACCTTGGCAATGACAGGATTGGGCAGGGGGAAAAACCAGTACCACCCACCCCCCTTGTGGCTCTCCCAGTGGGAACAGAGAAGGTGACTCAGAGCACAAAGGAACAGAAGAGACAGCCAACCTTCCAACTTAGAGGAACAGGCCTTCAACCAAAGGAAGAAGCACTTGAATTTCGTATCAGATTATAAATAACAAATCAAATTCACATGCCGAGAGCACAAAGAAAAATCAACAGCGTGGGAAAAGCAAATTATAAATCCCCAACAAAATCTATCAGTCCTGTAGAAGATGCCAAAAATGAGTTCTCCCTGGAGGTAAACTAGGACACAGATCTTAAAGAACAATAATAACATACTTAAAGAAATCAAGGTGGAGAATGGCAAACTCAGGAATGAAGTGAAAACACTGAAAAGATCCCACACTGAATTGAAAGAGGAAAGGGACCAGCAAATCAAGGACCTAGAAGGAGAGAATGACAAACTCCAAAGGGAACTGGAAGTACTAAAGAAATCACAGGATGAAATGAGAAAAGGAAATTGTACAGTCATCCAGTCATCAGGAAAAGATGGGAGAAAGCCTCAATAACAGATTGGATGAAGCAGAAAGTAGAATATCAACACTGGAAGACAAGGTGGAAGAACTACAATGCTCAAACAAAGAATATGAAAAAATTTAAAAATCACAAGAGTGGAACAATCAGGAAATGTGGGACACTATGAAAAGATTGAACCTTCGCATCATAAGGAGGAAGAAGAAGAATCCCAGGACAAATGTGTTGATCAGATCTTCAACAGAAAAATAGAAGAAAATTTCCCCAAACTGAAAGCTGACAAACACATACAAATACAAGAAGCACATAGAACACCAAATAGACAAAATCAGAAAAGGAATACCCCATGCCATATCATAGTTAAAACACTTAGACACCCCCCCAAAAAAAAAAAACAAATTACTGAAGGCTGCAAGAGAAAAACAAATTACAGATAAGGGGAAACCCTTCAGAATTACAGCTGACTTTTCAGTGCAAATTATGAAAGCCAGAAGAACATGGACCAAAGTATTCCCAATACTAAATGACTATAGATGTCAACCCAGATTACTATACCCAGCAAAAATGCCAATTATAGTTGAAGGAAAAATAAAAATCTTTCATGACATAAATAAGATGAAAGAATTCATGTTCAGGAAACCAACTCTTCAGAAAATACAAAATTCAAAGGTCAGAGGAAAGGAACAAGTATCCACAAGCAGTTAGAGAGAGTAATGAATAAAAGTATAACTGTGGAAATACAAGCCTAGACCAAGAATGCAAACAGAAAATAAGGTAAAAGGAAGCAGCACACATCTCTTAATAATAACTTTAAATATTAATGGGCTGAACTCCCCAATCAGAAGACATAAGGCTGGGAGAATGGATTGGGAAACAGAACCCATCTATTTTCTGTCAAGAAACCCATCTCACCCTCAAGGATAGGCATCAACTTAAAGTGAAGGGATAGAAAAAAATATTCCAAGCAAATGGTACCAAAAAACAAGCAGGAATTGCTATTCTAATATCAGACAAAATACATTTCAAAGCAAAACTAATTAGAAGAGACAAAGAGGGCCACTATATCCTTATCAACGGAACAATGAACCATGAATATTTCACAATCATGAATATATATGCACCAAACTCTGGTGCACTGAGCTTTATAAACACAATTCTACAGGACCTCAAGGCACAGATTAATCCCAGCACACTAATAGTCGGGGATTTCAATAACCCACTTAGTCCATTAGCTAGGTCAACAGGACAAAGAATAAACAGAGACTCATCTGAACTGAGCAACACAATACACCAAATGGACCTCACAGATATCTACAGAATAGTCTACCCAAACACCAGAGAATATACTTTCTACTCAGCACCCCCTGGAACATTCTCTAAAATTGACCACATACTGGGACACAGAAAAAACCTCTACAAATATGAAAGGATTGAAATAATTTCATGCATTCTATCAGACACAGTGCAATAAAGCTCAATATCAACACCAGAATAAGCCTTACTATCTACAAGAACACATGGAGATTAAACAACACACCCCTTGACCCAATGAATGGGTCAAGGAAGAAATAAAGAAAGAAATAAAAACTTTTCTGGAACAAAACAAAAAAGACAATACAAGACAGCAAAACCTATGGGATACAGTAAAAGCAGTCCTAAGAAGGAAGTTTATAGCCCTCAGTTCCTATATTAAAAAAGCAGAAAGAGGACAAATAAACAAACTAACAGTCCAGCTAAAAATACTTGATAGACAACAACAAATGAACCCTAAACCCAATAGACAGGAAGAAATCACAAAAATCAGAACAGAAATCAATGAAATAGAAACAAAGAAAATAATACAGAAAAAATGAATCTAAAGTCTGGTTCTTTGAAAGGATAAACAAGATAGATAGACCTCTAGTGCAATTAACCAAAAGAAAGAAAGAGCAACTCCAAGTCAATAGAATTTGTGATGAAAGGGAAACATCACAACAGACAACAAAAAGATCCAGACAATCATACAGGAATACTTCAAAAACCTATACTCTAATAAATTTGAAAACCAAAGAGAAATGGCTGAATATTTGAAATCCTGGAATTCGCCAAAGCTTAACCAAGAAGAGATTGACAGCAGAAACAGACCCATAATATATGAGGAAATTGAAAATGTAATAGTAAACCTCCCAACTAAAAAAGCCCAACACTAGATGGTTTCATGGCAGAATTCTATAAAACATTTAAAGATGACTTACAACTATTATTACTAAAACTGTTCAGTAGGATACAAGCAGAGGGAAGCTTCCCAAATTCCTTCTATGAAGTCAGCATCACTCTACTACCAAAACCAGGCAAAGACACAATGGAAGAAGAAAACTATAGATCCATTTCATTAATGAACATAGATGCAAAAATTCTCACCAAAATACTTGCAAACCACATACAGACCCACATCAAAAAGCTCATCCATCATGACCAAGGTGGATTCATACCAGAGATGCAGGGATGGTTTAACACATGTAAATCAATAAATATCATAAAAACACATAAATGGACTGAATGTCAAAAACCACACAATCATCTCAGACTACAAAATTAACTAGAAAAATCAGTAGCCTTTCTTTACACCGACAGCAAGCAACTGGAGAAGGAATACAAGGAGATCTTCCCACTCACAATAGCCACAAAAAATACCTAGGAACAAACCTGACCGAAGACATTAAAAACCTCTACAGTGAAAATTACAAACCCACGAAGAAGGAGATTGAAGAAGATATCAGAAGATGGAGAGATCTCCCATGCTCATGGATCGGAAAAATTAATATAGTAAAAATGTCCATTCTACCTAAATTAATATACAGATTCAATGCAACCCCAATTAAAATCCCCAAGAGTTTCTTCACAGACTTGGAAAAAGGAAGGCCTCAAATAGCCAAAGTGACCCTGAGAGAAAAGTGCAATACAGGGGTGATCGCTATACCAGACTTCAAACTATATTACAGGGCTATAGTCATAAAAACAGCCTGGATCTGGTACAAAAACAGACCTGCAGACCAGTGGAACAAAATTGAAGATCCAAACTTTTGTTTTTGCCACATAAATTTATTTTTATTTTTTTTAACAAATCTAGACCCATGTTCCCGCCCATTCCCCCACCCCGCCAGAGCTCATGCATTCTGCCAAACACGCTTTTCATCTCTTAGTCTTTCTCAATATTCTCCATGAGGAAGTTGACTGTTTTGAGTAGAAGTTCACTGTTTCAGTCAGTTCTTTGATGTAGTCCTTTCTGTTGTTGTTGTTGTTGTTGTTTCCAATATGCATTATGCCCAAAGGCTTTGGACAAAAGCTCAGGGGGCCCTACACAAGAAATACTTACAACTGGGTAATTGGCACTAGCATCCACAGATGAGGGATACCATTCATCGTTTGTTTTTCTGGGACTGTGTTACTTCACTCAGCATGATGTCCTCTAGCTCCAGCCATTTTCCTGCAAACCTCATGATGTCGTCTTTCTTTACTGGATCTCATTCAATTTCAGCGACCTCATATTTGACAAAGGGCCAAAAATACTCAATGGAAGAAAGACAGCATTTTCAGCAAAGGGTGCTGGCAAAACTGGATCACCATTTGTAGAAGAATAAAATTAAACCTCTACCACACCCTGTACAAAAATCAACTTCAAATCAATCAAAGACTTCAACATGAAACCAGAAACTCTGAAGATGATTGAAGAAAACATTGGCAGCAACCTACAAGACATAGGCATAGGAAAAGACTTCCTAAATCAAACAGCAGCTGCACAGGAAATAAAGTCAACAATAGACAAGTGGGATCTCATTAAACTCAAAAGCTTCTGTACAGCAAAAGAAACAACCAATGAAGTGAAGAGAAAACCCACAGAGTGGGAGGAAACCTTCACTGCTGAATACATTTGACAGAGCATTAACATCCAAAATATGTAAACTACTCAAAAACAAAGAAGAAAACAAATGACTCACTCAAGAGATGGAGTAAAGAGCTTCACAAGTGAGGAAATAAAGATGGCTGAGAAACATCTTACAAAGTGTTCAACATCATTGATAATTAAGGAAATGCAAATTAAAGCCAGTTTTAAGATATCATCTCACTCTGATAAGACTGGCTAAGATCACAAAAACAAAAGAGAGCAAATGCTGGTGAGGTTGTGGGGAAAGGGGAACACTCATCCACTGTTGGTGGGAATGTAAACTCATACAACCACTATGGAAGAGTGTGGAGACCCCTTAAAAATCTCAAAATGTAATGACTGAAACAGTGAACTTCTGCTCAAAACAGTCAACTTCCTCATGGAGAATATTGAGAAAGACTGAGAAAGAGATGAAAAGCATGTTTTGCAGAATGCATGAGCTCTGGCGGAGTGGAGGAATGGGCGGGAACACGGGTCTAGATTTGTTAAAAAAATAAAAATAAATTTATGTGAAAAAAAAATCTCAAAATGTGTCTACCACCTGACCCAGTCATACCACTCCTGGGTATATACCCACAAGATTCACCCTGCTGTAAATATACATACACACCTATGTTTATTGCAGCTCTCTTCACAGTAGCGAATCACTGGAACCAACCCAAGTGCCCCTCAAACAATGAGTGAATAGAGAAATGTGGTACATCTACACACTAGAGTTCTATGCAGCAGTAAAGAAGGATGACATCATTAACTTTGCAGGTAAATGGGTGGAACTAGACGACATTATGCTAAGCGAAGTAACACAGTCCCAGAAAAATAAAGGATGAATAGTATCCCTCATTTGTGGATGCTAGCATCAAATATCTAGTAGTAAGGCAAACTGAGCAAACTATCTATCTATCTATCTATCTATCTATCTATCTATCTATCTATCTATCTAACATCTATCTATTTTTTTTTACCTGAAAGCAACTGTGACATTATAATGTGAATACCTTAATGGGCTCTGGAATTAACCTACCACTTATTTTTAGACTGTAATTGTGATATATGGAGGGTAGGGTATGTGTGCATACTTTAGAGTAATATACACTTAGAGGGGAAAATGTGAATTCCTAAACATGTTTTGGAATCAATATACAGTGTACTTTCATATGTCATAATTTTGGTATATGTGTGAAGAGCATATATACTTATTTTGGAGCAATACAACTTGGAGGGAACAAAAACAAAAGGACTGGGTCAAAGAACTGACTGAAACAGTAAACTTCAGCCCAAAACAATAAACCTCTGCATAGAAAAACTTTAAAAGACTGAAAAAAAAAGATGCAAGACATGTATGGCAAAATACATGAACTCAGATGGGGTGGGGGGCGTGGAAAGGGGAATGAGTCTAAAATTGGACTGAGAAATGTTGCGTGAATTGCACAAAACCAATAAAAAATGTTAAAAAATGGTAGAGGGGAGAGAGAGAGAGAGAGAGAGAGAGAGAGAGAGAGAGAGAGAGAGAATGAATCTGTTTAAAGTTGTAGCAATGCTTTTGTCCAAAGCAGTTGGGCATAATGCATATTGGAAACAACAACAACAACAACAGAAAGGACTACATCAAAGAACTGACTGAAACAGTGAACTTCTGCTCAAAACAGTCAACTTCCTCATGGAGAATATTGAGAAAGACTGAGAAAGAGATGAAAAGCATGTTTGGCAGAATGCATGAGCTCTAGCGGGGTGGGGGAATGGGTGGGAACACGGGTCCAGATTTGTTAAAAAAATAAAAATAAATTTATGTGAAAAAAAATAAAAATAAATAAAATATATAAAAAAAATAAAGTTGTAGCAATGTTTATAGGTGAAGACTGAACTTGGGAATCTTCCCCTGGTCCTGAATGCTTCCAGAATTCAGGTGCCCCCAGAGGTGGACCCTGGGCTGAGGCTGAGAACAAGCTTAATCAAAAGGAGTCCCCACTCAGGCTCCTGACTAGGTTGGCTATATTTATGACACTAGAATTAAAACTTTCATTTGTATTTCAGGCAAAGTAGAAAAAAATATCTTCATCCAAACCTGAGGAAGAATGTTACACTAGTTTAAAACTAACATTTCCCTCTTAGATAAGGCCCTGGCAGGCAAAGTGTATATGAACTAAAAAAAATTAATGATGACTGTTATAGAACCAAATAGATATTGGGGTGGGGAGATGTCTCAGTTTGTAAAAATGTATTCCTAACAAGCACGAGGACCTGGAATCAGATCCTTAGCACCCACATAAAAATGCCAGGCTTGGTGGTGCATGCTTTCATTTCAGTGCCAGGGAGGCTGAGACATGAACATCTCTGGAGCTCACTGGGTAGCCTGCTGGCCCACTATGTGAGTTCCAGGTCAGTGAGAGACCCTATCTCTATACACAAAGTGGATGGTGCTTGAAGAATGAAAATTAAGATTGACTTATGGCTTCTACACATGTGCATGTGACCCCCACCCCTCCTCAGGAGCACACACACACACTTACAAACATATATACACACAAAAGAAAAATGAAAATAAACATCTACTAATCTACAAATTCCCATCGGTGGCTATACGACTTCATTTCAGTGAGTGAGATGGGAAAAGTCAGTGACCGCTTAAGCTTCTTCAGATGGTGCTGGCGTTGTGCTGTGAAGAGGCAGGCAAAGTCTAAAGTAAAGATGGAGTCAAGACACTGCTTCCACTTGTTTTCTGGGAATATGGGGATCTTCTGGGCAGCCAGAGTCTCAATGAGGCAATCAGAAAACAGAGGTAGTGTGAAGGTCTGAAGGCTTAGCTCATGACAGTTGTTTGTAAATGAGTAAGTACCAGCACACATGAACAACTTCTGTTTTGCCCAAGGCTGCCCTTGAATTTCTATCCTCTGGCTGGATCACTTAAACCCTGGAGTGTGTTATGTACAATCAAGTAGACATTATGGAAATCAGCATAGAGGCTTCTCAAACAATTAAATAGAATTACCCTGTGACCAGCTCTACTCACTCCTGGTCATATAAAAGGACTCAGTATCCTACCACCGAGATACTTGCACATCCATGTTCATTGCTGGTCTATTCACAATAACCCAGATGTCCATCAACAGATGAATGGAAAATAAAATGCATCCCTACATAGTGGACTTCTATGCAGCTATAAAGAAAAATGGAATTATGAAATTTCTAGGAAACTAGATGGATCTGGAAAGTACTACACTGCACAAGGTAACATATTCAGAAAGACAAATACCATATGTCCTCTCTTGTATACAGATCCTAAATTTAATGTTTATGTATAAATGTGGGTTTTGGTATAGGCATAGGTTAAGAACTAGAAAAGAGATAATGAATGACATGGAAGCAGGGAGGAGGGCAAGGGCTACAAGGAGGATGGGGTGGTGTAGAAGTGGGAAGATCAACAAAACAAATCACATTTGAAAATGCATAGCAATCTCTTTCACCTATAGGATGATTTAACTCAAAAATGAACTTTGTTTCCCAAGTTAATCACATACAGTAACCCAAAACAGCATGGGTGAACTTGATGCAATCTGTGCCTTGATTCCACCCTATAGGTATGTATAAAACAACTGCTTTTTTGAGACTCATGGGTCAAAACTAAACACCTTAAATAAAAAAGGGGGATATAGATAGATATGAAAACTTTTTGTCAAAAAACCTTGCAACCCAAATCTTAAAACTAACTATGGGAAAGGATTTGTATGTTCCAACAGGCCAGAGTATCACCAACTTAATGGCTGAGAAAGAAAATGCAGCTTTGCAGTGAGTAGGATGTACCAGAAAGTGCCAGCAGAAGGATTGACTCCTCTGCGCATTGAAGGGAAGAAATGCCTCAGATTGCTGCAGACATCAGGCCCCTCTGTGGATCCTACTAGTAACAACTATTTTTTAATGATTCCTAACGAAGCTTACCTTCTAGGTGCTGCAAAGGTTTTAATACAAGAGACTTTCTTAACTCCCCCCCATAGAATAAAGAGAAATAAGAGGATGATGAGGTCATTCTCCAGCTGTAGATTGGAACCAGCTGTTATAGAAGTGTTCTCTTGTAAAATCAGTAAAACTGCCTTCTTTAATTGACTAATGGACATAGAAACTGTGAAAAGGATTATTTTCTATTCAGAACCAAATATAATGCTAAAGTCTCCTTAAGCTATGCACCTAAACAAAATATATCAATACAGGAGCTCTGACATCAACAATGGATTATTCTACCAAGGAGATGTTGGCCAGGGGATCCAAGCCCCCACAAATGGTAAAGGCTCCTTGCCTCCTAACTGGGATATCTGCAGGAAGAGAGGCGATAAGGCCCTGCTGTTGAAGACCTGATACAAACATGGAAAAGATGTATGGAGACCGCACTTGCAAGTATACAGATGGTCTCTGGGATGCCAGAGAGTGTTACCAAAGACCACTAAACCAATAAAGCAAATATAGGTCTCCTTGAGTCAAGCAAGACTCCTCCGTCAGCACCAGCTACACCTCATCTGCCTGGAAATACTGTGCAGCAGTGGCAGCCATATGTCTGTATATCCCAAATCTAATTGGCTATTGGCTCTCTCCTTGGAGGAATAACCCACGGCTGATGTCACAAGCTTACATCCTCTAATGGTTAGGAGATGTTATAAACCACACGAAGACCCTGCCATACTTGACAGAAGAAAATGTAGATCATGAATTGACATACCATCCAAACATCTGTGTCTATACCAAAGTAACCTACCATAACAATTAGTACTGTTTAAATACCCATATATCTAATTGTGTGTGCTTCATTAGTAGGATCGAAAGGCTATATATTATACTGTTTAAATACCTAAATATCTAATTGCATGTGCTTCATTAGTAGGATCGAAAGGTTAAGCCTGGACAAGCTGGCAGCCCATGAAAGAAAACAGCCAGAACTGACTAGAGACCAAGACATCAGCTCCAGAGAAAGTAGAGTGTTTTGCTTCTCATCCACCTGTGCCCCTTTTCTAAGCCTAGGGAACAATCTGCGGAAGAGGGGGCGTGGTAGAATGTAAGGGCTTCGATTGGGGTTAATGGTGAAACTACAACAATATAGACTGGACACTCATTTGATCAACTTGATTGAACATACAAGCCCCCCCTTTCAGGATGGTGGGACCCATGAGCTGTGTGGGTTTGGGCACAACTGCTTGCAAATTGGTTTTACATGAAGGATGCTTGTACTCACAAATTATCACCTATTGTTAAAAAAAATGAAAACAAAACAAAACAAAAAAGCAGAGAAAGATGCAGAAAACTTACGGCAGAATGCACGATCTGCGATGGGTAGGGGTGGGGTGGGGGGGAAGGGAAGGGGATATATGCCTGAACTGAATTGGAAAATGATGTATGAAATACACAAAGCATCAATAAAAATAAATTAAAAAAAAGCCAACAAAAAAGAAAAAAAAAAAGAAAATGCCATAATGAAACTGAAAAATAAAGAGATTGAAAAACAAGAAAGGAAAGAAAGAAAAGGAAGGAAGGATGGAATGAAGAAAGGAAATGAGAAACAGAAAAGGAAGCAAAGAAGAAGAAAGGGAAGGAAGGAGCCAGGGAGGGAAAGAAGGAAGGAGAAAGAGAGGGAGGGATGAAAGGAGGGAGTGTGGGATAGAGTGAAAGAGGGTGGAAAGGAGGGAGGGAGGGAGGGATAGTGGGAGGGAAAAGGGAAGGTGAAACAGACTTTTTCATCTACAGCTTTATCAGCAAAGAACTGCTGGTAAATATCTTTGGGACATTTGCTGAAGAGAGTTCCATGTGGGTAGATTTGCACCAATATGGAAACGGTACAGAGTTCATTGACAAGGAATAAATTCTTCCAACCAGTCTATGAGCATTGTGTTTACAATGATCCATCTCATTTTTGTTTTTAGATAGGGTGACCATAAACATACCTGTACATTCTTGACCTTTTTAGGAAGGACATGATGCCATGCTTTGCTACAGTTATATAATTATCTTTGATCACTTATCTAAATCCCAGGTTGGTACACAATTCTTACTTTTTCTCTTATACCTTTTGCAATTTGAACAGGATGATCAGATCACAAGCATGTATTTATTTTAATTATTAGTGTGCGTATGGTGTGCTCATAGGAGTCAGAGGACAACATTCAGGAGTGCCTTCTCTCCTTTCACCATGAGTCAGGAGAGTTTGAACTCGGGTCACCAGGTTTATGTTGCAAACACCTTTACCCAGTGAGCCATCTTGCCAACCCAGCACGTATTATTTTCATTCTAAGAATTAAGAAAGAGTCTAAAGATGTGGGGGTCCAGTCTCCTGAGACCCCTTCTGTGACACTGAATTCTTTGAATTTCAGTTCCTTGTCAAGAGGGAAAACACTCTGCACATTCTAAAGTGGAATTCAGGTGTTCTGATCCTTCTTTCATTTTCCTTTTTTAATGTGGCTCAAGAGAACTCCATCTGAGTGTGCCTGAGCCAAGTGGCCAAGATAAGAGTTATCACTAAGACCTTCAGGGTTTTTTTTTTTTTTTAAATGTAAGGGCTGCAATTGGGGTGAATGGTGAAACTACAGCAATGTAGTCTGGACCCTCATTTGATCGGCCTGATTGAACATACAACCCCTCACCCCACGCTGGAAGGTGGGGCTGTGGGGGTTTCGGCACAACAGCCTGCAATTGGTTTTACATGAAGGATGCTTGTACTCATGGATTATCACTTATAGCTAAAAAATGGAAAAAAAAACTGAGAGAAATATGCAGGACAGTTATGGCAGAATGCATGATCTTGGTTAGGGTGGGGGGGGGAAGGGAAAGGGAAATATGCCTGAACTGAATTGGAAAATGATGTATGAAATGCACAAAGCATCAATAAAAAAATGTTAAAAAAAAGTTATCACTAAAATGTCCTTCAGGCTGTTGACAGAGGACCAGAGCTTTTAGAAGATCCTTCCCTTCTGCTTCTGCCAACTTTGTAGAACTTGAAATCCTCTTCCACTCCCAGACCCGGACATCCTCTCACACAGCCTGGATCCTGAAGTCTCTCACTCCCTTCTAGAAACACATGGGGCTGTTTCCAGTGCAGAGAAACACCTAAGTTTCACTGGGAAAAGGCTCAAGACAGCAGTAGCTCCTCTGGCTGCAGAAAGGGGCAGCTGTTTCCTGAGGCATGTGACTTCACTCCATGAAGCCTTGGTCAGCAGGCACACTACCTCATCAGGAGGGAACCCCTGCCATGCAAGTGCTGTATGAGGCCCCAGTGTTTATTCAGGCTCTTAGTTTAATGTTAATCACTGGTGTACCTAAGTCAGTGACTTGGTCACATGACAGGCAGCCATACTCCATCTTCAAGGACAGAAGGAAGTTACTGGACAGGTGTTCTTGGCTTTATAGCAGTTTCTAGGCTATCTGGGCTTCAGCACAGGAATGATAGAAGTTTAGACACAGACAGAAACATACATACACATTTCATTAATGTGTACACCCCAATACAGTCCACTGACATTCAATATATTGAGCACAGTATTCATACATATAGCATATTACATATGTACACCCACCACAATACATGCCACTCCCACACAATATTATATATATATATATATATATATATATATATATATGGCATGGGGTTGAGTGGGAACTCTTAACAGAAAATGAAGGCAAAAATTTTTTTTTCCACCACTGCAGATGTGGTGGTACATACTTTTAATCCCAGGACTTGGGAGACAGAGGCAGATCTCTGTGAGTTTGAGACTGGCCTGGCCTACATAGTGAATTTTAGGTCAGCCAATGCTACATAGTGAGACACTGTCTCAAAGAATATTTATCATTATGATCATTGTTGTTGTTGTTGTTGTTGTTGTTGTAGGTCAGCCAATGCTACATAGTGAGACACTGTCTCAAAGAATATTTATCATTATGATCATTGTTGCTGTTGTTGTTGGTGGTGGTGGGGTGTGTGTGTGTGTGCACACGTGCGCGCGTGCGCGCGCGCAAGCAGGTGTGTGCTATAGAACATGTGTGGAGGTCAGAAGGCAACTTCCAGGAGTTGGTTCACTCCTTCCACTGTGTGGATTCAAGGGTTTGAATCAGGTCAGCAGGCTTGCTCAGCAAGTGCTTTTATCTGCTAATTCATCTTCCAGGCAAAGAAAGAAGATTCTAAAGTATGTCTCCTACAAGGAAGAGGCTTGGACCTTGGCCTTTAGATAATCTCTGCTACCCACAGGCTCCTTGCCAAGCCAAATTCAGACAGCAGAGAACCTGGACCACAGGGCTCTTCTGGGGGAAGAACATTGGTTGGGAGTTTCTTGGACATTGGTGTGTCTCTTTGCCTTCCAGCATCTTCTTTTTTCTCTGAGGCTGGGAATGCCTAGGACACAAAAGATTTATTGAGTAAAGGAATGGGTAGGCTTCCTGGTGAAACAGTTCAGACATTTCTGGAGAGTCCCCTCCATCCATATAAAAGGACCGTGGCCATCCAATGGGCATGACAAGATTACAAAGTTCCTGAACATGACCTCATTGTCTGAATATCCTTTCTTCGTTATTTATATGTAGTTCCTTGGTGACCTCATCAGCCTCCTGACTTTAAATACTACTGGTATACAGACACCTCTCCGTTCTCTGTCTCCATCCTGGATTGTATGTCTATTGCCCCACTGGGCCTTTCTGATTAGATGCGTAGTAGGCATCCCAACTTTCTCCTTGGAACCTGCTGCTCTCATACTCCCACCCTGCTCCCCAGAAAAGGCAACTTCTCACAGTTCCTTCCTCTATCGTGGTAGCTTCTCCCCTTGTCCCCCAACATCAAGCAGGGCTTTTATTCCATCAGTTCCTGTGCTTGGAGCATTGGTACTCAACATTCTCATGGTTGTTGATCCAACATAATCTCCATCCCTACCACCCCTGCTCGTTCTCTATAATACTTAGCCTTCCTTTCATGATTTGTATGTTTTTGTGTTTATTACCTAATTCCTGTGTCTAAACTCCATGGAAGGGGTGGGGTTCAGAGGGCTTTTGTTTATTTCTATGCCTGATTTTCATTAGACCCTCATTAAATTTTGGTGAATAGAAAAAAGAAGGGCAGAAGGAATAAAGAAAAGAAAGGAGAAAAAGAGGGATGGATGGAATGAGTGAGGAAGGAAAGAATGGAAGAAAGGAGATAAAATAAGATGGGACAATAGGAAGTGAACCAGTGTCTCACCAGGTAGAACTCAAGCTTGTTAGTCTACAAGGCTCTTCATTAGAAGTGCAGTTGTTTTGCTTTTGTTTTTCTTTTAAGACAGAGTGTCCAATAGTCCTAGCTGTCCTAGAACTCACTATGTAGATCAAATCACTATGTAGATCTCTCACAGAGATCAGCCTGACTCTGTCCCCCAAGTGCTGGGATTAAAAGTGTGCACGACCATTTCTTAAAGAGTCCACTTCTAAGGGCTGGAGAGATGGTCAGTGGATCCAGGTTTGATTCCCAGCACCCACATGACGGCTAAGAGCCATCTTTAACTCCATTTCCAGGGGAATCTGACAGCCTCTTCTGACCTCCATAACATTGCATGACATGGGTGCACCTACCTACATGCAGACAGTTACACTCATACACATAAAAAGTGTACTTCTTAAGCTATTTTATTATTTTTTAAATTCCATTGATCATGATAAATAAGGAAAATAGCTTTTCATTGTGCCTCAGTTTACTCATATGTACATGTGTAACACAAACATACATGCACACATACTACATGGTGTATTATTTTTGTTTCTTTTATTTTTCTAGTTCAATATTTTTTGTTTTGTTTTATTAATAAAGTTATGGCCCAGGCTCATTAAATATTGAAATGTTATAAACCATAGTTTAAAAACAACAATGTAAGAAAAAAGTTAAAGACCCCAGCACTGTCAGGGATCTAGAAGGTCTTGACAGGATAAAGTTTACTGTACAAATGAAGAGGCTGGAGAGATGGTTCCATGGTTAAGAGCACATACTGCACTTGTAGAGGACCAGGCTTCAGCTCCTAGAACCCAAGTTGGTTGGCTTATAACCACTTGTAGCTATTATAATGTAGTTCCAGGTTATCTGACACCCTCTTCTGGCTTCCTAAGGCACCTGCACTACTCACATACCCCCATACAGACACACACATATATGTGTTAAAAATAGCACACACACACACACACACACATATATATATATATATATATATATATATATATGCTAATGAGCTATGAACTCCATCGTGAGAGTGGTTAAATGGGAACACTTTCTTGGTAGATGGCATCTGATTAGAGTCAGAGAAGAAAAGGCAATTTTCCAGCACTGCAGCAGTGAAAAGAGAGGGGCACGAGTTGGATGTTAGTGGTGATGTTCAAAAAGTACTGTCACCTCGGGGAAGATATTGGAAGGGAAGACACCAAGGAAACTTCATTTTCACCTCACAGTGTAGGACAGCGGCCAGGGCCAAACCCCTTACTTCTGCCATGCATTCTTCAGATTTGAGCAAGCTGGATTGCAAGGTGTGAGGAGTCTCTGTCCTAGCTGAGGACTTTGCTCCCCTTTCTCTTCAGGTGGAGACTCTGTGCACAGAATGTAAGCATACCTCTGTCATTCACTGATGCTTTTCCTAGAAATATGAGATTGTTTCAGGATTATTCTATTCCTGAGTGCTTATGTTGTCCTTAGGTCTCCTCAGTAGTACCCTGAGGTGTTCAGTGGTAATCAGTCTCTGACACAGTGTTTATTCATTGTTCCAAATCATTTACAACATTGCTAGGAGACTGTGGTACCATTACGTGTCCATTTTATAGATGTAAATCAATATTTAGCAGTTTACACACAGTCACCTGGCTCTTACAGACAAAGTGGAGCCGCAATTGCAGCCCAGGAGTCTGACTCCTGAGTCCTTGTTCTTATGCACTTCTTGTTCCTGAAAAAAAAAATGTGATGACTGCTACTGTAGAGAAAATGGTGCCAGGCTGTTGCTCCACCATGCTGGGGCATTGGGGTAACCTGCTAGATGAGAGACAGGTCACATCCTGACTGGGAGTCCCTTTACCCAACCTCTTCTGAGTTCAACTTTGGATAGAGATTCAGTTAAATCCCAGCCAAAAGATTGAACATTCAATTCAGAAAGCAGAAACTGGGGTTGTGGGAGAGGGCTCAGTCACTAATGTGCTCTCTGTACAAGCGTAGGAACCTGAGTTGGAGCCTCAAGTCCTCACATTAAAAAAAAAAAAAAACAGCATAGCGGTGCACACTTGTCACCCCAGCACTGGACAGGTAGAGATACCAGGATCCTCATGGCTTCCTAGCCAGATAGTGGAACCAAGTTGGTGAGCTTCATGTTCAGTGAGATACACTGCCTCAAAGTAAGCTGGAGAGTGATAGTGGAAGAGCCCTGACATCCACCTCAGGCCTGTATACACATGCACAGATCTGCCTATGCCAGAATGTTCACACACACACACACACACACACACAAACACACACACACACAAGTGGTAGCTATAAATTGACTAGCTCATGCCACGAAGCAGTAAAGGAAAGGTAATAAGGGCTGGCTTGCATGCCATTCAACCAAGCTATGCCAAAGCTGTCAGAAGAGGGGCATGGTAGACTGTGCAGGGCACCGCTTTGATTCACACAAGCCTGAAAATGACCTAACTGTATTAATGTGGTGATGAGTCTTTCATTCCCCAGTTAATATTTAAAAATTATGTGTCTGAAATGCCTTTTGCTAGATAGGTGCTTTGTAGTTCATCACACTGTGTACCTCTCTTCGATGAACACACTTAATCCTTTGTTTATGTTAACTGCCCAGTCTTGTAGCCATTTAGTGTGTGTGTGTGTGTGTGTATGTGTGTGTCCCTGTCTTAAAACGGGATCCAGTGCTCACTGAACAGAGCCCTAATTTCTTTTGTTAACACAGAAGACATATGTTTATATGATTGCTTTGAAGCTTAAGAGAAGGTCAATTGGGGCTTTTAGAATAGCTCAGTGAAGTTACAACCTGAGTCTGATCCCCCAGAACTCATACAAAAAAGCTGGTGTAGTTTTAATCCTAGGGCTAGGGAGGTGGAGACAGGAGGGTCCCTGGGGCTCACTAGTCAGCAAGCCCAGGTGAATCAGTGAGTTCCAGCATCAGTAAGACATCCTGCCTCAGAAAATAAGGTGGAGAGAGACTGAGGTGAGGAAGACCCCAGATTACAGAGAAAGAGAGAGAGAGAGAGAAAGAGAGAGAGAGAGAGAGAGAGAGAGAGAGAGAGAGAGAGAGAGAGATCTAGCAATCTAGTGGAGATAGCCTATTGGAGAAGCTGCATCCTAAAAGAATAATGTGTCTTTTTCCTTGAAGATGGCATGCTGAGACCCAACCCAAGAGTAAGCAAGAGTGATGTAGAGAAGCGGTCAGGGCCGTGGTCCATCGCCAGCACCAGGCCTCAGGCCAGAAGGATGAATGAATGAAAGGAGAGAAATGCCTGGGTCAAGCACAGATGAGTCCAGGAACGGGCCAAGAACTGGAAGCAGGGGAAAGAAAGTGGCTGAGGATTCGGTATGGGCCGGTTTGGCCGGCAGCCATAGGGAACCTGTGTCGGCAGGTCGCCGGGTCATCCTGAGGCGCCAGTGTTTAGGTACCTGGAAATACTTGGCCTCAGTTGTCCATTACTGCCTAGGTATTTAATGAATCCCTACCAAGGGTCTGAGATAATTGTAACTGCATGTTCCTTTACTACGAAAAGCCCCAGCTCTTAGCCAAGTCTGCCCATTATCTCTAATATCTGTACATGTTTAACCCCAGCTGCTCCTAAGGGCCAGTAGCCCTTGTTATCACTTCTGTTCTAATTATGAACACCGTGCCAAGATATTATTTATGCCAAAACATGTATACTTGAAGCCAGAGTGAGCAATGAAACAGCTGGGAGAGTCTCTTTTTCCAGAGATATTCCGGAATGGAGAAAGAATACAGACTTGGTAGTTCAACAGACGGTTTGAATTCCGACTTTGGTACCTTGTGCCTATGTGTAGAGGGCAGCTAATTATCAGGTTGTTTGAATTCTGCCTTTGGTACAAAGAAAAAAAATCTGTGTGTACAGAGTAACTAATTAACCCCTAAGTCTCAGTTTCTTCTTTGTAAAATAAGATTAATGGTGAACTCCAGGTTCAGTGAGAGACTTTGTCTCCAAAAATAAGATGGACATTGACAGGGGAAGATTATAGACACTTGGCCTTCACATATGTACCCAAGTACACGTACATATATGCCACATACACACACATGAAATATCGACCATTCTGTTAATAAATAGCTTATAATAGAAATTTTATGAAAATTATTCTTAGATACCAATTTACCCACATATGGATATCCCTAAAACATCAATAGTTTTTCTCTCTTTCAGAGTGCATGTCTAGCTGATACATGCTTTATACATATTATGAACATGTGTATTCTAACTCACAATTTTAAAATAACATGGGACCTCACCATTTATAATATTTTACAGTGTTTTTTTTCCCTTGACTTCATTCTGCAGTCATGATTTAATAACTTATTCTCAAGACATCTGTTATGTATGGTTATATTTCAGAGCATCTTATAGAATAACTAGTTTATTTAGCTGCCCTGCTTTATGTAAAATGCAAATTATTTCTTTATAATTTTTATAAAATGTTGTACAGAATTGTCTTATATATTAATTTTTTAGTGTTTCTGGACTATTTCTTTTTGGCCATTTCTAAGCTGTGTAATTAGTAGAAAGTTTTACCAGTCATGAGTCTTGTTAATATTCAAAGAAGACACCCATGTCTACACGTGCCACAAAAACACTGGGCAACATCGCATTCTGTTCTTCAAGATGATTTTATCTAAGGATTTTTATTACTTGGCTGGAAACATCTTGAACTAAACCAAGTACATCCATGCCCCATTTGCTTGCCTGGCCAAGTGAGGCTTGGAGAAAGTGCTTTGAGATTTCAAGCATGTTGTTACCAGGTGGGCTGGACAGGAGACTAAAACACACTGCTCAAGAAAAGAAAAGGTGGAGGATGGAGAGATGGCTCAGCAGTTGAGTACTGACTGCTTTCCACAGGACCTGGGTTCCATTCCCAAGACCCATATGGCAGCTAACAACCTTCCTTAACTCCAGTGCCAGAGGACCTGATGCCAGAAGCCTCTGTGGACACTGCATGCACAGGTACATTTACATTCAGGCAAAATATTCACACACATAAAATAAGAAATAAATACACACATAAATAAAATGTAAAACACAGTGGCTAAACATAGAGCTATCGTTATGTCATCTTACTTGAAACCTAAATATTCTCCATCCATGAAATAAGGAGATTTCTGTCTATACCTTGGAAGGATTTTGAGTGGAATTTATTGGAGGGTTGACAAAAAGCTGTACCTTTAGAGCTGTACAGGGTAAGACAAATCCCTGGCTAATTACTGCTGTGTGTTGTGAACAGGGTATTAAAGTTGTGGAGGAACAGCTAAACACTCCATTGCAAAGCCACATGGATTGGGGGAAGCCAGAATGGAGCCCTAGAGAGTGTATTTCAGAGTCTCCAGGGTGGCCCTTTCCTCTTCCCCAGCTAGATGGAATCTCAGATTCAGCAAGACCAGTCGTTCTCAAATATGATGATGGATAAGCTCTCCTGTTGGGGTGGGGTGGTCGAACCATTCTTGGGCTCACCCTCTGAGTCTCTGATTCCGCTGGGCTGAGGGTAGTTCTCGAATGACATTTCTAACAGTTTCCTAGTAATGCTGTTGCTGCTTGAAATCTGAGCAGATTTTAAAGACCACCTGGTCGATTGTCTCTCCTTACACCAGTTTTATTAGCAAAACAATTAAATTAGAGGCTTCAGAAACAGTTCAGTCAGTAAAGTGCTTGCCTAAAAAGGATGAGGACAAGAGTTCAATCCTTAGAACCCAGGTACAAAGCTGAGCACAGCAGCACTCACTTGTAATCCCATTAATGGGGAGTTAGGAGGCAGAGAGAGAGGTGGATTCCTGGAACTCGTGGACAGCTTGTCCTTTCCACTTGGTAAAGTTCCAGGCCAATGAGAGACCCTGTCTCAAACAAAAAGTAGAAGGTACCTGGGGAATGACATTCTAAGTTGTCCTTGACCTCCACACACATATGCACGCATATACCTACACACATGTGCACTCCAACCTGTGCAAACATGCACTCACACACAAATGAAACCTCTACCTGCTGTAGGTTTGTGGTTTTATTTGAGGGAGGCCATTGATATTTGCGTATCAGCAAAAGTATGTTTCAGTGAAAGCACTCTTTAAATTATTTTTCCAGGACATGATGTCATGTCTTTGGAAAATGCAAAGACATGGCCCCTACCTCCCTCCTGGATCTGTATCTTCACCTGGTGCACAGGTGTTGTGGGGTATGTGCTACATACACATTCTCAATATATAAGGACTACTTAAGCCAATATTAGAAACAGCCCCTGCTTTTCAAAGCACAGCTATCAAATCTAACAATTATTTGCAATGAGAAGTTGAAATCTCATCCCTGTTCTGCACAGATGAGAGGATTTTGTATTTCCACAGGTATATCTGTGATAATTCCAGGCTTGAGTGGTCTATAAAAGAGGAGACATTTCACAGTTGCAGAATGGATCTCAGCCCACAGAGTTGTAATCTTTATGACAGTCAGCCTGTGTGGTGCAGCTCTGTTCTAGGGAAATAGCTCTGATGCAAATATAGGGAGTAGGCTAGAAATCAGGATTATTTAATCACCTGTAAGGCCAGTCCTGCTGCTGCAGCTGTTGGAAGAAGTTGTCACAGTCCGCTTGCCAAGGACCCAGGGCCAGATGCGTTTCCAAGCTGACGTCTGGGCCTCAGGACAGTCGATGAGATTCTATCCAGAGAACAGCAGGGCCTGGACTAACCAGAGATTAGGAGCAAACTGGGTTACTCTCTATAAGAACGGTCCCCCCAGCAGGAAATGGACTGGGAAAGGAAGAGGTGCCAGTGAGCAGTAAGATTCCCATCTCTTAGCCAATCCCTGAGCAGCATGGAACATTTTGATGTTATTCACTGGGGACCCAAATGAAACAGAGACATTTCCTTCCTGAGTTTACTTTTCAAGCAGGTTTTCTTTAAAAAGTCATATTGAAGAGCTCGAAACAGATGACATCATTCAATACAGATTTATTTTAGTATTAATGGAGGGTTGATCTCCTATGAGCTCATGCCTTCAAAAACAGAGTTTTGAATAAGAGTGTATATTAGAGCTAAGATAGGTAATGCTGAGATCTTGATTTAAGTCACATTAGCAGGGTGGGAAAGAGAAAGAAGAAGAAGACTGAAGTAAGGAGAAGCTGGTTGTCAGTTGAGGGGTGTGTGTGTATGTGTGTGTGTCTGTGTGTCTGTGTTTCAGTGTGTGTGCATGGAGTGTAGTGTAGAGGCCAGAGAGTATGACGTCAACATGTCTTTCTCAATCATTCTTCAATTTATTTTTTGAGACAGTCTTCCACTGAAGCTGGAACTCGGTGATTAGGCTAGATTTCTGGCCAGTGAACTCCAGGGATCCTCCTGTCTCTGCCTCCCTGGCAGTGGCTTGCAGGTGCATGCCACTGTGGCAGGCTTTTTGTGAGTTCTGGGAATCCAGCTGAGGTCCTTATGCTTGTGCTGCAAGCACTCTACAGACAGAACCATTGTCCCAGCCCTAGTTGAGCTTTTTAACACCTGATTACTAATATCTATGTTGATTTCCATAAAGGAGGAGGCATAAATGGGAGGCGGACTTTGTCCTGAGAATACATTCTGCCTGGGCCATATATTTGCATGTATGTCTAAGATGTGACCTTAGAAAGCTATGACCAATTATCTTTGATGGCGTGATTGTTCAAAGCTGTGTGCCACAGGTAAACCTAAACCTTCACAAATATTCTCTGACATAGGAGGGCTGCTATTCTGAGTATTCTAAGGTGCCCAGAGACCATCAAAGCTTGTGGGGGAAAATGCTTAGTTTTTCTTGGGAACCAGCCATGCTGATTTGTCCTGAGGGAGTCGCAGCCTTTCCTGAGCCCTCAAGAGACAACCTCTTTTGGACAATCGTGAATTATGTATCCCATAACTCCTTTTGGTGGCTAGGTAGAAGCAGCTCTCCCCCAAAGTTATTAAACCTGTTCCTCTCTTCTTAACATTCCATGGTGCGTGTTTCTATAGCAAAAGAGAAAATAGCTGTTTTTCCTTCCATGCTTCTAGCTTGGGCTTCGATTTCCACAGCCCTCTGAATAATACACAGAGCCCTGAGAAACAGAGGCGCAGGCATTTACATCGTCCTGGACCAAAGGCTTGGTGTATGAATAATTTTCAATGTGGGATTTCTAAAATATTTACTTATCTACGTCTTTTTCTGTTTTTCTCCTGAAGAGAGGCAGGAGGTAGAATCAGATTTAAAAATTCATCCGCGAGAAGCAGCAGTGACCAAGGTTACCCCAGCTAAGTGAAAACTCTTGGGTGAACAGTCCTCCCCCCCCCCCCCGCCCCTGCCCCGGGGAAACTGGGAAGATGCCTTGCTAAGTTTCAGAGAGCAAGGACACAGGTTGTCCTGTGTCTTGTGGGTTGCTGTACCTACAGTGGACTCACTGGTCTGTTTAGCTTCCCTATAGCCCCACAGCGGGATAAAATGAAATTGATTTCAGCTTTTTTTGTTTTGTGTGTTGACATGTGTGGATACCAGAAATACCTAGGGTGTTTTTGTTTGTTTTAAGACAGGGTCTAGTGTACTCCAGGTTGGTCTTGAACTCTTCACGTAGCTGAGAATGACCTTGAACCTCTTTTCTTCCTGCCTCCTCCTCATGCCTATTGGGGTTATAGGAGTGTGCTACCATGCCTTATTCATGTGCAGCTGGGAATGCAGAGTGTCCTGCATGTTAGGCAAGCACTGTACCAACTGAGCTACACCCCAGCCTTATCTTACCTAGTTGTCTAAGTTGTTGCTCCACAGTAAGTGTGTGTTCCTTCCAGATAATCTAGTGGCTTGCCCCTGTACTGAAAGTTCCGTGACTCTCTAGATTGTAATTTCTCACTTTGATTCAGTGTCTTAGAGATCTAAGGAAACTGATAAGCCCAGGGACCCTGGGTATTCCATACTGAAGCTCTCAGAATTTGGGACCACGATGTAGGCTGGGTTCTCAGAGCAAACACTAAGGAGTATGAGGAGTGTGCCTATTGATCTGATAAGGATATTACAGGATCTCGATTAAGAATGGACACTCATGGAAGGAAGGGGGAGAACCCAGCACTGGATATAGAGGGGGAAGCTGAGCTGTGCCAGCCCCACAAGCCCCCGTGGAACGCATGTGGCCCTCCACGGTGAGGGAGCTGAGTGTGTGTGTGTGTGTGTGTGTGTGTGTGCATGTGCACATCCTCCTGCCCCCACACATACCATGGCAAGCATGTGTCCCTCCACAGTGAGGGAGCTGAGTGTCTGTGTGTGTGTGTGCATGCACACATCCTCCTGCCCCCACACGTACCATGGCAAGCATGTGTCCCTCCACAGTGAGGGAGCTGAGTGTCTGTGTGTGTGTGCATGCACACATCCTCCTGCCCCCACACGTACCATGGCAAGCATGTGGAAGTCAGAGGACAACCTCAGGTGTCAGTCCTCCACTTGTACCTTGCTTGAGACAGGGTCTTTTCCCTTTTCCCTGTGTTCACCAGGCTTTCTGACTATCACACTTCTAGAGAGTTTCTCTAATACCCACCTCCCCCCTCACCATAGACATATTGGGATTATAGACTCACACTACCCCATTGGCTTTACAGAAGTTATAGGGATCCAAACTGAGGTCCCAAGGCTTACACTGCAAGCCCTTCACCTACAGTACTCTCCCCTCCCTTAATCTGGAATCTCTGAACCTTTGTATTCCAACATACATTGAAATGTAGTAGATATGGCTACTCTGGGAAGAGTGGGGCCTTGGGTAAATTCTCAGGGGCCGGACAGGGGTGTTTGTCTGTCTGAGGATCTGAGTAGTGCACATGTGTATCCTCCAAGGGAAAGTTCCAGATGGAGAGATGGAGCCAGTCCAGGAAGATTCAGCACAGCATGGCTTCGCTTACACTTTACAACTTGGTCAGCACATTCTACAGAGAAGAGTAGGTAAAGGAGAATGAATCCAAAGGGTTACAGGCAGTATTAGAGGAAGGAAGGTCATAAGGCAGGTGAAATGCAAGAATAAAGCAATTTGTTACTACAGACGTGGGGAACTCTCAACAGAAGATGGAGGGAGCAAGGCAGACTCTTGATGTGGGGGGGCGGAAGGAGGTGATTTGGGGTGTAGGGAATCTGGGTGGAGTTCGTTTCTATTTCAGTGCTTTTTCTTTCTTCTTTTTCATTTCCTTTGTTTTCTCCTTAAGGTTTGGGAAAACTGCTAATAGAATTTGTGAAGTGTGAGGGTGACCTTGGCGTGAACATACTGAGGGTTGTTATTGGATGCCTGGCTTTCAGCACGGGCATTGGGATTGCCTGGGTGGGACACTGTGAGGCCCTTTACAAGTCAGTTCTTGGGGTTGCAGCTGAAAGGATGGCATACTGGGTGGGTGGCTGGGTTGGAAACCATGAGGAGGTACTTTTCCATCTAGTCACGAGTGGCAGGAATGGCCTGCAGAGGTGGCTCAGCAGTCAAGAACATGCACTCCTCTGCCAAGGGCCCACGTTCAGTTTACAGGACTCATAACTGACAGTTCCTAACTGCTTGTTACTCCAGCATAAGGGATCCAAGACCCTCTTCTGCACTCCAGGGGCACCACATGAACATACTTGTGGGCAAACTCACACACAGACACACTTATATACACATTGGTTTTTAAAAGAGTGGCAGGAAAGACATGATTGAAGGTTCCTGAAGGCTTCACAAGTATTTGATAGCTTCTAAATACAGATCAAAAGGAAACAATGTAAAGAGAAAATGTAAAGAATGAAAAGAGAAAACTCCCTGCTAAAGGCAGGGAAAGAATGGTAAAGTAGGGAATACGTCAGGGCAGCAAACCAGAGCCAAGTGTCCTGGGCATCCGAACTCAGTGACAAGGACACTTACCCACCCCCTCCTCTCCTTTTGCATTCTTTTCTGTCACTTCCCTTACCTTCTTCCCTTCCCCTCCCCTTTCCTTCCCTCTCCTTTTCCATCTCTTCCCTTCCACTTCCCTTCCCTCCTTCTTCCCTCCCCTCCCCTTCTTCCAGAGAAGAGTCGTCTTAGGAACTGGATATGATTTGGTTCTGATGTGGGAACTTGGTGCTGGGGAGTTTACCTGCTTCTTGAAATTCAATTTAGATGTTAATTTATCCAGTCCAAGTCCAGAGCTGAAAGGGTTTCCTGGAAACAGTCTCGTCTCTGAGAAGCAGCAGGAGTGAGTTCTGCTCTCTCTACTTTCTTTTTTGTTTTTTAGCTTATTTAATAACATTTATTTTGAGAAGCATAAGCTTTCCAATTATAATGTATCTTCCAGGTGGAAAACAGACATACTGGTACATTTCAACTTTATGTTGCATTTATTTCAGGATATTCTGGATTGCGCTATTTAAATTGACAGTGTCACCAGGCATGGTGGCACATGTGCCTTTAATCCCAGCACTTGGGAGGCAGACATGCAGGCTGATCTCTGTGAGTTCAAGGCCAGCCTAGACTACATAGTGAGTTCCAGACCAGCTGCGGCTACAGGGAGACCCTGTCTCAAAAACACCAAAAAAAAAAAAAAAAATTGACAGTGTCATGGACCTAACTGGCAAAGTCTCTGTAAATGTTTGCCAATCTTAACAAAAATCAGAAAATGTCTGTTGGTCCCCAACAAACCATTTATTTATTTATTTATTTATTTATTTATTTATTTATTTTCATTTTTTAACAATAAGTAATAATTTATGAGTATAAACATCCTTCATGTAAAACCAATTTGCAAGCAGTTTTGCCCAAACCCACACAGTCTAAGGGTCCCACCATCCAGCTGGGGGGCTTGTATGTTCACTCAAGTTGATCAAATAAGTGTCCAGACTAAATTGCTGTAGTTTCACCATTCACCCCAATTGCAGCCCTTACATTCTACCATGCCCCCTTTTCCACAGATTGTTCCATAGGCTTAGAAAAGGGGCATGGGTGGATGAGAAGCAAAACAGTCTACTTTCTCTGGAGCTGTCGTTTTGAACTCTGGTCAATTCTGGCTGTTTCCTTTCATGGGCTGACAGTTTGTCCAGGAATAACCTTTCAATCCTACTAATGAAGCACAGGCAATTAGATATGTAGGTATTTAAACAGTACTAATTGTTATGGTAGGTTATTTTGGTATAAACACAGATGTTTGGATGGTATGTTAATCCATGAATTACATTTTTTTTTTCTGTAAAATATGGCAGGGTCTTACTGTGGCTTATAACATCTCCTAACTGCTAGAGGATGTCAGCTTGTGGCATCAGCCGTGGGTTATTCCTCCTAATAGCCAATTAGATTTGGGATATACAGGCATATGGCTGCCACTGCTGCACAGTATTACCAGGCAGGTGAGGTGTAGCTGGTGCTGACAGAGGAGTCGTGCTTGACTCAAGGAGGCCCGTATTTGCTTTATTGATTTAGTGGCCTTTGGGAACACTCTCTGGTGTTCCAAGGCCATCTCTACACTTGCATGTTGTGGTCTCAATACATCTTTCCCATGCTTACATCTATCTTCACAGCAGGGCCTTAATCACCTCTCTTCTTGCAGGTATCCCAGTTTAGAGGCAAGGAGCCTTTACCTTTGGCTTGGATCCCCTGGCCAACATCTCCTTGGTAGAATAATCCATTGCTGATATCAGAGCTCTCCTGTATTAATATATTTTGCTTAAGTGCACAGCTTAAGGAGACTTTAGTATTATATTTGGTTCTGAATAGAGAATAATCCTTTTCACAGTTCCTATGTCTATTAGTCAATTAAAGAAGGTAGTTTTACCAGTTTTATAAGAGATTACTTCTATAACAGTTGTCTCCAATTTACAGTTAGAGAACGACCTCATCATCGTCATATTCCTCCTTGTTCTATGAAGGAGAGGTAAGAAAATCTCTCATATTAAAACTTTGTGGCACCTAGAAGGTAATTTTCATTAGGACTCATTATAAATAGTTGTTACAAGTAGGATCCACAAAGGGGTTTGATGCCTGTAGCAATCTGATGCTTTTCTTCCTTTCAATGTTCAGACAGGCCAACCTTTCTGCTGGCACTTCCTGGTACATCCTACACAATGCAAAGCTGTGTCTTTTCTTTCTCAGCTATTAAGTTGGTGACGTTTTGACTGTTGGGACATACAAATCTTTTCCCATAGTTAGTTTTAAAATTTGAATTGCAGAGTTTTTGACAAAAAGGTTTCATATATATCTGTATCCCCCCTTTTTATTTTAGGTTTTTGTTTTTTGACCCATGAGTCTCAAAAAAGCAGTTGTAGTACACGTACCTATAGGCTGGAATCAAGGCGCAGATTTCATCAAATTCACCCATGCTGTTTTGGGTGACTGTATGTGGTTAACTTGGGAAGCAAACTTAATTTCCTAAGTTAAATCATCCTACAGCTAAAAGAGAATGGTACAAGATGATACTGTACAACAGAAAAATTATAGAGAACATTTGTATGTGTCAATCCCAAAGTTAATGTTATACAGATTTTAAGTAAAACAAATGTGGACGACAACAATTTATATTTCCAATTAGCTAAGGTGCATTACCGTTTTTATCAGAACCTTTAAATCAATGTTGTTTAATATACACATATTTACTTACACTAAGTCCTAAAACACCATGTAACCTGTAGACAGAGTTTGGGCAAAATTGGATATTTGTTGAACTCACGTCAGTTAAAATATACATTAATCGAATATAGACCCGTGTCCCTCTCCCGACCCTCCCACCTTTCCCCATTCACCATTTCAGTCAATGGTGAATGGATACAAATGGAGGGAGTTCTCTACTTTCAATATAGAAGATGTAATAGGCAAGGCTGGATGAGTCACTAGCACTGTGACTTTTGGACTTTCTGACTCCATGTAAGTTCTCGATGATCTAGGTCCCACTGGTATCCAAGAGGTTGGTTATGCCATGTTCATTTAGCTCTGCTTTATTTTCAGATTGCCCTAAATTTTCAGGTTTTGACATGTAATATGAGCCATTGTTTCTCACCTTAGAGCAATGCCCCTACACTTTGACTTTATTTTGAGCAAAGTAGAAGTTGATTTTTTCTAAATTGTGTGTGTGTGTGTGTGTGTGTGTGTGTGTGTGCGCGTGCGAGCAAACATTCCTGTGGGTAAGTGCACCTGTGAGTGTGGATGCATGTGCTTATGAAGAGATCAAAGAATAACTTCAGGTATTGTTTCTCCAGCACATCTACCTTGTGTTTAAGACATGGTCTCTTATGGCCTGGAACTTCATCATGTAGATGAGGCTAGCTGGCTCATGAGTTTCCATGGATCTGCCTGTCTTTACCTGCCATCTCCTAGTGCTGGGAATACAAGGCATCACCAGGCTTTTTCCATGGGTGCTGGGCATCCTAGCTCAACTTCTCACACTTGTAAGGCAAGGGCTTTACCAACTGAACCATCTTCCCATCTTCTCTTTGAATGCATTATTTTTCATTGACTTTGCCAATCATCAGTGGCCATTTGTAGACTGTGCTGTGAGTTTTTGTGCTGCTCAGATTCTAAAATATGTAGAGCCCAGGTTCTTGCTGAAGTAGTTGTTGCATAAGCTGCTTCATAGACCTGGTGGTTGACTCTGCAATAAGCAAATTGAACAATAAATAAGCAAATTGAATAATAAATTAAAAAGTAATGACTTCAAAGATGAATGCTTTATTGTGGCCCCCAGTCACATGGCATTCATTACACTATAGTATAGTATTTTCCTTGAACTTCCCAGGTATTTTTCACTATTAAGCGATGCTGATTATATCTTTGTGAACTGGCAGGTAAGATAACCTGGTTTTGACAAATGTGTTGGAAGAGGCTTTACTACAGAAAGAAAGGCAAGAGAAGTCCAAGGTATGGCTGCCTTAGATGTTGTCTTTGGTATACCAGCCTCAAGCTAGATCAGGGAACTTTGTAATCACTGATCCCCTCCCCACATTTCTGACATTTCTTGCAATATTCTGGGGCCGTGTGGTTGGGGACAAACTGTGAAGAGCTGTGTTTCTCTCTCTGCTCTGTAAGGTGTTTTCAAAAGTGGACTTGAAGAATGTTCACCAGGAAAATAAAGTGGATTTGGAGATTGAAGTATCAGACAATTAGAAAACAGAACTTGTGTGTGTGAGTGTGTATGTGTGTGTGTGTATGTCTGTGTGTTTCTCTCTGTACATGTCTGTGCATGTCTGTTTGTCTCTCCCTGTTTTATGTATGCTTATGTCTCTCTGCCTCAGTATGTGTGTCTTTGTGTGAATGTCTGTGTGCGGAGAGTGTGTGTCTATGTGTGGGTGTCTGTGTGTGTTTGTGCATGCTCATGCACTCCTCGACAAAACAAAAAGATGAAAAAAGAAAAAGCCCTGGCCTCCTCCAACCCAGCCCTCACAGACCCCTGACCTGCCTTCCCTCCCACCGCCTTGCACTTTTGTCCTTTTAACTTGAGAAGCTTTGTGGGCATGAAAGGGCAAAGGCAGGGGCTGACTGAGAGGCCCAAGGCTCTGCTAGCCTTTTGGGCCAATGCAGGCAGGGGAGGCTGACTCCCGAGTTCTCAGGGAAAGGCAGAGGGCCCTGTCTTCCTCCACGGGCATCTTTGAGGAATTCCTGTTCTCCCTTCTGGCAGCTGTCACCGGCTATTGTGAGCTGGAGGGGCAGTTAGTGCTGCAGGAACTGTGGCAGACTGACCTTCAGTGCTATTCAGGGCTAGTTTCACCGAAGGCGCGAATCACACAATAGACCCCGTCTCTCCCAGAGAAAGGTTGGCTGCTGCCCCCATCCTCCTCCTTTCCTTAGTGTGATCTAGCTGATTTTCAATGGCCCCTTGGTATCTGGTGAAAATCGAACTCAGGGTCTTTTTATTTAGACAATCTCGAGCTGCTGTATTAGTTGCTTTCTCATTTTCCACCACGTAGATGCCTGGTGACCTCCTCTGGGCTGTGGTTTCAGGCGGATTCTGTTCTGGGGTTAAAAGACATGTGACTCACATCTCTTAGGTTAATGAATTGGTATAAATTCTTGAAGTAGCACTGTCGGAATCTGGCTGGAGAGCTGGCCATTGCAATGTGTAAGATTTGTGCAAAATCAAGTCAAGGGAAGATGATGCCGTGCACAGCCCCTGCCCTCTCTAAACCCCTATTCTCTCAGTCCTTTTATTTGGGGCAAGCAAAGTAGTTAAAAATGTCAAACTCACAGTGTGCACTGTCAACAGCACAATGAAAGGGCTGAAATAAAATCCTTCAAGTTCACGGCGATACTTTATACTTACATAGGGCCTTTCATCAAGAGCCTCCCAGTGCTTGAGCAACATTAACCCTCACTGCCCCAGCCTAGGCTACCTGGAGCTGAACCGTGGAGAAGGGCAACAGGCTTAAAGATCCTTTTTCTTGGTAGAAACTTCAAGTCCCAGGCAGATTCTCAAAGGTTATATTTTATACCTGTCTACCCATATCTGTCCTATCTCCAAATATATTCTTTGGTCCATTAGTATCACTAACCTGATAGGCAGACCTCATGTGTATTGAGGGTACCAGCACAAGTAGCCTGTACTTCTCCAATAAGGAGAAAGGAGGCATCTATAACCCTGACATTTGATGTGTCATTATGCAGGTAAGCCGAAAGTGATTAGAACTCCTTCTACCTCTTTAGGGTTTGGCTTGTTTCATTTTGATTTATGTACAAGGGCTATGGTAACATCTGCAGCCACTCAAACATGTGAATGTCTCTATCTGAGGATGCTCGGGGCTATTGCTGTGGTGCCTGTTTGGTCGTTTCTGAGTTGTATTTTGTGCGCCAACTTTGTGTCAGAGATGATCTGGGGTAGGAAATGGGTAGCAGGAATTTAATTGATCATAGCACTCTTTCCTAGGGCGCCTATGCTTTGCCTGTTTATAGCTAGTGCTTCTCCACTTGTGGCCAGAGGATCATCCAAATGGGGATGAGGTGGGCTGTGTGCTTCTCAAAGACCTTACAGATGGAATTTCTCCAAACCATGCCAGTTTCTTTGGTGTTCTGGGGTATTCCTAGGCTGTCATTTAGCAAGTCTTCTCCATTTGCTATTTTCTGGTCATGTTAAATTATAATCCAGACTGGCAGACCACAGGCTGTCTCTTAAGCCTTAGTGGAACTGTTAGATCCTGGAGAATATAAGACTACTGAGGCAGATGAATATTAGTTACTTATAAGGAAATAGGTGGGAACCATCTTTCAATGCACACTCTTTTATTTTTTTTTTTTCTTCCTTCAATTGGATCATGCTCATCCCAAAAGGCATGGAGAACTTAGTTCACCAGGTGCTCTGGGAGAGTCCCATGAGTCTAATTCACGTGCTGTTTGCAGCTACAGCGCATTCCCTTTAGAAGAGCAAAGCAAGAAGACTTGCATTCCAACAGAAACAGAGGCCATGTTTGTTTAGAGTGGTCTGAAGCTTTGTTGAATTTCCGTAGGATTAGGATCTGGGTGTTTAATGATGGACACAGGCTTCTACTTCACTTTTCATATTGGTATACCAATCTTACTTTCAATATTTATAATCAGAGGGATCTAGGCTTCTCGGAACGTGGAGGGATCTAGGCTCCTTGGAATGTGGAGGGGATCTAGGCTCCTGAGGACATGGAGGAATCTAGATTCTTGGAGACGCTGAAGGACCTGGGTTCCCTGGATTGCTAAGGGATTTAGGTTCTTCAGATCGCTGAAGGATCTAGACTCCTTGGGACACTGGAAGGTCAGGCAGACCTGAGTCGGAATGCTGAATCTATGGTCTATTGCTGGCTGTTTGTGTGATCGTATTCAGATTACATTTTAAATAAAGTGCTTCAGGGGGCCTCAGTTCCCTCTGCTGTGATAAAAATAGCATATAACTCACTGAGTTATTTTCAGGGTAAATTTGATGCTGCCCTTGAAGAAATGCACAAATAAATGTTTAAGAAATGGGCACTGTGGAGCTACAGGTACAGAGGGAGGATCTAGAAGTAGAAACTCCTGTGGAGATGGTCTTTGGGGGTCCCTGGACCCACTATGTTATCACCAGGCATCACTTGAAAACACTAGTTGTTTTTCACACCACGATAATCAGACTAGCACCTTAGATTTTAGGAAATTTCCAGTGTAAACCGGAGACGACTTCAAATGGAAATGACCAGGTGACTAGCACACTTGCATGCCTGCTTAGGTGTACCATCCCTTGTCAGGTAAGTGCAGGCCTTCATGGAGAGAGGACATCCCCTGAGGAGGACCTGAGATTCAGGATCAGAAGGTGGGCTAAGCCCCTCAGCAGGTGAAAGTGATTTCTCCCGCAGAATCCATGGTCATTGACTGAGACAGCTGGGAAGCATAAGCTGTCTCCCACACACCAGGGCCTTCCTTTTTTTCCTTTGCTTAGTTGTAAGTGAAGTTAAATAACTCTATTTAACTGTTGCTTGGGAAAGTTTGACCCATGGGATTCCAAATGTTCATTTACAAAGAATACAGCCTAAAGTCATGTCAAAGGTAGACCATAAAAATATGAGAAGGTGGGTGCTGGGGAGTGGCTTAGGTGGTAAGAGTGCTTTCTTTTTTTTTTTTTTTTTTTTGGTCTTTTCGAGAGAGGGTCTCCCTGTAGCCACAGCTGTCCTGGAACTTGCTCTGTAGACCAGGCTGGCCTTGAACTCACAAAGGTCCGCCTGTAGACCAGGCTGGCCTTGAACTCACAAAGATCTGCCTGCCTCTGCCTCCCAAGTGCTAGGATTAAAGGCATGTGCCATCACACCCGGCTGATAAGAGTGCTTTCTGTGCAAGCATGAGGACCTGAGTCCATGAAAATGCGTGTGCATGTCATGCGTGCCTGCGACCCCTTGGCTGGAGGAGGAGTGGTGGTCACACAAGGATTGCTGGGGCTTCGTAGCCAACCAGGCAAACCAAAAAATGATGGCTCTGGGTTCAGCGAGAGACATTGTCTCAAGGGGCTATGGTAAAGAGCAGTAGAGAAGGAAGGAGGATGTGGTATCTTACTCTGGTCTCTACATGCTTGCTCATAACAGCATATAAGCACATACACCCTCACACATATCTATACACACAACCACATTAGTCTTACTCTACCAATTAAAAATATTTTTAAATTAAAATGTGAACATGGATAAAATATGCCCTCTCCCATTTTGTGAAAATATTTCAGTCAGGCTTGAAATATTTTTTTGCTGTAGAGAAAGACAAGATGAGCTTTGAGGTTTATTTCCCTAGAGGACTAGAAATAACACACTGAGAGACCTATTTTACCTTGGTAGAAATTTTCAGCTATTCCCCCCGCACACACACAATGAAAAATGGTGTCTAGTCAAGTTTTAAGTACATTGAGAAACTATTTTGTCTTGGTAGAAATTTCTAGCTATCCTTACCCCAATGAAAAACAATGTCTGACCAAGCTTCAGACACATTCTAGATCGTTCGGGCAGCATAGAGGGCAGGCCGACTTGGGTTCTCTGCCATTACTCCAGGCCACCAAAAAGGCCTTTAATCTCTCCTTAATAATGACCTGAAGACTCACCCTTCCACTTAGAGAAGGCTCCATCAGCTTAGAGAAGCCATGGCAAGGAGCTTCTCAGACCTCCGTGTCTACAAGTTGTCTGACTTTTGTCTGTCCAGCTCACTGGCCACCAGTCAGCTGAACCAAAGTAGCTTGTGCTTGTCTCTCCTTAAAGCTCTGTCACATAGTGCTGCACAAGGGGAAGGTCATCACTCTGTGTTCTGAACACTTAACTCCAGTCACTTCTTAAGGTGGATGGAGTTCAGGGGGCTTTCAATTTAGTACTTAAATGTAATGGGAAAGGGTGGGTATTTGAATCAGAAAAGAAGACTTGGCACCCTCTCCTTTGAACCCCATGGTATTTCTGCCCACTGTTGCCTTCTGTGGGAGAATTCTGCCAACATTCATTCAACTAATAGGTGGTGTGTGTGTGTGTGTGTGTGTGTGCACCTGTATGATGTAGATATGTATTTGTATGTAAATGTGGCAACTCGTATGCTGTGGAGTACATGTAGAGGTCAAAGGTCAGTTTTAAGGTGTCAGTTCTCAATGTCTACCTTGTTTTAGAAAAGGTCTCTTCTTGTTTGAGGCTTCCTGTGCCAGGCTAGCTGCCCATGAGCTTCCAGGGATTCTCCTGTCTCTTCCTCTCATCCCGATATATTTGTGCTGGAGTTATAGACACACACTACCACAACCAGCTTTATGTGGGTCCTGGGGATTCAGACTCAGGACTTCATATCTGCATGGAAAAAATCTTTGACATGCTAAGCCAAACTAACATGTTTTCACTGAACATCTATCATAGGTTAGACATTTACAGAAGGAACAGCCAGGATTCCCCTTGAGATGTCATCTAGAAATTGTACCACAGTTAACACATTTTTCACATTTATTATTTTGAGTGGTGTGTGTGTGTGTGTGTGTGTGTGTGTGTGCGTGTGCGTGCACTTATACCACCTGTATCATAGCATGTGTGGAGGTCCCTTTCTCTGCTGAACCATATAGCTGGCCACTCTTTTCTTAAAAGTAACTCAATCATAATAACACAAATGGAACATGGAACATTCCTCCCATCTCTTTTCCCGCTGCTAACAATCTGCATCCTTCCTGGACTATAGTACCACATTATCTGCTGTGCTATGCAATGTGCACTCTGCAGGCAACCAGTGTCCTCAGGTACTTTTTGAACTTTTTATTGCTGTGACAAAGTCTCATATAACTTAGGCAGGCCTTCAATTTCTATGTAGCCAATAATGAACTTCCATGTCTCTGCCTCCTCTTCCTGAGAGCTGGGATTACAGGCTTGCACAATCAGGCTGGGTTTACGCAGTACTAGGGATCAAAGGCAGGGCTTCACGTAGGCAAACGCTCTGCCAACTGAGTCACATCTCCCATCCTCTAGCTGCTTCTAATTTACTTTCTGCTAACTTGTAGCGAAGACCCATTAGTGGCATACTAGACTCATGGTGTCTTTGATTCCTACATGAAAATGCCATATTTTGTGGTCCTGAGACCCAACAAATCAATAATCAGTTGCCGTTCTTTCAGAAAGTAATTTCAGAAGTGGAGTGAGCATGCTTTGGGGGGCAAGGGATGAGATGTGAGGTCACCGTTTTCTAAGGTAGGGAGAGTTCATCCCTTGGCAGCCTGCACCCCTCCCCCTGTCTCCGCCCTCCCCTCGGAGACCTCCCCTCTACATTTGCAGTTTGCATTCCTTATATCTGTGGGCCAGATGTAAACAAACAAGAACAGCTAACAACAACATGCGGCTGCACTTGAAGATGTTACAAAGTAGGATGGAGAGACAGGCACACAAATGGCAAAAAAAAAAAAAAAAANCATGCAAATCCCTTGGCTTTGGAGGGGAGGTTGAAAGAGATTGAGAGATAAAGGATCCAGTTATTTTTCTTCTTCTGAGGTGACATGTCAAACCCTTGGGACTGTCTAAGTTCCATTTATAATGGACTAGTGGACTGTTTAGCAGTCTCCTTTTATTTCTAGAATAAAGCATAAATAGTAACAAATATTAAAGATTATACCAAGTTACTCTACGTGTACATATGTTTAGGTAATATTTTGGTTGTGGCATTATAGCTTTTTGACAAAGGGAATGCCAATAGCTTTCTAATGTGGTAAATAGAGCCTCCTGACATTAGGAGGCACCAGGGCTACAGTGTCAGGTATGTGTCATAACCCATCCAGGAGTGGGCAGAGATAAAATTGGGATTATTTTCTTTCCAGGTGTATATTTACCAGGCTGCCACAATTTCACCATATCTTCTTTGGGAAGTAAAAGTGTAGGACAAAAAATCTGTAGTAAGTCTTCAGAGACCATTTCTTTCCCATGGTTTGTATAGTGCTCTCTAACACCACGAAGATCAGCTATTGACTTGCAATGCAGGGTCTCAGCATACTTTTTTTTCATGCAGTAGGATCTTATTGTCTAATTTTTCTTTTTTGCTTTTTTGTCTTTTTGAGACAGGGTCTCCTTTTAGTCCCAGCTGGCCTGGAGCTCACTTTGTACACCAGGCGGGCCTTGAACTCACAGAGATCCACCTGCCTCTGCCTCATTTTAGTTTTAAATTTCATTTTACTCTTAAATTTTATTTTGCTGTTTTACTTTTCTTTTAAAATTTTATTTTACTTTAAAATTTTACTTTATTTTATTTTTAATTTTACTTTAAAATTTTATGTAATTTTTAAATTTTACCTTACTTTATTTATAATGGTGGAGGTTAACCACATCTATGTAGATCATTAAGATGTTGAGATTCAGAGGAACTCTCCAAGCATTCTTTACAGGAAACAAATGAACAAAGATATGTATATATATATTTTTTTTGCAAATGCACACCAAATTTCATGTTATGATTTTTGGTTGCTCTTCCTTCTATCCTAACTTGGGAAACTTTAGATTCCAAGTGTTTCTTTAAAAGTTGCAAATCAAGATAATCCACCTAGAAGAAACCTTAGCCAGGTATGGAGCTCACAGTAAAGCTCCGGAGGAGGAAAATGGTGCAGCTAACCCCAGGTACTTGTGAATCGTCCCGCTGTGCAGAGGAGTTGGAGCGGGTGGGTCAACACCCCAGAAGGCCTCCTTGCACTTCAAACTTTCCCCAAGTGCCTGCTTCTGTAGCTTATTCAGCGTGCTGTGCTGGATAGACGATCCTCTCACTTTTTCAGAGAAGAAGCCAAGCCCCGGGCCAACGTGACTCTGCAGGGCTGTTTCTCTTGTGGATCACTGGAATCCACTCCAAGACACCGATTTCGCTGCAGAATTTCGCTCTTGCCTCCCCACCCCCTCCTTTCTTTTTGACAGTCAGTTAATAAAGACTCAACAATAAGCAGCTCCCCGTGATGTCATCTGGGACTTTGTCCACCGAGCCTGTATTTACAAGCTCGCAGCAACCACAGAGCCTCAGCCCGGGACTCCCAGGTCTCTGAAACTCGCCCTGGATCCGCCGCAGGACCGCTTGACCTGTGCTGCGAATCGAATCGTCAGGAAAACCCAGGTTGCTTCTTCCAAGTGTGTTTTTGAATGCTTTGCAAATAAACAGAGGATCACCGCGGGAGGACAGAGCTGGAAAGAGGCGGTGGGTGTGTTGCAGTTCCTGTATCTGTCTCCAGGACCGCGCGATTCGCATTCATTGAAGAATTCATTCCAAGTAAGACTGTTGGGATTTAAAAACAAACAAACAAAACAAAACAACAAAGCAAAACTCTCCTAACAGTGTTTTTCCCTAATGTTTACAGCTTGCTTTCCTTTTAAAAGGAGATGCCGTTTATGTATTACTGCAGCCTCTCAGCAGCCACAAGTATGCATTTGTTCAGAGTAATTATAGTCTCTCAACTTGACTGGGGTTTGATGGGGAAGGAAGCTAGCCCGCTAAGGAGACCCCTGACCCGGCTCCCAAGATAATGCCTTATCTTTGCCTCTCCTGGGTGTGTGTGTGTGTGTGGGGGGTGATGGCCACAGGAAGCTTCTTGTTGTTTAGTGTTTTAAAATAAATGCCAGCCAACCAAACAAAACAGTTAGTTTGATCCGGGAAGTTTAGTAGAAAATTATAGAGTTTAAAAATGAACTTGTGTGTGCAAAGGGAGACACCTGCTTTCTCTCTGACCCGATTTGTGGACTTCAGCTATTTAATATGAGCATGCCGTTGGTTTTCAGCTCTTGTTCCAACTTGCTACAATCTTCCCCCAATCCCCTTCCTTCTGTTTCTTCCATTCGCTCCTCTTTTCTCTCTCCCTCCTATTTCCTACCTTCTCCCTCCTCTTCTGTCTCCTCTCCCCCACTCAACTTCATTCATTTTCTGTCATCTCAGTACCACAAACTGCTCTGAAACTTGGCTCTTGTCTATTCTGATTTACCCTGACTAGCGTCATCTGAAGAAATGCTGGCTGCTCTGAGCCATCTCCGTGAACAACCCCAATTCATATCCTACTGTCAAGGCTCAATTTTGACACCGATCTCTGTGGGCACGATCTTCATCTTTTCTTTTGCTTTCCTCAAGGCTCTTTAAACTTTCCAGACCTTCTCTGGGGTTTAAACAGGAAGAGTGAGGGCAGGGTGCTGCTAATCCAAACCGGGTCTTCCTCCTATCCAGCCCGTAAGGGGCACTCCAAGCTCCAGTATGCCACCTCGAAATTCTGCTTAAGTGTCCTGTGATGATGCTATCTTGCCCTGGGGTGTCCTTCTCTGTGCCTGCAATTCAGCTGCTGGCTAGTAGCGTTTCCCAGCTGACTGCTGTCCTCCACCCCTGACAGCTCAAGGATGATTGGCAAGAAATGGCTGTTGGCCTGTTAGTTCCTGCACGAGAGCCTCGTGACTCATTCTGGGAGACTGGCTTGCTCATGAGTTCAGCTAGTCTGTCACCAGCCTAGAAGCTTGCACGGTGGCAGCCTTCTCCCTCTTTCCCCTGGGCAGCCAGCGTGAAAGGTCTCAACAGTCTGGCTGTCTTCCATGCAGGCTTAGAGGTGGGCTGTCCTCTGCCTTTTTGACAGCTCTCAAGCTATCCCTGAGCACATGCTCACCCTAGGAATGCTATATGTGTTACAGCTACATCCTCTTTGCAGAGAATCTGCTGCTTCAAAGGTTTTCAGAGTATTAGTTAATACATTATGCCCCTTTTTAATAAAAAAAAAATTGGCAAAGTTTCATATATCCCAGGCTGGCCTAGAATATCTTGTGGAGCCAAGGATAACCTTAAACTTCTCGTCCTCCTGCCCTGACCTCCCAAGGGCCGAGATTACTGGCATGTACCACCAACTCAGGTTTATCCTGTGCAGGGAACTGAATCCACAGCCTCCTACATGCTGGGCAGGCACACTACCAACTGAGTTTCATCCCCAGCCTTATCCTTTTCTAGAAGAAAAACTGTGGCATAATAAATCACTTGTCCCCCAACCAATGCCTGCCAGAGGGCCTGCTAGAGACTGAGCCCCCTGCTCACTCCTGCGTGCACACATGCACGACATCGCTCTCCAAATTCTTATCAGAACAGAAACCAGATCCAGCCAGGAGTAATATGCCTTCTGGTAGGAGCAGGGGTGTGTGCAGGAGCACAGGTAAAGGTGGTCTGGCAAAGACAGCATTCCTGTTTGTTCTTTGGCTCTGGTTACATTTCTTAACCTCTCTGTTCCTTATTGTTATTGCAAGCAAGCCGAGGGGAAGCCTGTGGTTGTTTTAGTGGCTGGCCCAGGGAAGGAGGACGGTGGCGGCAGCTGGAGGAGCCTGGGCTGTGCCACACTTAGCACAGGTTATACCTGCGGGTTCTCAACTCTCCTGCTGTTCTGACTTCCCCGTTATGAGCTTCAACTTGCACCTCTCCCTTCTCCTCACCAGTGGGATTGTCTCCTCAGCTTGTCATTGGTTCTTCCTGCTTTGTTCATCTTCTTCTTACATAATAGACCTCAGGTCTCAGCCTATGAGTAGGCTTCACTCATACCAAGCATTCATTTTCTCTCTGGAACCTGCTTTCCTGCTTGCCTCCCCTTCATGGCCTTCTGTGGACTTCCCAGGTATAAGTGATGATTCATTTGTGGGCACTGTTATAGTGTCTGCTGCCAACTCCTGCCATGGGTCCAGAGCTCTTGTTCAGTAAATACCACCTCCCGGGTTGGGGAGATGGCACAGTCAGTAAACTGTCTTGCAGACATGAGGACCTCAGTTGGTTCCCTGTAAGTCACTTAAAAGAAACCAGGCATGGTGGTGTGCATTTGAGAGGAAGACAAGCAGATCCCTGGGGCTCCCTGGTGAACTACCAGAGCCTCCTTGGTGAGTGTTGAGATCCTATTTCAAAACAAACAACAAACAAATGAAAAACAGTAAACTGTAGCCGAGGAATGACATAACCAAGGGTGTCCTATGAACCCCATATAAATGCACATGCATGTGTATGAGCACACATGCAAGCATACACACACGTGTATACACTCACAGTTACTTTACACTGAAACTAAAGCTTATGTTTTGGTACTTTCTGTGTCACAGCACTTAGACAAAGTAGTTGTTTCATATTGAGCGATAAATAGATGAGTTAAAGTAATAAACATTATTCCTGCTGCAAAACACCCAGAGCCCCACTGGAGTTGTCAGAAATTAACATATAACTATGTTGAGTAGATTTTAATTCTTTTTTGTGCTGAAAGCCTGAGATAGCAGACCTCTGAGCACAAACCCAAGGCTCCTCTTGATAGATGCCTGCTACCCTGCCCTGTCTGGGTTCTCTCCACCTCCTGTGTGTACGTGCACCCCTTCCCGGAGGTCCAACTCCTCAGAAGCCTCTATGTAGAAGCAGTGTGGCAAAGCAGTTGAGGACTTGGATCCCGGGATGTACTGAGAGTGCTCAAGCCCCGCTTGCCCTACTTGCTGCCTTGTTCATCCCTGCTAGCTCACTTAACTTCTACGTGTGGCCTCTTCATAGGAGAACAGGAGAGAATGAAATACCCTCTTCTCCATCTCCTCAGGAACCAGGTGATGGCTCAGTGTATAAAACTGCTTACCAGTTAAGCATGAGAGCAAAAGAGCAGGCATGGACACATGCGCCTGCAACCCCAGTACTATGAGGGAAGGAAACAGGAGGACAGCATGGGCTAGCTGGCTGCCAAGGGAATGAGGTCGGGGAGTGATAGAGCACGGTATCCAACATCCTCCTCTGGCCTCCACAAGTCTAGTTCCAACACTTGGCCCACATGTGCACACAGCATACAAGTAAATGATACTCACATACATAGGCCTACAAATATATAAGCATAGTTTTAATGCTTAACACACATGTGAGTCACAAAGGCGTCTGCATCTCAGAACTTAAGGCCCAACAAATCTGCTGCTGCCTTTAGTGAATTGTATATTGAACACATGGATGAATACTGCTTCCCGCATTCCTTTGTTTCCTCTGAACCCCATGTCTTCTGTCTGGTTCTTTCCCATGCTCTCACCCGGGAGCCTTTCATAGTTTTCCATGGAGGTTTACTGCTACTTCTTGTTCGCATGATGCCTGCCCTTCTCACTTCTGGGAAAAGTCTATGGACTTTCAAATCATCATTTGCTCCCTCTGGCCCCGTTTCTGTCAGAGTAAGAGATCCCACCTAATGAGATTCTGCCTCAGTGCTCTTGGAATTCCTAAACTCTGTGGCTCCACTTTAAAATCTATTATTGGGGCTAGACAGGCATTTCAGCAGTTAAGAACTCTAGGTACTCATCTAGAAGACTAGTTCAGTTCTTAGCACCCACATCAAGTGACTCACAATTACCTATAAGTCCAGCCCCCAGGAGATCTGATGCCCTCTTCTGCTCTCTGCTGATACCTGTACTCAAGTGCATATACCCCCCCACACACACATAATTTAAAAAATATAGATCTGGGGCTGGAGAGATGGCTCAGTGGTTAAGAGCACCGACTGCTCTTGCAGAGGACTTGGGTTTGATTCCCAGCATTCACATGGCTGCTAAGAACAGCCTTTAACTCCAGTTCCAGGGGAATCTGACGCCCTCTTCTGACCTCCGCAGCATTGTGTGACATGGGTACACCAACCTACCTGCAGACAGTACACTCATACACAGAAAAAATTAAATTTAAAAGAAAAAAATATAAATCTTTAAAAATATCTGTTCTTTCCAGTCTGCCTTGACTGTAGGATTCTAGTTAGCTAGAGATAGGAATGATGAATTGCAACATTTTAATATAATGTATAACCTGATATCTCATCCTGTCTCAATCAAGGAGGAGAAAAAGCCATGGATTAATGGTTAATAGGCACTGTGACATTGTAACAGCATGTTAAACTTCTTCCTTCCTAGGTTCACTATTGAATGATTACCAAGCACATCCTTAGCTGCATCTCACATCTTATCTTATTATAATTATTACATTCAATGCTCAAGGAGAGAGACTGAGGTACAGAATGATTAAGAACCGTGTCCCAGACATATGGCTGACCAGGGGCATATGAACTTTCAGTTCATACTCTTTCTCTTATTATATTGCTCTGTGGATGTGCAGAGCTAATTGTCTTAAGAGCCTCTTCCAGAATGCAGTGTGGGTCATTTACCTGTGCCCAGGACTGACTGTCCTAGCACAGTGGCAAATCGGGTAAACCCTTGCTTCTAAGTGTTAGTCATTGAACTGGTGATTCACATGCTCTTATCTTCAGAATTATCTGGAGCCAATGGCCAGCTCTTCAGGTGTATGTGTATGTGTTTTCCCTCCTCTTACATGGATATGAATTCACTCATGAATTAGTACAAGTTTATTGTTCTGAACATCAAACTCATTTGCATTCTTGCTGTGGGTGTTGGTAGGCTGAGTTCAGCTTGGTCAAGAGATAGTTGGTAGTTTAGATTAAAAGACTATATAGATAGTGGTTGGACTTTTGGTTGGCTCATAGAAAAGTTTCCATAAATAAGAGGTAGTATTTTGTAAAAGTGGATTTTTTGAGCCAGAATTTTATGTAGCTGGCTTCAATCTATGCCATATATGACTTTGAACACTTGATCCTCTTGCTTTCTGTTCCTGAACTCTGGGATTATAGGGGTATACCACCAACCATATGCTGTTTATGTGGTGTTGGGGGATGGAACCAGGCTATTGGGTGTATTAGCCAAGCACTCTACCCATGGAGCTACACCCCCAGATCTGAATTTGTATTTTATAAATATATAAAGATAGGAAAGTCTATTCATCTATTCAGCTGTCAATCCATTCATATACATTTCTGTTAGGTATATCCTTTGGAGTATGATTTCCATGTCATTCCACTGAACAGATGCTCTACTTTGGAAAATATACTAAGATTGATAAAGTGCCTATATCAGAGTCTCACATGCATTCCAAAGTTCCATCTCCTCAGATTTGCATCTAATTTGTCAGGGACTCAGAGGTGGATTCAGATAGTAAATTTTTTTTCTTTTTTTTTTTTTTTTTTTTGAGACAAGGTCTAATGTAGCCCAAGCTGGCCTGAAACTCACTACAGTAGCTGAAGATGACCCTGAACTTCTGATCCTCCTGCCTCTACCTCCCAAGCGGTAAGATTTCAGGCATGCACCACCATGCCCAGGTTATGAGGTGCTAGGGATTGAAGCCAGGACTTCCTGCAGGCTAAGCAGTTGCTCTACCAATGGAACTGTGCTCCCAGCCCATGAAAGTGGATTTAAACAGCCAGAGTAATTTAGGCTGAATGCACAGGAAAGCCATCAGACCATTTAAGCATAAGTTACCTGACAGCTGTATTGTTCCCCATTTCTCTAATTTTACAAGGTTTAATGCCTTTGGAATTTTGGATTCCCAATTGTACTTCCTTAATAGACGAAAGAATACATCTTCTGAGTGCACGGACCACGACCTGCACGTCTCTATGCTCCAATACATACCACACGTTCTCATGCTGTAATACCTGCCTTTCTAACGAACTGTGTCCCATCTGTTTGGAGGCCTCGGTTACACCAGGTACATCCCCATTGTTCCATAAATTAATCTTGGTATTTTCAAGGCAAGAAACCTGATCTCTCCTCTTAGAAATAAACATTACTGGATTAGTGAGTCCTTTGAGTTGAATTTGGATGCACTGTGGGAATCCAGTGGACTGAGTTCAAGAGGAAAGTCCCCAACCCATTTTGGAGCATAAGCCCAGATAATAACGTGACAGATGAATATGGTGGTGTTGAGAGAGGAGCTGTTATTTCTGAAATGTGGGAACAAGTGTTACTGTCAAATGCATGTCTGACGAACTGCCCCACAAAGAGTACACGCTTCATTTGGCAAATTGAATCTGGAAGCTTAAAACTGATCCAGGCCTGTTCAAACGATACCCCAAATCATTTCATTGTTGGCTTTAGCTGGTTTTTGGAAACTTTAAAAATCAACTTAGGGGCCTGGGGAGATTGTTCTATGGTTAAAGTGTTTGCTGTACAAGCAAGAGGCCCAGAGTTGAGATCCTCAGAACCTACTGAGATCTGGGTGGGCACAGTGGCCCACCTTTAATTCCAGCTTGGGAAGGTGGAAATGTCCTGGGAACAAACTAGCTGGGTAAACTAGTCATGTCAGTAAGCTCTGGGTTTCACTGGGAGATATCGCCTCAATGAATAAGAAGGAAAAGTGATCTAAGATGAGTCCCAACATCAACCTGGGCCATCCATACATATTTACACATACGCATGTACCCACACACATGTGAACATGCACACATACTTGTAGGTACACCACACACATTCAGAACACACATGTACATATGAAAAAATCAGCTTAAAAACTAAGCAATACCTAAAGGTTTACAAAGCTGCATGCATTCCTACATGTGAATGTCAGTACTCAATAGCAGGTTTTGCGTGTTGATGTGTATAGTAGTTCAGGCCTTTGTATCTTGTTTCCTTGCCTGGCCCTCCAGACCCCGTTCCTCAGTTCTCACATTTGGTGGCAATCATCTTCTGCTCTTAGAGCTGCTTTCTTTTCCCATTTGTATTAGCCTATATTAATTATATATTAGTGCCATGTCATTTTCCTACATGTATTTAATATGTTTGGATCATATCCAACCCCCATTTCCTTTTCTTATCTCCCACCCCCCACTTATCCTTCTACTTCTTCCTTTGTTGTTGTTCTATCCTTCCTGTCCTTTGTTCTTTTGGTGAACCAAATGCATTTACTTAGGGTTGTTTATGGGAGCATGAGTGAGGGGTTATTTACAGGAGCATGGCCAACACCACTGAAGAAAATCTCTCTCCATCCCTAGCTACTTTAATTGTCTGTAGATACTCAGGGGGAGGTGGGGCCTCTTGAGCCTCTCCCTGCTCCATGATGGAATGTTGGCAGGTTCAACCCCAGCTTGTGCAGATATTTTATAACAATATGCTTCTTTTTTTTTAAACAATTTGATTTATTTTTTTTTAATTCTGTGTGTGTGTGTGTGTGTGTGTGTGTGTGTGTGTGTGTGTATGTGAGTGCAGGTGTGTGTAGAGGATAGTAAAGGGGTCAAATTCTTTTTATTTTATTTTATTTATTATTTTTGTATGTGTATGAATGTACTGTCTGCATGTAGGTTTGTGCACCCATGTCATGCAATGCTGAGGAGGTCAGAAGAGGGCGTTGGATTCCCCTGGAACTGGAGTTCTCCTGGAATTGGTGTTACAGACAGTTCTCAGCCACCATGTGGGTGCTAGAGATCCAACCCAGGTCCTCTGTAAGAGCAGTCGGTGCTCTTAACTGCTAGGCCATCTCTCCAGCCCCAACAATATGCTTCTTTATCAGAGTATATGTCAAATTCTGTGCCTTTTCCTAGACATAAAATGCTGTAGCATCTGCATGTAACTGACCATGTCCTTCTGTAGTCTCAGATCATCCTTAGGTTCCTTATAATGTCTAATTCATTATAAATACTGTCTAAAGAGTTTGCATATTGTACTCATCAAGGAGAAAATGTCTGTATATTCTTGGCAGACATCTATTTTTTTCTTAAGTACTTTATTTGAGAGAGAGAGAAAAAGTGAGGGAGAGAGAAATACAGAGAGAGAGTGAGAGAGGGAGAGAGAGAGAAAGAGAGAGAGAGGGAGAGGGAGGGAGAGAGAGAGAGAGATGAGAGGTATATGCTGGTGCCCACAGAGGCCAGAAGAGGGCATTGGATCCTCTGCGGTTGCATTTACTTCAGGCCGTTGTGAACAGAACCTGGGTTCTTGGCAAGAGTAGCAAGTGTTCTTAGCTGCTGACCCAGCTTGCCAGCTCTTCTATGATCGTGTGTGCATGAGAGGCATGGCTGTGCAGGTCAGTGAGCAGCTTTGCACAGTTAGTTCTCTCCTTCTGCCTTTACATGAATTCTGGAAATTAAACTCAGGTCATCAGGCTTGTGTAAGCAAGCACCTTTACCTGCTTAGCCATCTCACGTGCCTGCCTCAAGTATTTTAAGTCTCCCCGTGTTTGGATCTGCAGATACAGAACCTATGGAAACAGAAGGACCACTGTATTATTTTCTATTGATTCAAATCATTTATTATGATCTCATTTCCTTTCTATTAATTTTTTTGCTCAAGTTACTTGTCTATCCATGTTCATTGCTGCTCTATTCATGATAGCAAGGAAATGGAACCAGCCTACATGTCTACCAGCAGATGAATGGATAATAAAAGGGGGTGCATAGACACAGTGGAATTTTATTCAGTTGTAAAGAAAAATGAAATTATGAAAATTTCAGGAAAATGGATAGCTATGGAACATCTAATATTAAGTGATGTGACCCAAACTCAGACAAAAATTGCATGTTTTCCTTCATAAGGGGATACATATAAACACATACACACATATATATGTGTGTATATGTATATATACATATATATCTATACATTGATATATATATATATATACATATATCAATGTAAACATGGGTTAAAAAACTAGAAAGGAGAGCAAGAAAGTAAAATTAGGTGCTGTGGAAGGATGGGGTGGGGAGGGCAAAAGAACCCATGGATACGAAAGAGATGGGGGGCTACAAAGGTGGATTAGGAGTACAGTAGGGTGAAGAGAATGAGGGGAAGGAGAATCAATTAAATATACTTTATTCAAAATGCCACAGTCTTAACTGATATCTTGTATTCTATTACAAAATAAAAACATAATTATATAAAAATTTAAATAATGTTATTAGTTGCCTCATTTAAAACAATTCACATAGTTTACAGGCCTCTAAAAATTTCCCAGTTGTTCTAAGACTCTGTGACAAATATGTCAGAAAATAACCTCCCTTTAAAACCATTCTTCTTGTAAGAATAATTAGATTCTTAAGTCACCATAGCCTGTTTTTCAGTTGTCAAAGGGGAGAAGTTAATTATTAATTGTGCCATATCGGGAGTAATTTGAAACTGGTGCTTCCATGTGCCTTTATTCTAATTATATTCAATTACTCATGTTTGGCTAAGCAGAAATGATCTGGTTTATTGTAGTTGGCAAATAACACTCATTGTTTCTAGTCAGGCCCATGAATCCTCAGCACCTTCATGCTGTAAGAACTGTGCTTTCTGGGTACCTTTGACATCTAGAACCGCTCCATTAGAGAAAGTAGTGACGGACTTGGAACAATGTGATTATGTGACAAAATAATATTTCTTTTTCCTCCTTTCTCCTTAACCTCTCATCCATTCTTAGAGCCAAGGATGGTAAAGTACTTTGTACTTAGTAATATTTAAAGTAGTTTATTTTACATAAAGTATGGGGAAGACCTTATATTTAGAGACAGAGTTTTTGGAGATTGCCAGTAGAGGGCCTTGTTAAACTGAGTAAAATCTCACTCAGTGGTCATCACTAGTGACAGTCATCCTGTAAAAGAACTCATGTGTTTTAGAATGTCTAATTAATATTGCCCAAGTGATTTTTAAAGCACATTGTATTTCTTTGTATATGGAAAAAACAGACATCTAAATTTTCATCTTCATTATTTTCTTAGTATGGAATTAGGGAACTAGATAGATCATTAATAAACTATCAATAAAACCAGTCTTTGGACACCCAGTCATTAAATCTAAACAACACTTCCTTCAGAGTTGGAGTGTGGGGCTCTAAACCTACTGGTTGGAGCCTAGTATTGGTTGCTGGCTGCAGAAGGCGAAGTGGCAGTGCTCCTGCCCTAGACATGCTTTAAACTTCCTTCTGACACTGGAGTGAGCCTCATGTTGAACAGATGTGGCTCTTGATATCTGAAGCTGGTCCCGAGTCCTCTCGCCATCCTTCCTGACACAGAGAAATACACAGTGTACTTTGAGATCACAAGGCAGATGGTCCTGCCCATCCCCTCCCCTTCCAGAGAAGGCAGTAGCCAGGAGGAAGTAACAGGTGTACTTTGAGAACACAAGGCAGACTTCCTTTGCCAGAGTTCATCTAGAACTACAAAGTTGTTTTCTTCCTCCTTGTCGGCTTGTTTCTTGCTCTTCTTACCCAAATCTCTCCTAGGAAGCTGTCTTCTTCCAGCCCTCCTCTACAGGGGACAACACCTCTTCCACCTCAGGAAGACATTCCTACTTATTATGGTCCTACCAGTATCTGTGCTTGTTTTCCATAGCCCTTATCACTGATATAATTAAGCACATGGTCAAGTATTGATTAGGAAAGTCTGCCTAGGGCCATGAGCCCCTCCATGAACACATAGTGTATGTGTGCCTTTCTAGTGGAATATTAGCACCTAGAACAGTGGTTGGTCTCTGGAATGTATCCCCTCCCCCTTGGTGAATGGGTGAATGTCAGCAAGCATTCTAAATTTTAGATTAGTCCTTTCTCCTCTCCACTTTTACAATTATGATAACATTCATTTTTGTATCTCAATCCATGATGTTCAAATCTGGTGGCATCTAAATCCCCATGGACTCAGGGCACAACATCATGGCATTGTTTTTAACTGATGAGGCATGTGCTTGTATTTACCTCTTTAGCATTGGGCTTTCAAGTATGTACCACCACACCCAGCTTTGGTTTGTTGTCGTTGTTGTTGAATTGTATTGTTTTATTTTGTATTGTATTGTTTTGTTTTGTATTGTATTGTTTTGTTTTAAGACAGGCTATCCCTATGTAGACTAGGACAAGGCTGACCTCAAACTCAAAGAGATCTGCCTAGTTCTACTTCCCAAGTTCTGGGATTAAAGGATTAAAGGAGTGTACCACCATATCTGGCTCTTTTTTTTTTTTTTTTTTTAATGATGTGGGTTTTAGAAATGGAACTCAGGGCTTCATGCTTACAAAGCAAGCACTTGACCAAGTGGAGCCATTTCCCCAGACCTGGGGAACTTATTTAATCCTCATTTCAAACATCAAGAGAGCTCTGTTTTCTCAGTGCTTTGTCACAAGTAAGAATTCATAATACATAATAGCTACCAAGAAAACTGCCCACCCATGCTTCCTGGGCCGTGAATGAACTTTTGACATTATTACTGTATTGTATTGGTAGAACACTCATTGCTTAACACATATCTCCTGCTATCTTGGTGCTCCTGACGTTATCATTTCTGCATTTTGTAGAGTAAGACTGCCAGGCCTCATGGTCTCCATTGAGTATAGAAATTCCTATTTAAAGTACAGGGGAGTCAGGTCTGGAGAGGTGGCTCAGTGGTTAAGAACACCTCTGCTTTTAACAGAAGACTCAAGTTAAGTTCCCAACAACCATATCGGGTGGCTCAGAATCTCCTATGACTCCAGCTGTACATGCATGCACACATATATGTAAATAAAAGTAAATCTTTAAAGTAGAAGCAGGTTGTAGGGTAGGAAAGGTGTCCTGAGGGTCTGGCTGTTTGGATTAGGTCTTAACTGAATTCTCCTGTCAGGAATCCTTTATAATTGTCCTAGCCACCCCCTAACTTCTCCAAATTTCTCTTTTTCCTTATATTCATTTTATCAATATTTCCCCCTTCCCTTCTACCTCTCTCACACTTTGTCTTTATTTTGTGTATGTATGATGTATGGTGAGTGTGTGAGTGTGGAGGTCAGAGAACAACCTCCTGTTTGTCATTGCCTTCTCTTTTGCTCGTGACGGGTGTCTCTTATTCATCACTGAGTACACCAGGCTAGCCCCAAGCTTCCTGCAATTCTCCTGTGTCTGCCTCCCATTAGCAGAGCAGACGATGGATGGTCAGTGTTTCCCAGTGGACCATGAATCTGAAGGAAAGGGCGCTAGCTCAGTGTTTTCCGCCTCTTTATTCCCCTCAAATGTCCCAGGGCCTCTTTGGAGTACAAATCCTTTTAAAAAAAGAATGTTCCAATTCCAAGTCAAAGGAAGGGAGAGATGAAGCAGCCAACTTGGAAGGGCAAGGGGCAGTCTGGAGAGTTGAGCCCCCCCCCTTGCTTGTAAAATCTGCCACAAGCCATCGGTAAGGCCACAGAATCAAGTGGCCCTCTGATCCACGCAGGGAAGTGGGGATCAGGAAATCCTAATGCCAGCCGCTCCTCACCCTGTGATGCTGTCATCACCGTTACTCAGCACTTGCAGCCCCTACTCCACTCTCAACACCAGCAATTATCAGAGCGACACTAAGCAAAGCCCCTCCTATCAGAACAGTGGGAACAGCATAGGATACATACATGAGTGTCCTGGGACCCCGGTAGTGTCTGTGATCCCTAGAAGCCCCTGTTTTCCCAGAATGCCAAAGCGATTTGTCACTGCACAGTGTGCTGTGCCCTTGTGACAGATGTTACAGGATCACCCATGAATGGGTGTTTCTCCATAGCATCTAATTATAACCTCCACAGAAGATTAACAGATGTTATAATTGTCTTTCCCCTTTGATTAAATAGTTTCTGCATGAGTAGTGTTCTTAGATTTTCCTTCCCTGTCTTGCATGTTCTTTATAAAGAACCAACATGTGCCTTCAATTTTCTGGAGGCAGATTCATGGCCCCCTCCCCCTTACATATCTAGAAAAAGCTTGGGAGAAGGGCTTCACTTGTAAAGACTGAACCATTGGTTATAAAAGCAGCCTAGTGGGGCAAATATGAAGGGAGTGTAGAACCTGCCTTTTCTTTCTGTGATTTATCTGTGCAGGGGATTGGCACCTGTCCATGAATGGTCCCTAGGAACAGCTGCACAGTGTGTAAAAGTACTGTCCCAGTTTGCTTTCTGTTGCTCTGGTAGAACACTAACCAGTGCCATCTTGGGGAGGAAAATGGTTTGCTCCATCTCACACTTCCAGGATGCAGTCTGTTTCTGAGGGAGGCTAAAGCAGGGACTCAGAGGCAGGAGCTGAAGCAAAGATGGAAGCAGCACTCACGCTGCTTGCTGGTTTGCCTCACCTGGCTTGCTCAGCTAGCTTTCTTATGGAGTTCACATCTGCTTGCATAGGGATAGCACCACCCACAGTGGGCTAGGCCCCTGCAACCCCCCCGTCCCTGCATCAGTTAGCAAGGAAGAAAATGCTTCACAGACATGCTCGCAGGCAAATCTGATGGTTGTAATTCCTCAACCGAGGTTCCTTCTTTCAAGGTGACTGAAGTCTGTGTCAAGTTGACAAAAATTAACTGTCAAAGACGCCAGGTGTCAAATACACAAACACATGTGTGAGCAGAGAGAAAACCCATATTTGTGATGGTCATGATTGAAGATTGCTCTCATGTTTTAATTGTTGATGTTCTGGAAATATAAGTTATCTATCCAGAAACATTATAGACATAAAATCACGGGGCTAGAGATGGCTCATTCTGTAAAGTGCTTGTAAATGTGTACATGCTTGAAATCCCAGTGATAAGGAGCGGAGACAGGCAGATCCTTTGGGCTTGCTGGCTAGCTAGTCTAGTCAGTTTGTGCATACCAGGTTCAGTGAGAGACCTTGTCTCAAAAATGAAGGTAAAAGGGGCGGGGAAATGGCCTGGCTCCTGTAGAGTATGAGCGGTGTGTAGATAGACACCCATTGTTCACAGTTATGAGAGCTGTAAAGCAATGTGGAAGCTCCTGATCAGTCTTGGCATGTGGTGCCCATTAAGAAACCCTCGAGGAAAGCCACTGCACAGAGAGGTGGTGCAGACCACACTCTATTGTGTGGCACTATTCCTGGGGAGATATGCTGTGTCCTGACCCTAGATAGGGAACTGATGACAGACCATAATACCAAACTACCAAAGTCCAACTCGAGGAACAGGTGAATTTAATGGAGTGTAGGTGAGGGATTATTTATAGGCACATGGACAACTCATGAGGCAGCTGCAAAGGGCGGCCCCAGCGTGGGTAACAGCTCACAAAAGCCGGACCCTGGTGCTCTCTGCCTGACTTGCAGGCAGCTCTAGAGTCATGGACTCCTCCTCAGCAGTGCTTACTGCTTATGTGATGTGGGGGAGGGAAGGACCTTGAGAACCTGGTTTCTGGGACTTGTGAGTTGTTTACTTCCCGAGTCTTAAAGGGCCTCCCTTTAGAAATCTCTGTCTCTTTTTTGTAAAAATTAAAAAAAAATTCTTTTTGAGACAGGGTCTTATCATAGCCCCAGCTGGCCTGGAACTTACTATGTAGACCAGGTTATCCTGGATCTCACGAAGGGCTGCTTTCCTCTGCCTCCTGAGTGCTGGGATTAGAGGGGTGCACCATTATGCCTGGAGACTTTTTGAGTCTTAATGAGCTTCCTTCCAATTATGGAATCATTCAGTTCAGAGGAAATTGCTACACAGTACACTTAAAGGACAGGAAGGACAACAGTGATGTTTCCACACGCCCTCCACAGTGCCAGAACCTCCGTTCCTGTCTCCTCCGGGCCTTGATCGCTCCAGTTCCCAACCCATTCATGTTGTACCTCATTTTTCTTTTTCTCTTGCAGCAACACATGTGCTCCTGCCTGGCTAACCTTTTACTGGTACTCTAATCATCAGCCATGGTACCTGTTATCAACCAAGCACCCCTCTAAGGGTGTTTTTGTCCTTGCTAATTCCCCATCTAAGTACGAGGGCAACATATTTCAGACTGGACAAAGAATTCCTTTGGGTCAAATTCCATCTGACTCTACACTTTATTTTTTGTATGTGTATGTGTATGCATATTCATGTAAGTACACATGTGTATATACATATACATACATGTTTGTGTGGGCTGTGTATGTGTGTAGGACTGTAGGCCAGAGGTCAGATTCTGGTGGTGTTCTGCAAGTGTAGTCCACCTTGACTTTTTGACACAGGGTGACAGGGTCTCTCACTGGCTTGAAGCTCACCAAGTAGGCTAAGGCATATAGTCCCAGGGATCTGCCTCTTCCTGCCTCCCAGTTCTGGAATTACAAGTGCCTGCCACTGTGAGTATATATATACTCACAGTGGCAGGTGATATATATATATATTTTTTTTTTTTTAGCAGTGAATATATAATATATATATATATAAATATATATATATATATATATTTGGTTATTTTGAGACAGAGTGTCCTTTTAGACTCAGCTGGCCTGAACTCACTATGTAGACCAGGCTGGCCTTGATTTCCCAGAGATCCACCTGCTTCTGCCTCCTTAGTACTGAGATTTCTGGCCCATGTATACTTTTAACACAGGTTCTGGGGGATAGAACTCAGGTCTACACTTTATTTTTCTTACTTTCTCTTACCAACTGCTCTACCAGGCAGCCCTATTTTTACCTTTCTATGATGTGATATTATTTCATGATTCCCATGGAAAGACACAGAAACATGTTGGTGCCAGGCACTGTTCAGAGGGCCCTTGGACATCTCTGATCATATTTCCTTTATTACTTCCTCACCAGGAAGCCAGGGATTATGCTTGAATGTTTAATGACCACTGCATTGTTGGCATTATGCATATTTGTGCTTTTTCATTCAAATTTACTTTCTGTTTTCTGGAAAGCCACATTCTATGGTGAACCCCAAGCTTCACCTCAGGGATATAATTCTTTCCCCTCTAGTATGTACAGAACTTGAGAAAATAATGGAAGTCTTTCCAGTGCATAGCTGGTGCTATACAGCAAAGGTTGGAAAACTGGTTCTATTGATATAATTTACTTCACACAGTAGTGGCTTTCATAAGGGCATTTTCACATAAGTATATAATGAACTCAGAATGTTTCCCTCATGTCCTCCCTCCATTCTCTCACCTTCGTCCTCCCCTTCATCCTTCTAGACAAGTTCACTTCTGCTTTCATTTTATATGTACACACATGATTTTATGTGACTATATAAAAGAAACCACAAATGAGAGAAAATATATGATATTTGCTCTGTTGAGATTGGATTTACTAAATATGATTGTCTCCACTTAAATCCCTTTTCCTACAAAGTGCTTTATGCTGTGCTGGGGACTAGACCTGGGGCTTTCTGCATATTAAGCAGTATACCAACTGGGCTATAGCACCAGTTCAACCAGCACCTTTTAAAAAGAAATTTTTATTGAAGTTTTGTGCATTTCATACAACATTTCTCAGCCCAATTTAGACATTCTCCTTTCCATGCCCCCTACCCCACTTGAATACATGCATTCTGCCATACATGTCTTGTATCTTTTTTCTGAGTTTTTAAAGTTTTTCTATGCAGAAGTTTATTGTTTTGGGGAGAAGTTTACTATTTCAGTCAGTTCTTTGTCCCAGTCCTTTTGTTATTTTTGTTCCCTCCAATTTGTATTGCTTCAAAATATGCATATATATGTCACACATATACCAAAAATATGACATCTGAAAAGAAACTGTTAATTCCAAATCATATTTCAGAATTCACATTTTTCCCTTTTAATTTTATATTAGTCTAAAATATTCATAAATACCCTCCACCCATATACCAAAATTACAAAGTTTGAAAATAAGTGGTACGTTAATTCTAGAGCCTGTTAAGGGATTCACATTATAAGAGCACAGTTGCTTTCAGATAAAAAGAAATATAACATTAACATTGCTCAGTTTGTCTTATAACTAGGGATTTGGTGATAGCATCCACAAATGTGGGATACCATTTTTTGTTTGTTTTTCTGGGACTGTGTTACTTTATTTAGCATAATGGCTTCTAGTTCCATCCATTTACCTGCAAAGTTCATGATGTCATCTTTCTTTACTGCTGCATAGAATTCTATTGTGTAGATGTACCACATTTTCTCTATCCACTCATCAGTTGAGGGATACTTGGGTTGCTTCCAGTGAAGCAACCACTCGTCAGTTGAGGGATACTTGGGTTGCTATGGTGAAGAGAGCTGAAATAAACATAGATGTGCATGTATCTCTGCGGTAGGATGAGTCTTGTGGGTATACCCAGGAGTGGTATGACTGGGTCAGGTGATAGGCCCATTTTGAGTCTTAAGGGTTCTCCACACTGCTTTGCATAGTGGTTGTATGAGTTTACATTCCCACCAGCAGTGGATGAGTGCTCCCCTTTCTCCACAACCTCTCCAGTATTTGGTATCTTTTGTTTTCTTGTTCCTAGCCAGTCTTATTGGAGTGAGATAGTATCTTATAATGGTTCTAATTTGCATTTCCTTAATTATTAGTAATGTTGAACACTTAAGATGTTTCTCAGCTATCTTTACTTCCTCACTTGTGAAATCCCTCTTCATCTGTTTCTTTCATCTTTTGCGTGAGTCATTTCTTTTCTTCTTCTTTATTTTATTTTTTTTTTTTTGAGCAGTCTATATACTCTTGATGTTAACCTCTGTCAGGTGTGTCATTGTTGAAGGTTTCCTCTCATTCTGTAGGTTTTCTCTTCAGTTCATCGATTGTTTCACTGTACAGAAAGAAACTTTTGAGTTTAATGAGGTCCCACTTGTCAGTTGTCGACCTTATTTCCTGTGCAGTTGCTGTCTGATTTAGAAAGTCTTCTCCTATGCCTATGTCTTATAGGTTGCTGCCAATGTTTTCTTCTATCACCTTCAGAATTTTGGGTTTCACATTGAGGTCTTTGATCCATTTGGAGTTGATTTTTGTGCAGGGTGAGAGGTAAGGGTTTAATTTTTTTCTTCTACAAGTGATGATCCAGTTTTGCCAACACCATTTGCTGAAGATGCTGTCTTTCCTCCATGGAGTCTTCTTGACTCCTTTGTCAAATATGAAGTAGCTGAAATTGTATGTGCTCAAGTTTGGATCTTCAGTTTTGTTCCATTGGTCTATGGGTCTGTTTTTGTGCCAGTTGTATTCATACCAGAGGTGCAAGGATGGTTTATCATATATAAATCAATAAATATCATAAATACATAAATGGACTGAAAACCACATGATCATCTCAATCAACACAAAAAAGAATTCAGCAAAATCTAGCATCCCTTCATGTTTAAAGTCCTAGAGGGAGTTGGACTGGAGGGAACATTCCTTAACATAATCAAAGCCATATACCACAAACCCACAGCCAACATCAACCTAAGTGGAGAAAAATTAGAAGCATTTCCCTTAGAGGTAGGAACTCAGCAAGGCTGCCCACTATTGCCACTCCTTTTCAATATAGTGCTTGAAATGCTTGCTAGGGCAATAAGGCAAGAAAGGGAAATTAAAGGAGTACTAATTGGAAACCAGGAAGTGAAGCTGTCCCTTTTTGCAGATGATATGATAGATAGTTTACCTAAGGGATGCTAAAAACTCCACCATAAAACTTCTAGAAATGATTACAAGTTTCAGTAGAGTGGTGGGATACAAAATTAACCTAGAAAAATCAGTAGCCTTTCTTTACACCAACAACAAGCAACTGGGGAAGGAATATAAGGAGAACTTCCCACTCACAATAGCCTTAAAAAATACCTAGGAACAAACCTAACCAAAGACACCAGAGATCTCTACAACAAAAATTTTAAACCCCTAAAGAAGGAGATTGAAGAAGACATCAGAAGATGGAAAGACCTCCCATGGTCATGGATTGGAAAAATAAATATAGTAAAAATGTCCATTCTACCAAAATTAATATGCAGATTCAATGCAATCCCAATTGAAATCCCCATGAGTTTCTCCACAGACTTAGAAAAAAAATCCTTAAATTCATATGGAAAAACAAAAGACTCCGTATAGCCAAAGCGACCCTGAGCCAAAAGAGCAATATGAGGTAGGGGCAGGGGGATCAGTATACGAAACTTCAAACTATATTGCAGGGCTATAGTCATAAAAAGCCTGGTAAGGACATGACTTTTTATTACTGAAAAAATTTCACTGTGTACGTAAATCACATTTTTCTAATCTACTCCTCTGTTGTTGGACACTGAGATTCCTTCCGTGACTTAGCTATTGTGAATAAATATTGATGTACAAGCGTATCTGTGATATGTTGTTGTAGAGTCCTCCGGGTAAATACACAGGAGTAGTATAGCTGGGTCATATGGTAGTTCTATTTTTTTTTTTTTACTTTTCATTAAATTATCTCTGTGTGTATGTGTGTAGGTTTACATGACACAGCACATATTTAGAGTTCAGAGAACTTGCAGGGATTGTTCTCTCCAGCATGTGGCTAGGTCTCAGGGATCTAATTCAGGTCTTCAGCTTAGCAGCAAGTGCCTTTACCTGTTGAGTCATGTTACCAGTGCTACTTTTCCTTTTTTGAGAAACCTCCAGAGACTAACAGGGGCTGCACCAGGTTGTAGTTATGTGGGAGGGTTTTTGAAAATGTAATTAAAGCCCCCACCCAATTAGCTTGCTTCGAGTTAATAAAAATGGTTTTCTTAAGAAACAGTTCACAGTTGAGAGACTTTAGACAGGAGGCCTCAGAGAGTCTCCTGCTGACCTTGACAGGGCAACCACAGGTTTTAGAACCACAAGGACACAATCTACCAGCTACCTAAACTCAAAAGAAAACCCAGGGCTGGGTGATCTTAGGCCCACCAATACCTAATTTCAGCTTTGTGAGGTTTGAACCTGGCTCCAGCAGATCTGGGCTTAGATGTACCATCCAGGGAAACTTGAGGTCACAGGCACCTGTTACTGTAAGCCACTCCATCTGTGATAACTTGTCATTCTTCAACAGTGAACTTATCTCTACGTTTTCATTCAGCTTTATCTCTAGCTCCTTTTTCTTATGCATATAGTAGTCTCTTTAATTCCTTTATAGCCCGATTAAGATTGTATGAATTAAGCAATGAAGTGTTATCGCTTCTATCCCTTCTTTTGGCAACTGGGGATGACATCACATCCTCTATGACCCTAGGTTTCCAGCTTCTGTGATTTCTCTCATGGCCTCTCTCTGTCTGGGACATCTAGTAAGTACCCTGTCTAGACTTGGGGTCTTAGCTTCAGTTCTACTTCCTGAAGAATGGATTTGAGGTTGTTTTCCCCTTCCCATTTCTGAGTCCCTACAGCTATGTCTACCAAGCAAAGGTTTGATTTCACAGTCAGATCTGGGGAGGTTTTATAAAATGCAGACCCCAGCCCCTCCTTTCTCCCTCTGCTTATATCAGGAATCCTGGATCCTTGCTGAGGTTGTGCAAACCTTTCCAGATGGTTCTGGAGCCTCTAGGCAGATCTGGCATCTCTTTCTCTGCCTATCTCACATAAGTTGCCTCTGCATGTAAGGCCCTGTGTTACTGTCTATGAGTGAAGCTTGCTCGACTTTAGGCCATCTTAATAGCTCATGGCTGGTCTGGGCAGTTGATTGTAATTTCATGTTTTAAAGACTTATCTATGTGTATTTGTGTGTTTCTGTGTGGAATACATGTGCATGATTGAAGGTGACCATGGAGACCAGATGAGAGCATGGAATGCCTGAAATTGGAGTTATAGGTAGTCATGAGTCAGCTGACATGGGGGCTTGGAACCCAACTAGGGTCCTCTACAAGAGCAGCGATGCTTTTAAACAAAAAATCATCTCTCATCTCTCCAGCCCCAATTTCCTTATTTAATCTTAACTCATGCTTCATAATTTTCCTTGTGGACTATACTTCCCCAATTATTTATTTTATTATTATTTAAATTTTATTAAACTGGGTTATATAAGATCATTTATGTACAAATAGATAGTCGACTTTGAACATAATTATCCGGCACCCCAGTTTCCAGGTACCTTCCACTTTCTCACACTTTCTTTCCCTCAGTCTCCTTTGCCTTTTAAGCAGTTTAACTTCGACTTTCATGTTATCTGTAGCTATAAGATTTTATTATTTAGTTTTAATGTATATTTTTCATAATTTATGTGGATTTCATACAATACGTTTTAATCATATTTAGGCACCTCTCCTCCTCTGGACCTCCCCATGTTTCCCCACTGGATTTCACGCATCATGCATTCTGTCATACATGTTAAGGCCTACAGAGTCAAGCATTTGTACCCAGATGTCCTTCCGTGGAACTTCATCCACTGGAGTCCAGTCAGCCCGAGTCTCTCCCTTAAAGATCAGCTCCCCCTCACCGAGCAGTAATCGGTTGCCAGTAGTTCCTCAGCTAAGGATGGGCCTGCTTTCCATTTCCACAGTTCTATGGTGGGCTTTTGTCTGACGATTCAGCATGGGTCTTCTGCATGCTGTCACCATCACTGCAAGTTCATATGAGCAAGTTCCCTGAGGCCCGGGAAACTCAGTTTCCTTATGTCATGCACCAGCCCCAGATCTTACCATATTTGTGTCTCTCAGAGTTTCATTTCCCCGAAGTGGCCATGACCTGGGGTGGGGCGCATTGTTTTATTTCCATTGCTGCTGCTAACAGGTCAGGCATGGTTGGCCTGAATCGTCAACTTGATACACCTTATATCATCTGAGAAGAGAATCTCAGTTAAGTGTCCTATATCAGATTGGCTTGTGGGAATGACTGAGGGAGATTGTATTGATTCTTTCTTTTTTTTTTTTTGGTCTTTTTGAGACAGGGTCTCCCTGTAGCTCTGGCTGTCCTGGAACTCACTCTGTAGACCAGGCTGGCCTCGAACTCACAGAGATCTGCGTGCCTCTGCCTCCCAAGTGCTAGGAATAAAGGCGTGCGCCACCACGCCCGGCATTTATTTATTTCTGTATGTGTATCAATGTACTGTCTGCATGCAAGTGTGTGCACCTGTGTCGTGCAATGCCGTGGAGGTCAGAAGAGGGTGTCGGATTCCCCCGGAACTGGAGTTCTCCTGGAATTGGAGTCTCAGACGGCTCTTGGCCGCCATGTGGATGCTGGGGATCAAACCCGGGTCCTCTGCAAGAGCGGTCGGCGCTCTTAACCGCTAGGCCATCTCTCCAGCCCCGATTGTATTGATTCTTAATTGATGGAGGAGGGCTCAGTCCATATGCCACTGTGAGAGGCACCATCCCTAGACAAGTAGTCCTGGGCTATATAAGAAAGGTAACTAAGCTTGATCCTGTGAGTGTGATCCAGTCAAAAGCATACTTCCATTGTTTCTTCTGCTGTACATTCCCTGGATGGAGGTAATAGAAGCAGTCCTGCTTTGAGCTCTTGCCCTGACTTCCCAAAATGATACGCCGTGACCTGGAAGTGTAAGATGAAACAAACCCTTTCCTCCCTGAAGTTGCATTTGATTAGAGTGTTTTATCACTGTGACAGGAAAGAATGAGCAAGGTCTATTCACACAGGCTGGTAGGATTTTCAATGACTGGATTTGTCCTTTCCTTTCCAAAGACCCAGAGAATGTGGCACATTCATGATAGCAACCATTCCCTCACACCAAAGCACCCATCCTATGAGAGTCTCCTTATAGTACTCGAAACTGTAATGCAGCCTCAGTGCATGTGGTGAATAGAGCACACGTGGGCAAGACAGTGGGAGATCATGTGAATGTTGTTCTAGGGCGTCGAGCCTCTCGCTAAATACTTCCTTAAAACTCTGTCATTGTTGGATAACATACAATCTCCTGAGCAGTGCATCGCTTGCCCCTCCCTCTCTCCTTTCTCCGTTTCTTTCTTTCCCTTGCCTCCATCCCGCTTTTCCCCCAATTCCAGTCTGTCCTCTCCTTTCTTCCCCACCCCTTCTCTTCCTCTCTCCTTCCACCTTCTCCCTCTTCCCTCCCTCTCCCTCAGTAAACTCCTTCCTCCCCTTTTCTCTCTTCCTTCCCTTTCCCTTCCCCTCTCCTCCCCTCTGTCTAGCTCCTTCTTCTCTTCTTTCCTTTTCCACTGCCCCCTTCCCTTCCTTCCATTCTCCAGTATCTTTCTCGCTCATTCCCTTTCCTTCCTTGTCTCCCCATCCTTCTCATTCCTCTCTCCCCCTTTCTTCCTCCCTATTGCTAAGATTCCTTCTGCAGGGGATGTACACAGGCCTACCCCTCCTCCCTTGGTCTCAATGATAATCTGAGGTATAATTCTACCAAAGTGCACTCCAGAGAACCAATGAGTTGGTTGGGTTTACTTACAGAGCGAAAGGTGCAGGTGCGCCCCCTTAAGGCTGCACTGGAAAGTCTTCAGCCAGCATGGATCATGGCTTCCCACAGCCTCATAAGTAGTATCCATCTCCCTTAGTCTTCCCAGTCAGGCCAGGGCCAATTTCCACTAAATCGCTCACCTGGGTTGGGAAGGCTGCTGGATGGATGCTCAAGTGAGGGTCCTGTGACTCTCCCTTCTGGGGGCATCAACAGTCAACAAGCTCAGCTCTCATGATCTTTGGCAAGCAGGTACAGCTGAGCTCCAAAAGATGGCCTCTGACTCAAAGGACAGTCCTGCTCAAAGCTCCCCCTGCCCTTCCTTCTGTTTCTTTCCTCTTTTCTCTGTCTTCGATCCTTCTCCCCCCTTCTCCTGACTTCTACTTTCTCTTCCTCCCTCCCTCATCCATCACTCCTCCTATGCTCTTTATCATCTTTTCCTCCTATGCTCTTTCTCATCTTTTCCTCCCCCCACCTTGTGTCCTTCCACTGGCTTTTGAATTATTCCTCAGTGAGGGAATCCGACCTTTTCTTTCCTTGCCTTCCTCTTTGTATTAAGCTGTTTGTCTCCAAAAGGCTGAGCGAGGCCAGGTGGCCTGAGCTGTGCAGAGCTCACCTGTGCTGGGTACACACAACAGGGCTGTGTGTGCACATATGAGTACACCTGTGCTGGGTACACACGACAGGGCTGTGTGTGCACATATGAGTACACCTGTGCTGAGCACACACAACAGGGCTCTGAATGCACATATGAGCACATTTATTGACATTTCACAATTTCAGTTCTGCTGTTTCAGCTAGGCAATCCTCACATGTGATTTGATCCCTCCTCAGATGTCCAAATTAAAGTAATTGAACTTAGAAGGCACTTTATCCAATCTAAATAATTATAGGACATTTAAAGGAGCAGTATCAATCTTTGTTGTACTGAAATAAATATTTTCTTGATGGAGAGGATTTTGTGCCAGTTTCTTTAATGTCTTTGGAGTTATTATCCAGTCTTTATAAATCTTTTCAAAGATAAGTGTTCGGACCATGAAGCCTGTATTTCTTTCCCTTGTGCTCTCCTGTGTGGAGTTACTTGTTAGCTACAAAATGCTTACACATGACTTTGAACTATTTTGACTGTGAGTGAGGGAGTAGCTCAGTTGGCAAAGTGCTTGCCTGGTCGAAGTTCCATCCCCAGAACCCACATAAAACCTGGGTCTGTTCAAGACCCACATAAAACCTGGGTCTGTTCATTACACCCTTGTAATCCCAAGGGTGGGAAGATGGAGTCAGGGGGAAGCCTGCTGCTCTGGGGCTGCTGGCCAGACAGTCTCACTAACTTGAGTGAGTTCCCTGCCAGTGAGAGGCCTGTGTTAAAAAACTAAGAAATAAAAATTAAAGGTAGATGGCACCTTAGGAATGGCACCACCTGTCTACATGTGACGCACATACACACAAACACATGCATATGCATATACACATACATTTTGATCTTGTTTCTTAGGCCAGGTAGATGCATACTTTATATAGTCTCAGTGAAGCCTTAAATGGGCGATGTGCAGTTAGTTAACATGTCACAGGTGCTAGCTGTAGCATGGGAGCCTCTGCAGCATATCTCCCTTGGAGTCTGTCCTTGTGGAACAGAGCCCACAGGTAGACGTGTACCCCAACCAATATGTGCCATCATACGAGCCATTAGAGACCACACCTGCTTTCTCTTTGCATTTTAGCCTCCGATTTACCAAATCTATGCAGAGGGAAGTGAAGCCCCAAGAATAGCTGTTTCCACTATGAGCACCTTGTGATTTGACAACTCTACTCTCACATTGACATCAAACAGTCCTAGATAGAAGACTTTGCCAAGGATAGCCTAAATGGCAAGTTTAATATCCTAAGACAGATACTGACAGAAATCACAAGACCGAGGAACCAGTCATCCTCTTAAATTGTCCATACTAGCTGCCTCTGATACATAGCTCTGTGTTTTTAAATATATTTTTTGTGTATTCTTGCCAAGGTTGGCACTATGGCTTGATGCGAGGTATGTGTCACAGGCCTGAGTGTTGAATGCTTGGTACCACAGCTGGTGCTGATAGTTTGGGAGGTAATAGATACTTTAGGAGGTGGGGGTTGTGTGGAGGAATTAGGTCACTGGGAGGGGACTGTCCTGGTTAGCTTGAAATGTCAACTCAACTCCACACAACTTAGAATTATCTGGGAAGAGAATCTCAGTTGAGGAAATTCCTAGATCAGCCTGGCTTGTGGGCGTGTCTTTGGGGGATTGTCTTGAGTGTTAATTGATATGGGAAAATATAGCTGCTCACTCTGGGCAGCACTATTCCCTAGGCAGGTACTCTTGAACTGCATAAGCCTGCCTGCCACCCAGCAAGCAGCATACTCTGTGATGCCTGCTGTACATTTTTGGTCATGAAATGAGCTTGTGGTTGGAGATAATATTGTGTAGAGCAGTCAGCAGGCCTGCCTTCAAGTTCTGGCCTTGAATTCCTGCCCTGACTTTCCCAGTAATGGACTGTGACCTGAATTTTAAGCTGAAATAAGCTCTGTTCTCCCTCAAGTTGCTTTTGGTCATGGAGTTTTATTGCAGTATCACAAAGGGGACAAGAGAGTAGGCCTTTGAAAATTATGCCTTGTTTATACTCTATCTCTCCTTCCCTCCTTCCCTCTCTTCTTCCCTTGCTCCCTCCCTTCCTCCCTCCCTCTTTATTTTCTGCCTTGGGCAGTGTTTTGTTTGTTATGTGGGTGTCAGGGATTGAACCCAGGGCTTTAAATCTGTTAGGCAAGCTTCATCCTCATCCTGACCATGAGGTACTTTAAGTGAGATGTGCTTTTGATTTCTTTCATTTCTGGGAAGTTTTGGCATCCTTTTCTATCTTTCTGAACTGAAAAGATTAGCAATCATTGAGACAGAAGATTAAGAAGTTGGTGATTTTGGTTAATAGACATGTGAGTGTATTTGAAAAGAGAGGGTGCCTTTAGATATTTGTCTAAGGAATTAGTTCATCCATTTACACAAAGAGGCAGGCACAAGGAAAACACACTGGAGCATTTTTAATATTGATAAATTATTTGCTGTCTGTGTCCATTGAGAAGGGAAGAGTCAGACAAATAATACTGTACTTGCCCCGTGGAGCCTTTGCAGTCACTGAGAGAATGAGGAAGGAAGGTTAGAGATATGGCTTAGTGGTAAAGGGAGCTTGCTGCTCTTACAGAGGATTGCAGCACCCATGTGAGGCAGCTCCCTATCACCTATAACTCCTATAACCCCTGGAGGGTTTATGAGGCCCCTGTTGTTCTCTATGGGAACCTGCACCTACACATGCACATATACATTAATCTGTCACTAAAAAACAAAATAACATTAAATTTTTTTAAATTTATTATTTTTATGTGTATGGATATACTGTCTGAATGTAGGTTGGTGCACCCATGTCATGCAACGATGCAGAGGCGAGAAGAGGGTGTTGGATTCCCCTGGAACTGGAGTTAAAGACGTTCTTAGCCGCCATGTGGGTGCTGGGAATTGAACCCTGGTCCTCTGCAAGAGCAGTCGGCTCTCTTAACTGCTAGGCCATCTCTCCAGCCCCAATAACATTTTTTTTAAAGAATGAAGAACTGTTTGCATTTCAACATGAGCATCCATGATGACATAGTGTCACATTATTATTCTGAGACAGTGTCTCACGTACACCAGACTGGTTTGGAACTTGCTATACAACTAAGAATCACCTTCTGCCTCTACCTCCCAAGTTCTGTGATTACGGGCATGTGCCCCCATGTGCCACCATGCCTGGTTTACTAGGTTTATCCAGTGCTGGAATGGAAATTTCCATATGCAAGAGAAGCTCTCTACCAACTCAGCCTCAGCCCAGTCCTGGCCCTGACACGTTATTAAAGGAGGGAAAATGCAGCTTGTCAAAAAATATGTAATAAAAGGTGCCAATTATGATTAAAAATTGTATATGTATGTATATATACGTGTGGGCGTGTCAATAGCTAGAAGTTTCTAGAAAGATAAATTGTTAATAGCGACATTTTTTGCAGTTGGGAAGTGTAGGAATGGGGACTCGTGGCTGTTTTCTTATAGGTTTTAGTATAATGCAACTATTTGCTTTGAGAATATATTCATAGATTACTTTTGCTTTTTATATATGAATCTATACATATTTATATACATATTAATAAGAAGGGACCATTCTAAAAGGTAAGTTTCATGGAATTATGAGAAGTGGATTAGTTTTTCCTAGTAATATGTAACATCAAAGAAGGGCAAGCTCAGCTTTCCCTAGGCGCAGTGCAGAGATGGTAATGTTTAATTTAAGATACAAATAAAAGCTCTTAAGATAAAAACCGGCAGGGATTTCTAAGTTGAGATGAAGCAGCATAAGTTTTTTGAAAAGAAATTCATTGCTTAAGAGTTGAACTTTTGGGGCTGGAGAAATGGCTCAGTGGCTAAGAGCACCGGCCACTCTGCTAGGGACCCAGCTTCAGTCAAGTCCCCAGCACCCACATGGCAGTTAACAATCATCAGTAACTCTAGTTCTGGGGGTTCCGATACCCTCTTCTGGCTCTACAGGCATCGCATGCATGAGTCCACTTACATTCATTGAGGCAAACACTTATATACAGATACAATTTAAACAAAATTTAGAAAAGATTCACTGTGTAGCTCTGGCTAGCCTGGAACCCACTGTGTAGACCAGGCTGTTCTTGAACTCATGGAGTTCTACCTACCTCTGCCTCCCAAACCACGTATTTAGAAAGGATTTATTTTATGATTTTTCAACATAAATGTAAGCAAAATATTTTGCCTATTTAAGCTTCAAATTCTTTTAAGCTAGAATTTGTATGCCTTAATAGATATTCGAATTTCTTTTCCTATTTGTTTTTAGATTATGAGATGGGGCTGAATTTGAACTTCAAAACTGAACATCCTTTTCTATATTTTTTCAAATGCTATATCTACATTTATATATATCTATATTTATTCAAATGACATGTATGCAGTTATGTGTCTATATAACTATGAATAAAGAAACAGTCATGAAAAGGACATGAAGCTCTGGAGGGAGAGAGTGTGGTGGGGCCAAGGGGGAGTTGGAGATAGTGGTAGATAGATATGACCAATAAGAGTGTATACATATGGAACTTTACTTTCCTATTTTTTTTTTTGAGACAGGGTCTCCCTAAAGCCCCAGCTGGCCTGGAACTCACTCTGTAGACCAGGCTGGCCTCAAATTCACAAAGATCTGCCTGCCTCTGCCTCCGAAGTGCTAGGATTAAAGCCATGTACCACCAAGCCTGGCTTAAAGACAATTCTTAGCTGCCATGTGGGTGCTGGGAATCGAACCTGGGTCCTCTGCAAGAGCAGTTGGTGCTCTTAACTGCTGAGCCATCTCTCCAGCCCTAGAACTTTATTTTCAAAGAATAAAAAATATATTTAAAATAGGAAAAGTCATTCACAATATCAAGCCCATGTATTTCATCATGTTCTTTTCCACTGCAATCTCTACTGCTCATTTCACTTTATTTCTTACTAAAGTGGCTCCTTCAGGAGTTTATTTGTGTGTGTGTGTGTGTGTGTGTGTGTGTATGTATGTGTGTGTGAGAGAGATTCTCTGATAAAAACAACCCCAATCTCTCTCTCTCTCTCTCTCTCTCTCTCTCTCTCTCTCTCTCTCTCTCTCTGAGATAGTGGCTCAGGTACTCCATTCGGGCTGGCCTGGAATTCCCTATGTAGCCAAATATAATCTTGAACTGATTCTCCTGTGTCTGCGTCCAGAGTCTGGGGATTACAGGTGTATGTCACCACACCTGTTTTATTAGGGGCTGCAGATGGACCTAGGGCATCTTGCATGCTTAGCAAGCACTCTACCAACCAAGCCACATCCCTAGCTCCTGCAGCTTTCTAAGTCTAAAGAGTTATATTTTAAAAGTCCCTGGAATTCTTAGACTTGTTTGCCCTCAATATTCTGACAGCATTATTCTCTTATGTTTGGGCATTCAATTTTTCAAATAAGGAATGTGCTGACAAGGTGGTTATCTAATAACACTTCACTTGTAAGTCATTTTTAAAAGGTCCCTCATAACTTTTAGGGTTTTCTTTTCAGCTTGAGGTTTTCATAGTTCTTATACTGTGCCTTTTGATATGTATCGTAATTTTAGACTGCGCTTTCAGTTGTAAAAGCACTGTTCTTTGATGAGAAAATGGAAAGAGAGAGCTTGTGTGGGGAGGCAGCAAGAGAGCATCTGGGGGTGGGAAGAGCACTGTGGAGGGCACTGACAGAGCTGTGCATTCACGTAGATGTGTGAAGATTCATAATGAAACTCAGTACTTTGTGCTGAGTACTCATTCTATTTTCATTTCTGTGGCTGTGATAAAACACCCTGACCAAGAGCAGGATACAGAAGTAGAGAGTTTATCTGGGTTGTTTCCAGGTAATAATCCATCACTGGGAGGAAATCAAGTCAATAACTAAAGGCAGCTAGACATGCCATATGCACAGTCAAGAGCAGAGAGAGACAAATGTACCCATGCTGCCTGTCTGCTTGCTGCTAGCTTTCTTCAGTCACATAGTCAGGGCCCAGCCTATGGAATGGTGCTGCCCACAGTGGGCTGGGTCTTCCTGTGTCAATTAATAACTGAGACAATTCCCCCACAGACATGCCTGCCTGTAGGCCCAGCTCATCTAGGTAATTTCTCATTTGAAGCTCTTCTCAGGTGATTCTAGACTGTCAAGTTGACAGCTCCTGATGCAGAAAAACTGAAAAAGAAAAATGTACCCCACCACCCCCAAATGCTTTTCTATTTGAGCAATCCTGGGCTATTATCTCAAGACATTTCTTCTTTGTAATTCTCCTTGTTTTCCCTCACAAGTCCTCAGGTGCATTTTGGAGATTAGGAATCAACATTTCTAAGCTTCAAGTTCAAGGTCACAGAAGCTTCTCTATGCTTTACATCAGCAGTTTAACATTTAAAGTTGCCAATTCTTTCACTGATTATTGAGTTCAGATTTTTTTTTTCATATTTTGGTGTTTTTATTCCAAGCTAAGATGTAATTTTTTTCAGAGTTCTAATGATCTTTATATCCTCTTGCTCTTGGTTTTTATTTGTCTATTCTTTTCCTCTTAATGTTTTCGTGAAGAACATCACGGTTTGACTTTTCTTCCTTTTTTTGTTCTTGTTAATGGTCTCTCTGTAGCCCATTACCCTGGAACTTATTATAATAGACTAGGCTGGCCCGGATATCACAGAGTTCTGCTTGCCTCAATCTCCTGAAGGCATGTGCCACTATGCCCAACTTATTGTTTGATTTTATCCATTCATACACATACAGAAATAAATAAAATTAATTAAAAAAATTTAAAAAAATTAAATAAATTAAAAGGTTTTTAAAGTTTTATTTATTTATGTATTTATTTATTTGTATATGAGTGTGCACATGCTGTGGGGAGCTTATGGAGATCAGAGGACAACAGGCGGGAATCAGCTCTCTTACTCTGCTATGTGAGTCTCTGGGATTGAACTCAGGTCATCAGGCTTAGCAGCAAGCCCCTTTATCCAATCATCCATCTCTCTGGCCCTCATTCTTCACTTATTTTTATTCTTTGACAGTCTCATAGTGTACATAACTAATTTCAATCACTTTCACCCCCATCATCCTCTTCCACACCTCTCTCCTGCTAAAATCTTCCTTTCCTGACAGGTCACAGTACTACTTCCAGGACGCACTGAGTAGTGTTATGATTGGTTGTATGAGCATAGGTGTGGTAGTGGCTACCCCACTGGAGAAAGCCATACCACCTTCCCCTAGCATCAACTACCCCCAGCTTTTCCCAGAGGGCATGGGCTTCAGGAGCCCCTTCCCCACCCAGGATGGACTGCTGCCTGGCTTGATCTTATGTGGATCTTAAGCACAGCTGCAGTGACTTGAGTACAATGGGCATGGCATGATTTTAATTCTCTCGAAATTTTAGTTTGTTTCATTTTTTATTGCTTTGCTAATGAATTTTTCTTTGCCTCCCTAGTATTAATTGCCATGTGCTTTTAATTTTCCATTTTTTGCTAGAGCTGTCGCATAGTTCATAGAGTGCTTGCCTAGCATGCAAAAGCCCCTGGGTTTGAACCCTGCACTGTAATCCTACTACTTGGGAGGGTGGTGGAGGCAGGAGATTCAGAAGTCTTTGTGTAGGGGGTAGGCCTTGGCTACATGAGACCATGTCTCAAAAGAGGTTTTTTTTTTTACATTTCATCATGTATGGGATGGGATATCCACCCTAACTTTCCGCACATTCTTCTCCATTCAGAGGGTACATGGAAGTCCCCTCCCTCCTCCCCCCCCATGCTTGCCAGCTACCCTTGCAGAACCAGGTTGTAGGAGTGTCTTGGCGCTTCTGTCCTGTTATGTAATCTGAGAGTACCTTAGCTGAAGCTGAGCTATCCAATGACTTGGCTGCTTTCTTATCTGAGATGGCTTCTCCTTGTGCTGTACCACGTGGGACAATGTCTCTGCCACTCCAGGCAAAGATCTGTTCTAGCTTTCCAAGCTCCGTCAGTCTGTAAGGCACCTGCTAAGATCTACATTCTATCCCAGAACAAAACCAGATACATGGGTAGCGGCAGACACAGAGACAGTGTACTAAAATGTTTATGAATAAAGCAGTTTATACTAAAATTTGGAGCTGGCCAGAGAGCTAGGCTGCATAGGACCTGAGAATGGTGTGGACTCGCAGAGTCCTGACTCTTCCTGGGTTCTTTACAAAGCACCACCCTTTCCAGTTGCTTGCAGACCATAAGCCTTGCTCATGCATGCTTCGTCCCTGGCACACAGGACTCTGGCCAAGTCTCGGATCCCGCTTCTTTCACAATCCCAGCCCTTCTCTCTCACTGTCATCCTTTAAACAAAGCTCCAGGGACTCATTTCACAGATTCTGCTGTTCTGGCGTGAGCTGGTTGCCCCGTGTTTGCAGACACTTACAGAAAGCTGTCTGATCTGAACCCTCTGTCAGACTCTGGCCCATTGGTGTGGGAGGGGGAGGAAGGTTGTGTCTCTGAAACGTCTGTGCTCTTTCTTCTCAGAACTTAATTCTTGCTTCATGGAGGTGCTTTTGTTCTTTTCATATTTCAAGGAATGATGACAGGTATTTATTTTGTTCAACTGTGATTTCATGTGAGGTTTCTTTAAATTTGTTATATTGATTGACTGATTGATTGGTTGATTCATTTTTGTATGTGTTGCCGTAGTGCACATGTGGAATTCAGAGGACAGCTTTTGGAAGTCAGTTTTCTCCTTCCACTATGTGGGTCCTAGGGATTGAACTCAGGTCATCAGGCTTGGTGGCAACCACCTTTTCCCGCCAAGCCTTCTTGGTGCCCCTATTGGAAGGTTATTTATGTGTTAAGGTCGTTGAGTTTACAGTCTCCACCAATCCTTCCCATCGTGTGTAAACAGTAGTTATCTCAAACATTTGTGGTTTTTCAGGGTGTTGAATGTCTGACTTCCTTGGATTCTCAGTTCTTAATACCCACTGAGCTAACTTGACTCCACTTTCAGTCCATGTACTATTTCTCAGGAAAAGATATAAACAATAACATCATTTAGTCAGAATGAATTATTTTTCCCTTTCAGGACCAACAATTCTATTTTCTACATTGAGCTACATTAGCATACTTTGACTGGGCAGTGTTGGACAGCAGCTTGGGGAAGACTTGAGTGGAACCCCCCAGAGTGAAGTGAAACCCAGCTTCATGGTGGGATGTGGAATGTTCTTTCGGAAAGGAAAAGAAAGACCTTTAAAGGAACAAAATGAAAATATTTAGTCACAGCAAAAAGTTTTGGTTTCGTAGCAAGTGAGTTTCCTAAGGTTCTGGGAGTTGGATGCAGTCTGCTGCTGATGAGTTGAAGACGTCTTCAGCAGATGCTGGGCAGGCTGCTGGAACTAAGTTAGATGGTGCGCTGAGTGTGCAGTGAGTGCAGGTGAGCAATGGTGGTCCCCACTGATTTCCAGGTTACTTGCCTGAGTAGGTTAAGCATCAAGTGTAATTTTAATTCAAACACTCTATATACAATCCTTATCACTTTCTTCATGTCTTAGTAAAAATATTTAAAAAAATAGAACTGGAGGGCTGAAGGATGGCTTAATGAGTAAGGGTGCTTACTACACAAGCACGAGTTTGAATCTCTAGCACCTACTGAAAAAGCTGGGTGTAATCTCATGCCCACGAGACCCAGTGCTATGGAGGGTGGAGACAGGAGGATTGCCTGGGTTTGTTTGTTGCCATCTATCTCCAAGTTCAGTGAGAGACCCTGTCTCAAGGGAATAAAATGGTGAGTGTTTGAGCAGGACACCCCGTGTCCTTCTCTGGATTCCGTGCATGTGTGCATGGACACATCCCAACAGGTGTGTAAAACACACACACACACACACACACACACACCTTTTAAAAAGTGAAAAGATAATTTATAGAATGTGGGAAAATATTTGCCTATTGTATATGGAACAGGGGGTTCTACTCAGGATGTATAAAGAACTATTACTTTACAATAATTAAAAGACAAATAAAGAGGCTGGAGAGATGGCTCAGCTGTTAAGATCATTTGCTGCTTTTACAAAGTTCAGTTCCCAGCACCCACCTTGGGCAGCTCACAACAACCTGGAACTCCAGCTCCAAAGGTGACTGATGCCCTCTTCTGATCTCTAAGGGCACTACACACACACACACACACACACACACACACACACACACACACGCACATGCACACACACATATACACAAACACAAATAAATTGTAAAATAAATCTTTAAAAACAAAAGTCAAATCACTGAACTAAGAAAAATGGAACAAAAGTTTGAATGAAGGTTTCCCCCAAAGAAGACCCACAAATAGCCAGTCTGAATAGGAAAAGAGGCTCAAAGTTAAATGGACATTAAAGCTACAATGAGAGTGTCTATATCCACTAGAGTGTCTGTATCCACTAGAGTGTCTATATCCACTAGAGTGTCTATATCCACTAGAGTGTCTGTATCCACTAGAGTGTCTATATCCACTAGAGTGTCTATATCCACTAGAGTGTCTGTATCCACTAGAGTGTCCATATCCACTAGAGTGTCTATATCCACTAGAGTGTCTGTATCCACTAGAGTGTCTATATCCACTAGAGTGTCTATATCCACTAGAGTGTCTGTATCCACTAGAGTGTCTATATCCACTAGAGTGTCTATATCCACTAGAGTGTCTGTATCCACTAGAGTGTCTGTATCCACTAGAGTGTCTATATCCACTAGAGTGTCTATATCCACTAGAGTGTCTGTATCCACTAGAGTGTCTGTATCCACTAGAGTGTCTATATCCACTAGAGTGTCTATATCCACTAGAGTGTCTATATCCACTAGAGTGTCTATATCCACTAGAGTGTCTGTATCCACTAGAGTGTCTATATCCACTAGAGTGTCTATATCCACTAGAGTGTCTGTATCCACTAGAGTGTCCTTAACCACTAGAGTGTCTGTATCCACTAGAGTGTCTGTATCCACTAGAGTGTCTATATCCACTAGAGTGTCTATATCCACTAGAGTGTCTGTGTCCACTAGAGTGTCTGTGTCCACTAGAGTGTCTGTATCCACTAGAGTGTCTGTATCCACTAGAGTGTCTGTATCCACTAGAGTGTCTATATCCACTTGAGTGTCTATATTCACTAGAGTGTCTGTATCCACTAGAGTGTCTGTATCCACTAGAGTATGTATATCCACTAGAGTGTCTATATCCACTAGAGTGTCTATATCCACTAGAGTGTCTGTGTCCACTAGAGTGTCTGTTTCCACTAGAGTGTCTATATCCACTAGAGTGTCTATATCCACTAGAGTGTCTGTATCCACTAGAGTGTCTATGTTTTAAAGAAGTATGGACAGTAACAAATGCTGAGAAAGATGTACAGAAGTTGGACTTCTTAGACATAACTGAAGAGACTGTAAAACGTGACAGTTCTTGAAAATGCTAATCATAGAATTTCTGTTTGCTCCAATAATTCTCCTATGTATAGACCAAGAGAAATTGACCCATGTTTTTATAGGAAATTACATTATTTACAGAAATTTTTGTAAACAACCTAAGTTTTCAATAACCAATACATAAACAAATGTGGTATATCCATACAGTAGAATATTATTCAGCCATAAAAATGGAGTATTGGTGGTATTACATCCCTGGTGATTTTTTAAAACGTTTTCTTAGAATAAAAAGTTGGTCTCAAACCATTTATGGAATATGTCCAGAAGAAAACAGATTCATGGAGAGAGAATGCAGATTCTTGGGGAGAGAATGCAGATTCATGGTTGCCTATGAATGGTAGGGTGGCAGGGATGGACAACCACAGCCTCTTTGGGTGGGCTTCCCTTTTGGAGTGTTAAAAATAAAGTTGGATTTTGATGATGGTCATATAAAACACTGAAGTGGGTCAATACTGCACTTGATTTATAACTCAATAAAGCTGTAAATTAAGAGAGGTGGTGAATTTAAAAGCATTAAATTCTTCTTAAATTGTCCCATAGATCAAAATGCTTCAGGGCAAAAGGGACCTTAGAGATCATTCTTTTGATTTGTTTTTATCTGTGAAATGACAATACCGGACACTAGAGAAATTAAGTTGTCAGAAGATATATAAGTAATTAGTCGAGTAACCCAAAATGCATACCTTACACTGGAATTCAAAAATGTATCAAGATTTGGTAAATCCCATGGAATCTATCTATCTAGCAAAACTGAGGTGTGGATGTGGCCATAACTCGTAATTTAATTAGTGTGATTTATCAAAAGAGCCTCATGTGTATTGAGTTAATTTTTGTGTAGATGAGATCAAAATGCCAAAACCAACAAAGAGGAAAAATATCTAAAAAATATTCAGTAACCCTAGTAATATTTCAGTTTTAAAGTAAGGGGGGAAACTCTTAATTCTTGCAGAGCTTATTTCTCTAACTTAGCATAATTGCTTCTGCATTTTGACTTCACATAAAAAGAGAATAAATTATCTTTGGAAAAAAAAAGGTTGACGCTCTTCTTTTACACAGGCAGGTGATGGGGAAATTTAATTCCCCCCAAACCTTGTTACTATGTTTAGTTTTCTGCGTTAGGATTTAAGATTCCAATCTTCTTCTTTATATGAAGTTTTCCATTAATTTAAACTTTGCAAAATAATTACCAAATTTCCAGAGCCATGTAATTAAAGACTGTGAATGAGCAGCCCTGGGCTGTGCGATTCTCCAATAGGAATGTTTTTTGGCTAGTGAAACTAAAAAAATATATATATATTTTGGAGTGTGTGCGTGTGTTTGCTCACACAGGTGCACATATGCCAGGGTACACATGTGGAGGTCTGAGGACAACCTTGAGTTTCAACCCTCACCTTCTACCTTGTTTGGGGTACTGTTTGGCACTGTGCACTCGAGGCTAAGCTGGGCACTCTCCTGTCCCTAATAGCTTGCTTTAGGAGCACTGGGATTCCAGATGGATACTATTGCATCTGGCTTTACATGGGTTTGGAAAGGACCCATTTGGTCTCTACCCCAGGATACTGATGATCAGGCATGGTTAAGTGATGGATTACATTGTGAGGTGGTCACATGTCCAGGGCACCAGCATCCCTCATTCACTGCTTCCCAATAGGTCAGCTATTTCTGTTGTATAGGTTCAAGACATGCCAGTATATCTGATGGTGAGCTCATTAGACTATAACAGACCTAAAGATTCCTGCCACATAGTGACATCATAGGTCAGAACAGGTGCTACTTACCTTTTGCTTGTGATGCTGGAGGAAGCAAGCTGAGAGCATAGCCAATCAGATTAAAGTATACCATGCACAGCACTTAACAGTGATAATGATAAAAAATGACTATCATTGGGGCTGGACAGATGGTTCATTAGTTACTAGCACATACTGCCCTTGCAGAGGGTCTAGTTCAGTTCTCAGCACCCACATTGGGAAGCTCACAATTGCCTGTAGCTCTAGCTCCAGGGGATCTGATGTCCTTTTATGCCTATCATAAGCACCTTTATATTGGAGTGCAGATACCTACACACAGATACAGACACACAGACACACACATAGGAATGAAACAGGGCTGGGAAGATGGCTCAGCAGTTAGGAGCGCTGACTGCTCTTGCAGAGGACCTGGGTTCGATTCCCAGCACCCACATGGCAGCTAAGAACCGTCTTTAAGCCGGGCATGGTGGTGCATGCATTTAATCCTAACACTGGGGAGACAGAGGCAGGCAGATCTCTGAGTTCAAGGCCAGCCTGGTCTTCAGAGTGAGTTCCAGGCCAGCTGGGGCTATAGGGAGACCCTGTCTCATAAAAGAAAAGGAATAAAACAAATCTTTAAGAAAATGACTGCCAGGGATGGAGAGATGGCTTATCAGTTAAGGGCTATGGATTTTCTTCCAGAGGACCTGGGTTCAGTTTCCAGCATCCACATGGCAGCTAAAAACCATCTGTGATTTCAGTTTCAGGGTATCTGACACCCTCTTCTGACTTCTGTGGGCATTGCACAACATGGGTGCACATACATACATGCAGACAATATACTTATACACATAAAACAAAAAAAGTAAATAAAATACTAAAAATAAAACAACTGTCACTGATTTATGTATTTTTTCTACTACTTTATTAATTTATTCTTTGATAATTTTCATATATATATATATATATATATATATATATCACATTCTGGCCACACTATGCACTCTATCATCTCTTACTCTTCTCTCACCAAGTCCTCACCCATCCCACTCTCAAGTTTTTGTATTGATTTGGTTCTTGTTGGTGACCCACTGTATCTAACCAGGGCTTCCCATGTGGACATAGTGTGGAACTAGCTGCTGGAGCATGGGATGCAATGGCTGCATCATGGAGAAGTATAGCCTCCTCTCTGAGTATACTTCTACCATATAAAAAGTCATGTGTAAAGCCATATTCCAGGGCAGTAGGGAGTTGGTAGAGTGAAGGTGGATAGCTCCTGAGGACAGATACCTGAGTTTGATTCTGGGTATCCACAGGCAAGAGCATGGTAGCGGACACCCTTCCACATGTACCTGCACCTGCACACAAAGTCAGATCTTATGATACACTTTAGATCATACTAAGAATTCAAGCACATTTAGATATTTCCTTGGTCTGTTCAATAATATGTACAAAGGAACCTGATAATAATGTGAAAATATCACAACAAATTCTACTCAAGGAAGAAATATTCTTGTTGATAGCTTGCTCTCCTAGTCAAAGCACTATAACAAGAAAAGTAGTAAATGAGACATGGATATTGGGCAGGGCAGAACACAAAGGTTGCTCAGAAGACTGCTCAGGAGAGTGGCCAAACAGACTTTTAAGGTTTTGTTAGTTAAGTTTCCCCCTTATATTATCATCAGTCGCAGAATGCTATTTAAGAGAAAATATGTAATTTTCAATATTAACAAAGGCCTAAATAGTTAAGATTTATTTATTTATTTTTATTACATTTATTTATTGTGTGTATTTTGTGTGTGTGTGTGTGTGTGTGTGTGTGTGTGTGTGTGTGTGTAGGGGGGCACATGTGGAAGTCAGAGGACAACTTTTAGGAGTTGATTCTCTCCCTCCCAGGAATTAAACTCAGGTTACCAGGCGTGGTGGCAAGTACCTTAATCTGGGTCATTTTCCCAGCCAGTTAGTCAGGATTTAAAGTAGTTATTCCCAAGGGCTGTTGACACATTGTAACACATTGCTGAACAACATGAACAGTGAGCCATATTAAAGTCCTTTTAAACTCATTTTCCCATGTTGACATGTTTTCCCATGTTCCTATGTGTTGATTGTGTGTGTGCGTGTGTGTGTGTGTGTGTGTGTGTGTGTGTGTGTGTGTGTCTTGTTGGCCTCGCCTGGAGCACTCACGATCAGTGGAAGGCTTGACTGGAGCCAGAACACAAAGAGTCAGCAGAAAGTACAACACAGCAGCATGGGACCTTGACCTCTACGATAATGAAATTTACTCAGGCTTGTCATTGAAACCACAATACTGGTAGAAGTATAGGCAGACAGATAATTTTAATAAAAGAAAACCAAGGCAAAGGATCTTGCATACCTTGAATTTTGTTAGGATTAGGGGTAAATCCAAGTCACAGGAGAGCAAACTTCAATCACAGAATTGTTCATCTTTTTTTTTAATTTTTTAAAATTTTTATTTATTCTTGTATGTGTATGAATGTACTGTCTGCATGTAGGTTTGTGCACCCGTGTGGTGCAATGCTGCAGAGATCAGAAGAGGGCATTGGATTTCCCTGGAACTGGAGTTAAAGACGGTTCTCAGCTGCCATGTGGGTGCTAGGGATCAAACCGGAGTCCTCTGCAAGAGCAGTCAGTGCTCTTAACAGCTGAGCCATCGCTTCAGCCCCTAAGTTCATCTTTTAAAAATAAAGTCAAACCAAGCTGGTGAGATGGCTCAGTGGGTAAAGACACTTGCCACCAAGCCTGACAACCTGAATTTGATCCCTGGAACCCACATAGTAGAAAAAGAGAGCAGACTCCTCCAGGTTCTCTGACCTCCATACAGGCACATTGGAATGTGCACACCACATACCACACACACACACACACACACACACACACACACACATGCACACAAAGAAATAAATGTAATTAAACACAAATTAAGCCTATCCTTTATGTCATGGACAGAAGGTACATTCTGACAGTACTGTACCATCACAGGATGATGTAATAAAAGTATTCTGATTTAAAAATTATGAAGGAAATGGTTGACACCTTTGCCTATGAATGAATAACATTCCTTATGATGAAAGACAAGAAGCCACACACAAAAACCCCAAATAATTTATTGCTTGCTTTTAAAAGTGATTTATTTTTAATGTGTGTGTGTGTGTGTGTGTCTGTGGTCTGTGTGTGTGTCTGTGTGTGTTTGTGTGTGGAGGTATGTCACATGAGTGCCATGCCTACAGAGGCCAGAAGAGGGTGTTGGATCTCCTAAAACTGGAGTTACAGGCTGGAGTTGTGAGTTGTCAGCCCTGGGTGCTGAGAACCAAGCTTGAGTCCTCTGCAAGAACGGTATGTACTGTTAAAGGAGGAGGAGCGATCTCTCCAGGACCTAGATTTTATTGCTTTTAATGAGAGGGAATGCCAGGTTGAGGGGAAGAAATTCTTGTCTGTATTTATGCAGATAGGTGTATTTATAGATAGAATAAAGATGTGTATGTGAATATATAAAGAGTAAATCAATATTTATATATACATATCTATATATGAGTGTATGTGTGTGATATTTACACTTAATTTTTCTTTTTAAAATTTAATTTATTGTGTCTGTGCTTATCTCATGTTACAGATGTAAAAGGAAGAGAACAATTTTGTGGGGGTCCATTCTTTTGCCACCTTTATATGTACTCTGGGGATTGAACTCAGGTCATCAAGCTTTCCCCGAAAGCTCCTTAACCACTGAGCCATCTAGCTGGCCCTAAGCTTAACGTTTTCTAGGTAGCATTTAAGTAGATAGTCCTTAGCCATTTTTACTTATAAAAAAGGTTGGGAACATACCTCAACATAATTAAAGCCATATACAGCAAACCCACAGCCAACATCATTCTAAATGGAGAAAAATTAGAAGCATTCCCCTTAAAATCAGGAACCTGGCAAGGATGCCCCCTATCTCCACTCCTTTTACAATATAATGCTTCATACTCTTCCTAGAGCAATAAGAAAAGAGAAGGAAATTAAAGGAGTACTAATAGGAAAAAAGGAGGTCAAACTATCCCTTTTTGCAGATGACATGATAGTATATTCAAGGGACACCAAGAATTCCATCAGAAAACTTTGAGAAATGATTAACAATTTCAGTAAAGTGGCAGGTTACAAAATTAACCTAGAAAAATCAGTAGCATTTGTTAATTTATTATTTTTTTATTTTTTATGCGTATGAATGTACTGTCTGCATGTAGGTTTGTGCACCCGTGTCGTGCTATGCCACGGAGGTCAGAAGAGGGTGTCGGATTCCCCTGGAACTGGAGTTCTCCTGAATTTGGAGTTACAGATGGTTCTCAGCTGCCATGTGGGTGCTGGGGATCGAACCCGGGTCCTCTGCAAGAGCAGTTGGTGCTCTCAACTGCTAGGCCATCTCTCCAGCCCCCCAGAAGCCTTTTTTTATCCCAACAACAAGCATTTGGAGAAGGAATACAGGGAGAACTTTCCATTCACAATAGCCTCAAAAGAATAAAATATCTTGGAAAAAAAAACTTGACCAAAAACACTAAAGATCTCTACAATGAAAATTTTAAATCCTTCTAGAAGGAGATTGAAGACAAGATCAGAAGATGGAAGGACCTCCCATGCTCATGGATTGGAAGAATTTATATAGTAAAAATGACCATCCTACCCAAAGTAATATATAGATTCAATGCAATCCCAATTAAGATTCCCATGGCTTTCTTCACAGATTTAGAAAAAAAAAATCCTAAAATTCATATGGAGAAACAAAAGACCTTGGATAGGCAAAGCAACCCTGTACGAAAAGAGCAATACAGGGAGGATCACTATACCAGACTTCAAACTGTATCTGGCACAAAACAGACCCATAGATCAATGGAACAAAATTGAAAATCCAAACTTGAGCACATGCAATTTTATCCATCTCATATGTGACAAAGGGGCCAAGAAGAATCAATGGAGGAAAGACAGCATTTTCAGCAAATGTTGCTGGCAAAACTGGATCACCACTTGTAGAAGAATAAAACTAAGCCCCTACATTTTACCCTGTACAAAAATCAACTCCAAATGGATCAAAGACCTCAATGTGAAACTGGAAACACTGAAAATGATAGAATAAAACGTTGCCAGTAACCTAAAAGATGTAGGTGAAGGAAAAGACTTTCTAAATCAGATAGCAGTTAGCCAGGAAATAAGATCAACAATGGACAAATGGGACCTCATTAAATGCTTCTGTACATCGAAAGAAACAAAGAAGTGAAGAGAAAATCCACAGAATGGGAGGAAACATTCACCAGTGACACATCTGACAGAGGTTTAACATCCAGATTATATCAGTACTCAAAAAAACCCCAAAGGAACAGGAAAACAAATGACCCAATCAAATGACAGAGTAAAGAGCTGAACAGAGACTTCACAAATGAAGAAGTAAAGATGGCCGAGAAACATCTTAAAAAGTGTTCAACATCACTAATAATTAAGGAAATGCAAATTAAAACCACTTCAAGATTTCATCTTACCCTGGTAAGGCTAGCTATGATCAAGAAAGCAAATTATACCAAATACTGGAGAGGCTGTGGGGAAAGGGGAACAATCACTGCTGGTGAGAATGCAAACTTTTACAACCCCTATGGAAAGCAGTGTGGAGAACTCTTAAAAGACAATATAAAAGGGAAAAATGTGGATCCTGAAATATGATTGAGAAATAACATATAGTTTATTTTCAGATGACATAATTTTAGTATAGGTGTATATTTATGTGTGTGTGTGTGTGTGTGTGTGTGTGTGTGTGTGTGTGTGTGTTGAAGCAATACAAAGTGGAGGGAACAACAACAACAAAAGAACTGGGACAAAGAATGGACTGAAACAGTAAAGTTCTCCACAAGACAATAATGTTCTGCTTTGGAAAAATTTTAAAAAGACTCAGAAAAAGATACAAGACATGTATGGCAGAATGCATGAGCTTGGGTCAGGTGGGAGGCATGGAAAGGGAAATGAGTCTAAATTGGACCGAGAAATGATGTATGAAATGCACAAAACTTCAATAAAACTATTTTTTAAAGCCTCAAAATGAACCAGTTGTACCACTCCTGGGTATATACCCAAAAGGTTTATCCTGTTGCAGAGATATAAGCACAGCCATGTTCATTGCAGCTCTTTTCACAATAACAAAGAGCTGGAAGCAACCCAAGTGTCCCTCAACTTATGAGTGGATAAAGAAAATGTGGTACATCTACACAATAGAGTTTTATGCAGTGATAAAGAAAGACAACATCATGAAATTTGCAGGTAAATGATGGAGCTAGAAGCTGTTATGCTAAGTGAAGTAACATAGTTCCCGACAAACAATGTGTGTTGTCCCTCATTTGTGGATCTTAGCACCAAATCCTTATATATTCTGTCATTTTGGTATATGTGTGGTATGTATATATGTGTATTTTGGAGTAATATAAAATTAAACGGAACAATAACAACAAAAGACTTCTTCAACTATCTGGCCAAAACAGTAAACTTTTACATCAAAAAGTTAAAAAAGACTAAGAAAAAAAAAGACTAAAAAAGCAGGACAAGACTTAACATGTATGGCAGAATTCATGTGTTCTGTTGGGAGTGCATGGATGGGGAAATGGGTCTAAATTTGATTGGGAAAGGTTGTATGAAGTGCAGAAATGCTCGATAAAAATAAAAAAAAATTATCCTAACTCCCTTTGAACAAGTCAGAAACACTTAATTTAACAGTGAATAGAAGAAGATCAACATCTGAACAACTTTCCCATGCATTTAATTTCTACAGTTTCCATTACATAGGACATTTTAAATACCATATTCTATATGGTATGATTTATTAAAAACATAATTTTGGGTATGTTAATGGGTTTTTAAGGTTTAATGTTTAATCTTGATTTGCTTGGCTTTTAGCATGATTTTCTTTACCTCAGGGCTTTGTGAGCTGGGAGAGGGAGGTTATTCTAAAGTAAAATAGAATAAATAACCTCTTCAAGTGCAAAAAGACACTCTCAGTAATTGGCAAGATTTTAACTACCAGCTAACGCCTCAGCAAAAATAGTTGACTTCCAATTTATTTTCCTCTGTCCATTTCCTCAGTCATTTTGGGTTTTCACTTGTGTGCAGACATTTAATGGAAAATAATGAATGCTGGTGTGGAGACTTCGCAGTTCAACCTTTTGCAAGGGTTTCAGGAAGAGGCATCAAATGTTTCCCTAACGAGTTGTGTTGTCTCTCAGCTGGCTTTGCAGAATTTAGCCCCTTCTATCCCCAACTGGCTCCAGATGGAAAATACTCTCTTGAAATTGGATGGCTTTTTAAAGTGTAGCTCTCCACAGCCTGCTCAAACAAACAAAAACAAAAAAAATCAGCTTGAGCAGAAGGCATTTGCTAGCAGGGTCTGTAATTCCCCTCAGCATCCTGTGTAGTTTGGTGATTTTGCTTTGGACAGTTGGAATTTTTCTAATTTGATTAACTCCTTAACGTTAGCAGATGACACACCCTAGAAATTCGCTTCCCCAGTCATGAGTATCTCGATACTCTTCCAGTCCACAAAGGTTTTATGCATGCTCTATTTATTTGCTTTTTATAGATTATTTCTTTATTGATTGATTATTGATTTATCTATAAGATTTATTTATGTATCTGTTTTATTTTTATTCTGATTTTCTTCAAAAGAATCCATGGACAATGCATAGACATTTTCTATAAGGTAGTTTTTATGCTTTCTTCAAGCAGTACCTGGAGAAGAGGCAGAGAAGGGACATCAACATGGGGAGAACCTTTACAAAGACGAGGAGTGAAAGAACAGCCTGCAGAGGGGAGGGGTCCCAGAGCCAGGGGCAAGCCCTGCTGTTCTGTCTCCAGGTGCTCAGTTTGTACACTGTAAAAATGCAGCCAGGATATGGGTCTAGAATCCCCCGGCAGCACTGGAATACCAATAAAGGCGAGTCTTTCAAGGTTAGTCCCCCAGCCCAGTGGATCTTCCTTGCAGGAATCATTCATTTGTTCACAGTTATTTGTTTTACTTTGCATTTTTTTAAATTTTATTTATTTTTGTATGTGTACGAATGTACTGTCTGCGTGTAGGTTTGTGCACCCGTGTCGTGCAATGCCGCGGAGGTCAGAAGAGGGTCTCAGATTCCCCTGGAACTGGAGTTCTCCTGGAATTGGAGTTACAGATGGTTCTCAGCCGCCATGTGGGTGCTGGGGATCGAACCCGGGTCCCCTGCAAGAGCAGTCTGTGCTCTTAACCGCTAGGCTATCTCTCCAGCCCTTACTTTGCATTTGACTGATCAATATGTAAATATCATCTTAGATTTTAGACTTCCTTGAAATTTAAGGATATGGCATATCTCCTTCCTCCATTCTTTTCTGCCTGCCCTCCCTCCCTCCTGTCCCTCCTCTCCCTCCCTCCCTCCCTTTCATCCTCCCTCCCCTCCCTTCCTCCCTCCCTCTCTCCCAGTTGACAAATACTTCTCCTATTGTAACAGAATTAACATCATTATTTAAAGCACTGCCTGGCCTGTTTTTAACTATTCTAGATTCTGCCAAGCAAGCATATATTAAGAACTTACTGTGTGTAAAGAAATATCATAGGTGTTAAAGGTTAGGAATAGGGTGCCCCTTAAGGACTTTTATGGAAATCAGGAGAGAAAGGGGGTGCTTGATGAATGGAGTTGTCAGAGAGGGTTGTGAAGGGAGTGGGAACTGAGTCCAGCAGCAGAGCGGGGGTTGGGGGGTAGGGGGGTGGGGGGTATGGATCAGGCAGGATGGAGGTGAGGGCTAGGATCCAAAGCATGCTTGGAGGAATTCACATATGAGTGCTTAGGGACTATGACATACTGTTGGAGGAAGCAGACTGGTCTAGTGTCATTTCTGTTGCAGTGACAAAAGTAACTTGGAGAAGAAAGGCTTTCTTTTAGTTCAAATTTCAGGTTGTAATCCATCACTGTGGGAAAGTCACAGTGACAAGAGCTTGGGACAACTGGTTATATGACGTCTAAGGGAAAGAGAAGAGAGAAATGAATGCAAGCATGCTTGCTTTATTTTTTTAATATTTTAAAGTTTATTTTTTATTTCATTGAGTGTTTTACCTGCATGTCTATAAGTGCACCCATGTCATATAATGTCTGTGGAGACCAGAAGAGGATGTTGGATCGCCTGGAACTGGAGTTATGGATGGTCCTTAGCCACCATGTGGGTGCTGGGAACTGAACCCGGGACCTCTGCAAGAGCAACCAGTACTCTTAATTGCTGAGCCATTTTTCTAGCTCCCTTGCTTGTTTTTGGATCTTCAACTTAATTTCTCTACTCTTACACAGTTTGGAAACCCTGCCTAAGGAATGGTGCAGCCCATGATGGGTTGGGTCTTCCCATACCAATTAACTTTATTAAGGCAGCTCTCCACAGATGTGCCCACAGGCTAATCCAATTTAGACCATCCCTCATTGAGAGTTTCTTCGCTGGTGATTCTAGGTGAGTCAGTTTGATAATTAAAACTAACCATCATGAACATGATGTTGACACTTTTGGATTTTCTCCTGAGTTTGAAGTCTACACACATGAGCCTTTCAGTACTCTGGTGGTGTGCTAATGTTGGTGATCTAAAATGGGAGACAAAGAAGGACAAAGGTGGAGGAAGGAGCCCATGCTGGGCAGTGAGTCTCAAAATGGAAGATGCTTTGGGCAGACCCTGCCTCAGGGCTAAGTGCCAGCCTTCATGATGGAGGAAGCCCAGAGGAAGAGGCCACATGCCTTGGCTGTGAGGTCAAGGGTGTTTGAAGCAGGCTAGACTGATAACAGTTGAGAGTGGCAGCACTTGTTCGTTTCAGTTTTCTCTCTGCATGATACTGGGCCCCTCAGCAATTCATCCTGGAGACAGAGGGACTTGGGAGGTTCCCACTCATTCCTGAGGCACTGCTGTTAGCCTGTATTTGCTAGGAGAAGGGAGTCGTTTTCTGTAGTGGTGTAGGCACTGGCAAGGTATGCGTGTTCCTGTAAATCACCCCCACCTATGTTCATGTGAAACTGCTTTAATTAAGCTCAGTGGGTCACACTCACAAATAATATACTGCAAAGTGAGAGGAGAGCTTGTGGGAAGAAGGGCTTCAGTGGGAGACAGAGGAGGAATGAGAGAGGGGGTGGAGGGGCAGAAATGAGCGAGGTTCCTTGTACACAGGCATGAAACCATCAAAACAAAGGAGGAATTAGCTTAGCATTTCATTAAGTCATTCTGTATAAGCACCACCATCACTGTTCATTAAAAATATATTTATCATTTATTATTTTATGTGTATGAGTGTATTGCCTGCATGCATGTAAATGCACCTGTGTTGTGCAATATCCACAAAGGTCAGAAGAGGGTGTTGAATTCCATTCCACTGGAACTGGAGTTAAGGATGGTTGTTAGTTACCATGTGTGTGTGTGCTGGGAATTGAACCCGGGTCCTCTGCAAGAGCAGCCAGTGCTCTTAACTGCTCAGCCATCTCTCCAGTTCCAACCGTGATTTTTTTTTTGTCTTGTAGGATGATGGGCAACTTCTTTATCTCCAGCTATCTTTTGAATCATTGAGGTATACTGAATATGTTAACTAATAGTTAAGGTTAAATGTTTGTAAATGTAGCCAGTGGCTATTGATAATACATGGCAAGCTATAATTTATTCTGTTAACATTCATGTACTTCATTTGATTGCTATAGTTTCTCTCTAGCAGTTGAGGAAAAAAGAGTTTAAGAGAGCCTAGCTAATCGACCTGTCTTAGGTCTGGTTGCTAAAGGGTAAGGAAGCCTGTGCTCAAATCCATTTCCTTTTTCAAATATGTTTTTCTTAATTTTTTGAGAATTTCATTTATATATTCTGATTTTACTTACCCCCCCATTCTTAGCCTTAATTCCTCCTAGGTCTACCTGCCTCCTATGCCCCTCCCAACTTTGTATCCTTTTTAATTAGGTTTTTAATCTACCAAGTCCAATTTGTGCTGCTCCTACACTCATAGGTATGGGCCTTTTTCTGGAGCATGGTTGAACTACCAGAGGCCATGCCATTTCTTTTGTTTTTCTTCAACTTAATGTATGGAATTGACTCTTACTAATGAGAGTATAATCATTCTAGCACAACAATCTCAGCAGAGCTCCTGATGAGCTGTAGGTGAAAATGCAGTGAGTGTTTCTTAGACACTCACTGCAAGGACATCACCTGATGCTCACTTTGAACCAATCTGCCCCCAAAGAAATGGATTTGGTGTCCTATGGGGTTCATAAAACATGTGCAAAGAGATTTTGAAAGTTTTATTTTTATTTTAAAATGTGTGTGTGTGTGTGTGTGTGTGTGTGTGTCTCAGGTCCCCACAGGAGTCAGAAGAGGGCACTGGATCCCCTATCACTGGAGTTATAGGAGGTGGTAAGCTGCTTGATACGGGTGCTACAAACTGCAGTCTGATATTCTGCAAGAGTGGTCTTAGCCACTGAGCCATCTCTCCAGCCCCTTAAATGATATTTTTAATTAATTAAAATTAAATGTCCACCATCACTTTCATCTTTCATGTTCCCTTTTGTTGCACCTGGGGCTCAGTAAGTCTTAGTTATGGAGTGAGATTTTTGTCAGTTTGATCTCATGGGATTTGCAGACAGCACCTGTGTGCATAGGATAGAATCTGGCAGTTACAAAGAAGATGGGTGGGGACAAGGTGGCAGGAAATGGACCATTTGCTTTTGGCCACTGTTTGCTCCTTTATCCTGAAAGCTCATCTCCCAACTCCACAAGCAAAATCTATAAAACACAGGCACTTCCAAGAAGATAGCTGGCATAGTTTGCATGCAAAGAAGTGTTTTGAATGAGAGGTCTCCTTGAGACTTACAATTTGGGTCTGGGTGATTTTTTTGGCATTAGTTTCTGGTATGAAACTTAAAAAATGAAAAGTTTAAACACTGTACCCTTGGATAACAAAACACATGTTCACTTCTTGCAGTGGCTGTGGAAACAGACGGGGGATTCTCATAAATCACACAGAAAAATAAATCATTTCATCCATGGAGGGGAAGAGACAGCTGGAGAAAAGGGACTCTGGTAAGAGACTCTCTCTGGACAGCAGTCTCATGGTAAGTGCTGAATGTTCACTGACCACTCTATATGTTTTGGCTTCCAAGGCGTTATTCTTCGACAGTTATTTCTAAACCCCGTGCTCCTGAAAGCTGGATTCCAGCTACCCCATCAGGAACATCCCCTGGGATTTGGCCTCATTTATTTTTTACAATCTCAAAAGCCAGCAAATTATTGGAATGTTTGTACAGTGTCCTAATAAGTAAATGCCATAATCAGTCAACATTACATATAATTACATTAATTCCACCTGAAATAGACTTTAGTCTATAGGAAAACATGACTGTGCCAGGGATTCAAATGCCAAGCCTATATATAGTTGCTCCATCACTTTTTAACTTTGGGGATAAGTTGAACAGAAACACAATTCAGCTTTAAATGTTGAAGAGCCAAGAAAGTGGCCCATTTCTACTTAGAAGCATATTCATTCAATCCTCCACAAAATTTTGAGGATTTTCTGGCTGATAGACATTATTCTTTTTAAATATTTTATTTCTTATTTTTATTTTATGTGTATGAGTGTATTGCCTGCATGTATGAAAGTGCACCTGTGTTGTGCAATGCCCATGGAGGTCCGAAGAGAGTGTCAAATTCCCCTGGAACTGGAGTTACAGACGGTTGTTAGCTGCCATGTGGGTGCTGGGAATCTAACCTGGGGCCTCGGCTGAAGCAGCCAGTGTTTTTAATCACTGAGCCATCTCTCCAGCCTCATTATTCTTTTTCTAAAAAGTTATTATTATTATTATTATTATTATTAATGTGTGTGTTTGCACACCATGGCATGTGTGGTGCGTTGAGATCAGAGGACAACTTTCAGGAGTCACTTTCACTCTCCACCTGGTTGCATCAGGGTCTCTCGTTTCTGCTGCTGCACTATGCACTCTGCGCCACACTGTGCACTCTGCGCCGCACAGTGCCCCACTATGCACTCCACACGGTGCCGCACTGTGCACTCCGTGCAGTACTGTGAGCTCCACGCTGCACTGTGCACTCCACACAGTGCCGCCCTGTGCACTCCACACAGTGCCGCCCTGTGCACTCCGTGCTGCACTGTGCACTCCGTGCTGCACTGTGCACTCCGTGCTGCACTGTGCACTCCGTGCCCCACTGTGCACTCTGTGCTGCACTGTGCACTCCACGCCCCACTGTGCACTCCACACGGTGCCGCACTGTGCGCTCCGTGCTGCACTGTGTACTCCATGCTGGGGGCTCCTGGAGCATGCAGCTGATCTTCCTGTCACTCACTCTCACCCTAGGAATGCTGGGATTGCAGAACACCACTGCACCAGGCTTGTTATGGTGGGCTCCAGTGAGAGAATCAGGTCTTCAGACTTGAGTGGCAAGCAGTTTTACCCACTGAACTGTCTTTCCAATCCTAATGAAAATTATTCTTCACAGCTTGTTTGGGATTGTTTTATGTGTGGGAAGTGGCTTGGCCGAAGAAGCAGGTTAGGTCACTGAGTTTGGAAGTTTCGTTACCTCTTTTCAGGCCTTGGAGCAACAGCTGAGAATCACCACCTTTTTTTTTTTTTTTCTTTAACGCGCGTGAATACAGCAAGAAATTGGATGAAGACAATAGTTTAGGGGATTTAATCGTCTAGTGAAATAGAAATTTCTCTTAGATTTTCCTTCTATAGATATGAGTTTCTCATTTTTGTGATCACGACAGCTGAATCTAGTACATAGAATGTGTCTGATAAAGCATTTGTTGAAGGCTGGGGAGATGGTTCACTTGGTAAAGTGCTTGTCCTGCAAGGACAGACACCTGAGTTTCATCCCCAGAGCCCATATAAAAAAGTTGGGTGTCCTGGCAGGTGATTGTAATCCTCCAGGGACTCACTGGCCTGCCAGCCTAGCTAGGCAACTTAGTGAATTCCAGGGCAGTGAGAGACCCTGCCTCAAAATAGCAAAGTAGTTGGCAGCCAGCACCCAAATGATGACACTGGGGGCTGCCCTCCAGCCTCCACATGCATATGTACCCCTTCCTCCACACCCCAGATTTGTTGAATTATATCAATTGTACACTTCAAATTCTGCAGCTGAGTCTACCTTTTCATGAGCAGATTTTTGTTATTTACCCCATCACCTGGAGGCCATTTCTCTTTATGAATCGATGATGCTGGGAATTGAGAAAGGATGCTTGAAGCTTTTTGTGTCAGGTTTTTCCCAAGTGATTCAGAATCCAGGCTTTGTGGGATCAGTACTGACCAACGTGTGCTTAGGGGACTAAGGACTTTGAAGCATTTTAAGCTGTCTTTTCTAGAGATGCAGCCACATTTGTGTTCTTAGACCTGCTTTATCTGCATAGAAAGTAGGGCAAATGGAAGATGCATTCTTATGTTTCTGTTACCTTTACAACTTGAAAAATTTGTGATAAAGGGAAGACTATCTCAGCCTCTCGCACAGAAGAAAATCTTCATGCATATTGACACTCAAATACAGTCTGTCTTGGGCTTAGGGAGAGACAGAGCCAGCCATATGGTATGATGGCAACAGCTCAATAAAGATTCTTTTAACCCAGAAATATCATCTTGTTTTGTTGGTCCCAGGAGCCACATATTTCTGCCTCAGGTCTCAACAAATATGCAAATATCCTGTGAAGGCAAATGCATTAAACTATTGTCTTTCAATAATTTATAGTAGCACTTCTTAATAAAATGCCTTGGATCATTCCAGAATGTAATCCAGATGAGCAGAATTTTATGAAAGGTGTTGGCAAACAGAAGGACTTGGGCATCCCAGAGAGCTGGGATGGCCAGGGTTGGTTGAGAGGGGAGAGGGGCATGGCTTACTGGGAGGCTGCTGGGGCCTGCACAGCAAAGGCAACAGTGTATAACACCATGGTCCACATTTCACTTTTGTCTTGAGACAGCCTAAGTGTGGGTATAAGCAGAATCCTGCTACGTTACTAGTGCCAGCTGAAAACTCAAAGCCAACTTGTCTCCCTGTTGGCATTCAGCTCCACCTGACACTTGGGGGAGGAGCTGAGAAGCTGTCACTTGACTTAAGGACTTACAAGAATGCTGTGGAAGTGAGAACTTATCATTTGGCAGGGGCTGAAAAAGTTCTCTTTAATCTTCCTGTATCATGGGGAAATTTTGCACAAATGAAATACCTCCCTCATCAATTAGAGGCAGATTAAGTATCTCATCTGCAAGTCAGATTGGGGCCATCCCGGAAGAGCATGCCCATTCCCATGACTGTATGTGTGGGTCGTTTCAGTGGTGGTAGACATTGCCACCCCCGTGGCCAAGGCACTACACTTTCAGTATTATGTTCTCTCCTTTACATAAGACGCTGTTGTCAGTACAGTGTCAGCAGAGGGATTCATTTTGTGGGAGTTCTTTGGGGAGAGAGATGCATTGAAACCTTCCTGAATGGACACTGCTGTGATTGTCAGGAAGAGATGTAGAATGGGATTACAACAAAGGTGGCTGACCTGGTCGGGTCAGGAATGTAACATATTGCTCTGAGTTTTGCCTCTGTACTGAAGCTCCACAGGTAACAAGTCAAGAGATAGGTAGGGCTGCTTCCAGACAGAGACTGCTGCAAAATGAAGAGAAAAACGAACAAATGAAGATTGAACAGATGCCATCTATCACACTTTTAGTCCCCAGGACAGGTTTCAGATTATGCTCTCTTTACTATAATTTGTTATATTTATTATATCAGTAATTTATCTGTACGTGTGTATTTGTGTCTGTGGAGTTGCAAGTGTATACTTGTGTGGAGGTCAGAGGTCAAATTTCAGGGTCTTTCCTCAGGTTCTATTTATAAACAATGAAAAAATAATTATATTTATTGTGTTTGAGTATGTGAGTATGTGCACACAGACATGCTGTGGCATGTAGATGGAGGTCAGAGAACAGCTTGCTGGGACAGTTCTCTCTTTCCACCACTTGGGTCCTTGGGTTGGAACTCTGGTCCTCAGGCTTAATGGCCCGCCCCTTACATGCTAAGCCATCTTGCCAGCACCTACCTTGTTTTTTTAGACCAGGTCTCTCACTGAAATCCAGTTTATCAAATAGTCTGCACTTACTGGCCAGTGAGCCCCAGAGATCCACCAGTGTCTGCTTTCAGAGCACAGAGATTATAAACTCATGCTGATAAGCCTGGCTTTTAAATTTTTTAGTTGGCTTCTGGGAACTGAACTCAGGTTCTCATACTTGCGAGGCACAGGCTTTACTAGCTGAGCCAACTCCCCAGCCCTATATTAATTTTCTTAATCATAGAATGATAAAGTAGGGAGGGGTTACCCAGTCTCCTGCCTAGTAGAAGGAATAGTTAAGACCCTGGGAAGTTACTGCTTTTCCAGAGGTCGAACCAGGAGAATACACCACATGCAGGGCACGGGTCTCCACAGTTCACTTCCATTGTTTTTCTTCCATTAAATGTTACCCCTGGAAGGGAAGATGTCCTTTCAAGAAACTGAATAAAAGAAAGAGAAACACAAAATCTTTAAGTATTGACACTCCATTGCAGTAACCATTATGACTGAGATTTGGGGGAGTTAGGAGGCTCAGAGGTGATTTCCTCTTCCAGAATTCACAGGAGAAAATTCCTCATAATATACTCAGAGAATAAGGTAGTAGCAACTTCATTTCTCATTTCATTTGACTTAATCAAATCATGAAGTGTTGAGTTAGAAATTATAGCTTTCTTGAAATGGCTTTTAAATATTTTTAGGTTTGAGGAACCATATAATAAAGAAACTTATAGTCCAGATAAAAGAAAGAAAAAGAAGAAAAAGCTGTAATGAGAAAATAGAGTTTACGGTCCATATAGTGACAATTTTGCTTTCAGGACTTGGCATAGGAGAGAGTTTGAATGGTGTGTGTGTGTGTGTGTGTGTGTGTGTGTGTGTGTGTCCATGTGTCTGATCATATATCTTTGTATGCATGAGAGAGAAATAGAGATGGAGAGGGAGAGATGGTGAGAGATTTTCAGGTGGGGCACATACATGGGCATGACCTATTTGTTACTGAACTTTATTTTTTCATGCTGATGATATTTTTACTTTATAAATGACCCTTTTTAGGTAAGTGAAACTGAAATAAAAAAGTAGGTTCCCAAGTGGGTACTAAAGCCCAGAGAGGAAGAAGTCAGGTGACAGATTTACTCCCAGAAGCAAGACTGCACCAAGCAGCCAAATATTCATGGCAAAAGCAATCTTCTTGGCTATAACAATAAAATCCCCCAGAACTGAAAGCCCCTTCTTGTCCCCAAACTGGTCAGCCCTCCCCACAATGTCTTTTATTCAGAACAAGCTGTTCTTTTATACTGAGCTTTTTTTCAAGGCTCCTTCCCAAGGGTGCCTTGCCTGAGTATCTTTCTGACACCCAGAGTAGTGATAATCTGAGTAGATGAGAAAGCTGGAGAGTGATAAGACTTTTTAAAAATTATTTTTAATTATGTTTGTTTATTTTGGTCTACATGTAGGTATGTGCCTGTGAGTGCAGGTATATATAGCAGCCAGTAGGGGGCATCCAATTCCCTGGCTCTGGAGTTTCAGGCAGCTGTAAGCCACCCGACCGGGTTGCTGGAAACCAAACTCAGGTGCTCAATAGGTGCAACAGGTGCTCAATAGGCACAACAGATGCTCTTAACTATGAAGCCATCTCTCCTGGCTCTTGCCTAAATTGTCTTTTTTTACCAGCATAATTTAATAACATTCTTTATTACTTAATTGTGCGGGCATGCACATGAATGCATGTGTGTGTGGTTACATGCATATACCACAGCATGTTAGGCATCAGAGGGTAACTTTGGGTGATGGTCGGTCCACACATTCCATCTTGTTTGAGGCAGGGTCTCTTTGCCACTGTGTACACCAGGCATTGAAAATGTAAGGGAAAAGTCATGATCACCTGCCTTCCAACAATTCAGGCACTTTAAGTAAAGTGGATGGATCTGGGGCAAAGGCCAGAAGTCAGAAGAAGTCAGAAGAAGTCAGAAGAAGTCAGAAGAAGAAGTCAGAAGAAGTCAGAAGAAGTCAGAAGAAGATAGAACTGGTTTCTAAAAGTCTCAAAGATCTCCAAAAAAGAAGGAGAGAGCAGAACTCAAGAGGTACGGAGCTTGCTATTGCAGTGACACTGGTCTGAGGACATTGCAAGTGGAGGAAGGAATTAAGGACAGAGGGTTCAAGCAGCAGGCATAGGGCAGTGGAGGCTAATGGAGTCTAACCCCGAAACTACCTTCACAGGAAGCTCTGAGTATTCAGTTGGCAAGCCATGCACTGAGGTTAGACCACAATGGTTTCCCTCCTTTAGTAATAGTAGCTGAAATTTATTGAGGCTTAATACATGCCAGGCACTTGGCTTTATACTTTATATGGAAACAGTTGGCTAATATAACAGCCCTTAAAGTAAGAATTGAAATTATCCCCATTTTACAACTTTGAGATCTGCAGCTTGGCGTGACTTAACTTACCTCATGTCATAGGACTGGTGATTGATGGAGCTGAGATTTCAGCTTGGGTCTGGCTACCTGAAGATATCCTGGCTCTGCATAGCTTGATGCTCTTAAATAGAAAAGGTTTCTATGACACTACTGGGGGGTCCTCTATAGTGCTTCCAAACCTAAAAGAGCTCCAGCTGTTCTGAAAGAGCTAGAAACTTCCATGGGTATTACAAAACCTACTGTATCTGTGATGATCCAGGAAGGCTTGTTTTCAGCCAAAACAGTTGCCCAAGGACTAGTGTTGGGAGAGATTCGAAAGGAAGAGGAAGGGGTGCACTAAAATGTGGGCTAGGTCTGCTTTCTGATCTTGTGAGGTTATTCCACTTATTGACCAGAGAGTGCAGTGTAGGAAATACCCAGGGATTTATGGAGCAAACTTCATCTCTATTAGTTATTTTCTGTTGCTGTGATAAAACACCATGACTAAAAGCAATGTAGAGAAGAAAGGGTTTACTGTGGCTTATCATTCCAGAAGTCTTGATGGATAATGGACAGGAGGCCAGAGCAGGAAGCTGGGGGATCCCATCCCGACCACACCCAAGAAGCAGAGCAGGCACACTGGAGGAGGTCAGCTGTGAGCTCACAGAGCCTGCACCTGGTGATGTCCTTTCTCCAGCATGGCTCCATCTCTTAAAGATAGCATAACCTCCCTGAACAGCACCACCAACAGGATTCAGATCCATGTGCCTATGGGGGACATTTCTTATTCAAACCAAAACTCCATGGAACAGAGCTCATACCTGCCCCTCAGGGTGCAACTGGGTCTATAACCCGATGATCCTATCTGAAGACTGCATAGTTTTTTAGCAGACTTTCTGACTGCTAGAGATAGGTGGAGATCCAGCAGCATTTCCTACAAGGACCTTCCAGATGAAATGCCACTGGTTAGCCCACTAAGCCCACTAGTAGCAGTTGGTGCTGCCTGAGGAGGATTTTCCTTCATCATGGTTTATGCTCTCTCTGAAAGATATCTCTTCATTCCTCCCTCTCAGCAGACTGACATAAGAGCCGCATCTTCCAAGGTGCCTGTGAAAATGCATACTCTCCCCCCCCCCTTTTTTTTTAAAAGACAGAGTCTCATGTAGCCCAGGCTCACCTTAAACTTGCTGATTTAGTTAGGCTTCACTGTCAACTTGGTATGACTTAGAGTCACCTGAGAACGGAGTCTCCATTGAGGGACTTCTCATATCATATCTTCTTGTGCCTTGTCTTGATTGGCAAGTGATGTAGGAGGGCCCAGCCCACTGTGGGGGGGGGCACCATTCCCTGGCAGGTGGTCCTGGGCTGTATAGGAAAGCTAGCTGAGCATGAGCCTGTTAGCAAGCTAGCAAGAAATATCCCTTCATGGTTTCTGCTTCAAGTTTCTGCTTGAGTTCCTACCCTGACTTCCCTTAGTGATGGGCTGTGTCACCTGTAATCCTAAATCACAGCAACAGAAAAGAAAATAGAACAGGGCTGGAGAGATGGCCTAGCGGTTAAGAGCACCGACCAGTCTTGCAGAGGACCCGGGTTCGATCCCCAGCACCCACATGGTGGCCGAGAACCGTCTGAAACTCCAATTCCAGGAGAACTCCAGTTCCAGGGGAATCCGACACCCTCTTCTGACCTCCGCGGCATTGCACGACACTGGTGCACCGACTTGCATGCAGACAGTACATTCATACACATACAGAAATAAATAAAATTAAAAAAAAGAAAACAGAACATTTGCCGTATAGCTGAAGATGACCTTGAGTTTCTGATCCTTTTGCCTTTGTCTCCAGAGTTCTAGGATTAAAGGTGTGAACTACCATACCCAGTTCATGCATTGCTGAGAATGGAATCCAGGGTTTCAAGCATGCTTAGGCTGATACTCTATGTCCCTCTTAATTGGGTGCCACTTGATTTTTAAGCAGTTGTCACATGTGCAGTGTCTCAAACCTTCACAATATTGACCTTGTAGACCCAATATTTTTTTGTTTGTTTGTTTTTTCAAGACAGGGTCTCCCTGTAGCCCCAGCTGTCCTGGAACTCACTCTGTAGACCAGGCTGGCCTTGAACTCACAAAGATCCACCCTCCTCTGCCTCCTGAGTGCTAGGATTAAAGGCTTGCACCACCAAGCCCAGCTCCTATATTTCTTTGTTGCAGGGTGTCCTGTGCATTGTAAAATGTTGAATAGGACATTAGGTCTGTACCCATTGGATGCCAGCAACATATTTGCTCCAGTTATAGGTTCCAAGCCTGCCTGAAGGCATGGCCAGCTGTCCTTGGTAGCCAATCACCCTTGGCAGAGCTAAACACCATCCTTTTAGAGGACACAGGTCGTGTCCTAGTCACATTTGTGTTCCTAGGCCTGGGCCCTAGACCATGTGAGTATTATGAACAAGAGAGTAGACTTATAGGTGAGTAGCTGTCCCTGAACTCAGGACACATTAGCAGGGGTTCCTGGGTGTGACGAGACATCACTGTTTGTGAAGGTTGGAGAGTAAGGATGACAGGCTGATGACACACTGCTTTTCAATCTATGCAAGGATGATCCTACTGTACTTGTAAAGCTTTCTTTTCCTTTTGGTTCTTTGTGTGTTAACAGGTGCATATCTTGTTTGAGACCAGGTCTTTCACTGACTTAGAGCTCACCAAGTAGGCTGGATTGACTGTCAATGACTTTAAAGTCATTAAAATGTTTGATTCTAGTTTTTATGTTGTATTTGTGCATTTCTCAGGGGAGCAGATCCAGGGGTATCTTCAAATTCTCAAGGGTATTTTTGACCAAAAAATGGTTCGGCATTTCAATAAAAATTTTCCAAAGTACCTGTTCATGGACCACTTCCCTTGCTGGAAAAATGGAGATGCTCTATAACCCTTGTCCTTTGTCACATGCACTCAGCTGGAGCAGTGAGTGTTGCCTGCCAATGTCTGACATGGTTCTGTGAATCCTCAGTCTCTGAGATCAGTAAATCAAAATAGAAACTAGACACTTTTTGAAAGCTTTTGCAAATGCTGCATAATTGACAAGATTGGAGAATGATATTGCATCTACAGCACGAATAGGTACAAAGGAGTAGACACACTTGCTTGGCATGTTCTGTGTGTTTTTAGTGCCCTGAGATCTGATTGTCATCCTCATGGTGTCTTACCATCTTTCAGCAACAGGCATCATCAGATCCTATAGTTTCCATGGCAACTGAGTTTCTGGATCATCATCTGACAGCCTGCTTCCATTTCTGCAGTAGTCTCTCCTCGTACTTTGTTCATGACAATAGGAAGCGTGATGATCGGTATCCTTGTATATGTCAGCCAAAATAAATTAAATAAAAAACTTTTTAAATTACACTAACAAATATAAGTTATTCATGTTCAAATAAAAAAAAAAAGCAGATCCTCAAACCCGGCAAGCTTCAGAGTATTCTTCCTGGGGACCTGTTTTAGGGTCTTCTTCTTGTGTGTCTATTTTCTTTTTTTTATTAATTTTTTAAAATTTATTTATTATTTTTTATGTGTATGAATGTACTGTCTGCATGTAGTAGGTTGGTGCACCTGTGTCATGCAATGCTGCGGAGGTCAGAAGAGGGCTTTAGATTCCCCTGGAACTGGAGTTAAAGATGGTTCTCATCTGCCATGTGGGTGCTGGGAATTGAACCCAGGTCCTCTGCAAGAACAGTTGACTCTCTTAACCGCTGAGCCATCTCTCCAGCTCCAATGTGTCTATTTTCATGGCAGTCCTCCTAAATGCTATTTTCTGGCTGTTCTTCCCACATGTCTGTCCTCAGGGTATTCTTCCTTAGGTCTATTTTCAGCATATCTCCTTATATGCTTGTTTTGGGGTGTTCTTCATGTGTGTCTGCTCATTTTTCTTGAGTTTCTCATCAAGGAAAACAGGAATCGAGTACCTGGGGGTTTGAGAGCTCTGTGGAACGAGGAATGAGAAATGCAAAGCATGATTTCTGCTAATTTATGAAGCTTTAAAAAAAATCTAGCTATATAATACCACATCACCGCCCTATCATCAGTGCACAGTAAAGGGCATAAACATAGGGACTTGAGTTTAAGCAACAGAGCCCATGTAAAAGAGCCTGTAATGGTGGTATTTGCAATCCCAACACAGGGGAGGTAGAGGGAGGTAGAGCCCTGGAGCTATCTTGCCAGCCAGCCTAGCCTACTTGAGTTTCAATATCATGAGAGACCCTATCTATAATAAAAAGGTAAATGCTGTCCTGGGGAATGGTGCTGGAAATCAACCTCTGGTCTCCACATGCATCTGTACACACACATGCAGCTGCACATACATAGACACACATACTTGCAGTATTCAGAAAGAAGTTACCTTCATGTCTATATTGACTAGAAAGTGCTTATCCTAAGACAGACTTGCATATGTCTCTTTAGAACACTGGCCCAAATTTTATCTATGGGCCTCCCTGAGATATATATATATATATATATATATATTATATAGAGAGAGAGAGAGAGAGAGAGAGAGAGAGAGAGAGAGAGACCCATGGTGCCTTAAAAGAATGAGGCATGACCCCAATGTGACTGGCTTATACTTGAAAAGAGACCCTAGGTAAACTCCATCCTAATCCTGAATCACAGTCCTAACTTTAGCTCTCTGTCCCCTTTGGCCAGTGTTCTGTACCCACTCATTAGCATTCTGTTCCCAGTAGTTCCCAGCACAAGGCAAGATATATCACACAGCTAAATCACCTAGAATTCTTGCTTCAATACTTATCCCTGTAAATTGTACCAACTGTACATATATTAGCAGTATCTCGGCAGCCTGTCTTATACTAATTTCCCTTCCTGTAGTGTCATCTGTTATTAGTGGTTAATATTTATTAGCCATCCACAGGTTCACAGGTTGTGTTGCCTTGACTCAGCTTAGCCAGCGTATGTAATCTTCCTGCCAGTTTTGTTCACAGCCCTCATCTGCATCCCAGTTTCAATTAATATTTCATGAGTAGACCCAGGAGCACAGTGTTAGAATGCTCCGCTTAACACAAGATGCACAGGCTCGAGTCTCTTTTCCATGGACTAGTTTTGCAGTTCTCTGCTAACAAAGAATCCCATTTGTCCAAGATGAAGTCTACAAAACCTCATAGTGATTTCTCCTGTCTCTCACATTCCAGGCAATTCCAGATGTTTCTCCCTCATAAATTTCCATTCCTTAACAAGGTTTAATAGATCGTAATTGTTCATTTCTCTGAGGTTCAGGGCCTTCTGTCTTTTGGCACCTTTTCGGTCCTTGGATTTAAGCGGCTGTCTTCAGCCTGGTAGGTTTCCTAATGCAGTTAATTCATGGACTGCTTCACACACATGGCTGTGTTGAGGGAAATAAAATCATTTGGTCTGGTGAATTCAGGGATCCATCTGTCAGAGCTGGCGCCATGAGCAACTCGGGGGCTGTTGGCTTTTTGCAAGGGGAAGCAGTTGTCAAGGCCTGCCATCTTTGGAGGTGGAGTAGCTCTGAGGCCTGGCCGTGATCCAGTGGGGGTGGGCACCGTTCTGAGACAGCAGTTCTTGACAACACCAGTGAGCTAGCCCAGATGAAGCTACTGCTGTCATTCTTTTGTGGTGTCCCAGGTCATGTAGTCAACATGAGGACCAGCGTTCAGATCCCCAACACCCACAAAAAAAAAAGCTGGGTGTGGTGGCTCGGAGCTTATAATCCCAGTGACGATGGGGAGGCAGAAATCGGTCCTGATTCACTGGCCAGAGGCTCAGCCCACTCAGTGAGCTGCAGGGCGATGAATGAGTAACAGCTCAGCTTGCCCTCTGGCCTCCACATGTATTTGTACCTACATGCATGTACACACATATGTGCACCTACACGCGCGCGCACACACACACACATAGGACACACAATACACACACACACAGGACACACAATACATGCACACACATGCATTCAAACAAACATGTGCCCCCTCAAATGAAAGCTCATGCACATGTACACAACATACACAATAATAGAGTGACTAATAATGAGGCAGGAGGAGCATGATTGGCTGGGCAAATCAGCCTACACTGGATGTGACTCTCTCTGTCCGTCTGAGCTTGGCCATGTGACCTGGCTTGTCTGAGCCTCTGTATTCTCATCTATCAGCAGAACTGACCGTCTCTCCCTCTGTGAACACCTGAAAGATTTAAGGGAAAGAACTCCCAGCACACACTGAGCACACAGCACCGTATCTTGTATGCAGTCTTCTCTGTAAACACACGAACTGGCCCACGTGCCACAGCAGATGGCAGCTCTCTTTGTCTGCATATAGTAAGCGACCTTCGGAATTGACAGTCTTTCTAAAATCTTTGCTTTTAATATATATATACATGATGTGTAAAAAACAAAATGATGTACCCAGTGTGCTTTTGTCCAGAAGTGTCCAGCTAGGACCTTGCCGCATCTGGTTGCATCTGGCCAACCCAGGAGTCCTTTCTTCCTAGTCCAGTTGCTCCAGTTGCTCAGGAGTTCCCTATTAAGGACCATGCTAGACCTTCTTTTGTGGAACATTGCCTTTTTTTTTGCCTAGAACTTTTGAGCTTCTGCCCTCACCCCTGAATCCTGGCCAATGTCTATTTATAACAGGTAATTTTATTCCAGTCTTCCAAAAGTGCCCATGGTCTTCCAAGTGAATGCACAATGCCTCGCTGTGCCCCAGGTCCCGCTGGGTCTTTCTTTTCTGGGCCCCTGCAGAATCAGGCTAGTGGACTGGGCCGTGGAGCTTGCCTTTGTTTGCCTTCTGTTTTCAATTGCTCTGAGCTCTGCCAACTGGGAGAAGTGGGAGATAGATGGGTTTGAGGGGGAAGGAACTAGAGAAGGTTTCCCATCTAACTACCTCCCTTTAGTTGGTTGGAGGGAGGGGTGGAGGATGACTTGGGGGGGGGGTAGAAGTGGAAAAAGTTTTCCACTACATAAAGAGAAGGAAAGAGGAAGCAGGCTTCTAGTGGCATCTTGCCAGGCCCCAGGAATGCGCCAGTCCTGGGAATTGGCCCCTTGCCAGACCCCTCTGCGGCTGCTGACTTGGGAAAACTGGCCCTCTGGCAGCTGCCAAGAATGTAGACAGTGGCCTTTTGGATAACTCAGCTTTATGAAAGTTAAGCTTTTGTTTTATTATCATCGAAGGTAACATTTATTGGGCACCTATGTATGCATGCCAAAAGATAAAATGCATGATTGGGAGTGTGTGTAACTTAAACCAGGCAGAAGCACCTGGGTATTGGTATAAGACAGGCAGTCTGCATCTAATTAGGCCTAATCCTTTGCTTGGGTACATGCTGCTACCTTAGACATGAATGCTGATCAGCATTCTAGAATTAAAACATGAATTCTAGAATTAAAGTTAGTTAAGCTGAGCTGTAAATGAAGTTAGTTTATTCAATTTTCCTTTGGTTGAGAAAGGACATTGTTGTAGAACAGGTGTGTTCTGACTGGGGGAAGGAAACCCACACTAGGTTCAGGAGAGTGTATGTAGCCTTGTTCTGTTTGGAACACTGACATCTAGGAAGGGAAGAAGGGTGCCAGTCACACTCCCCCTTCAGTGTGTGATCCAGTACTAGGGAGTGACAGCAATAGTGTTACTTGTTTTTAAGATTTATTTCATTTTTATTATTATTATGCATTTCTATGTCTTTGTGAGTGGATGTTCATGGAGACAGAGGAGGGAGACAGAGTCCCTGGAGCTGAAGTTTGAGGAAGTGGTAAGCCACCCAAAAAGGGTGCTAGGAAATGAACTCAGGTCTTCTGGAAGAATAATGATTTTAACTGCTGAGCTATCTTTCTAGTCCCTAAATGCTATTATATTAACAATCAGCTGACTTCAAAATATCCCAACAGGAGTCTGGGGCACTGGCTCAGTGGAGATAACATGCTTGCCATAGAAGCATCGAAACCCGAATTTGGTCTCCTAGAACCCACATTAAAAAGTTCTAATCCCAGCACTGGGGAGACAGAGACAGGAGGATCCTGGGTTTGATGGCTAGCCAGGCTTGCCAAATCAGCTCCAGGTTGGGTGAGAGACCCCATCTCCCCAAATAAGGATGGCTTGCTGGGTAAGGTACCTATTATGCAAGCCTGGTGACCTGTGTTTAATCCCAGGAACTCATTTAAAGGTGAAAAGAAATCACAGACCATACAAAGTTGCACTCTGTCCTCCATGAGCACGCCATGGCATGTGTGCTCCTCCCCATATAAGGCACACACACAATAATAATAAATAAAAATTAAAAATTAAAAGCTGTTAAGGAAGACACCTGATGTTGGCCTCTGCCCTCCATACATGTGCACACATGGGCATGCATATCTTTACACACAAGAACACACATAAAATAAAAGAAAAATCTTCTATTTGGCATTTCAAATGCTATAAATATAATAACTGTAATATATATATATATATATATATATATATATATATATAGAGAGAGAGAGAGAGAGAGAGAGAGAGAGAGAGAGAAAGCCCTGTGTATAAGTATTAAACTGCATTTACTCAATTTTCACAACAGTCTTATAAGGGGGTAGAATAATACCCACACTGTACTGATGAAGAAACTGAAGCCAAAAAATTAATTAACTTATCTCAAATCACATGACTACTAAACATCAAGCTCTGTCTTCATGAATAGTTTCTGCTACCAGTGTCTGGGATGCACACACCTCTCCTGTGCACATTTTAATGTGAGAGGTGTTTTCTCACTTCCCTTTGTTGCTATGGTGATGGGTGAGTGTCTCCTGGGATACTGTAGGGTCCAAGACCATCCTTTCAATGGTCGCTTGCTTTAGAGTGGCTTTCTCAGCTTGGAGTCCATCAGCTCAGCAGTCTGTTCTCCCTCTGCATGGTGGTGAGATTCTATGCAGAGGGTCTATATAGCAGGATGCATGGTGGAGGGGTTGTGGGGCAGCTTCCTTGAGAATGCCTAGGAAGAGATGCAGCCCTCATCCCTTTGCCAATGAGTCCCCCATGCCTTTTTATGAGAGAGTCTTATTTGTGTGAATCCAAATGAATGCAGAAGAGACATCAGAGAGTGCTCTTTTCTCTTCCCAGAAAGATTCTTCACCTAACAAAGGACTCACCAGAAGATTTCTTTAAATAGCTTTTAATGCATTTTAAATTGGATTTAATTCTCAAAGATTCAGTTTACAGTCGTAGTTTCCCATGGAGCTAAACCCCCAGTATCAGACCTGTTTTTCTGTCTGTGATGGAAAACAGATCACAGATGGTATTTTAGGTTTAAACACTTTCCCTGAAAGCCCTCAAGGGCCTGGAGAGCCTGCCATGGTGTAAAGAGGGAGTTTCACTCAGGGAGAGGGTAGCCAAAGCCTGGTGCTCAGGCCTCAGTTCCTCCCCAGGAGTGCCTCCTTCCTTCCTTTCCCCTTGACCTCTGGCAGGAGGCTGGTGGACAGATGAAGGCCACATAGTGCCCCAAGGTCAGTGCAGGGTCCTTCATAACCCCTCTGCTTGCCTATAAAGAACATTGCTCATTGGGACTGGAGAGAAGGTTCAGAAGTTAAGACCTTGTGCTCTTGCAAAGGACCTCGGTTTGGTTGCCAGCACCCTTGTCAGGCAGCTCACAATTGTCTGTAACTCCAGCTCCAGGAACTCTAATGCCCTCTTCTGACCTCCTTGGGCACTGCACTCATGTGCATAAATCCACACTCTCACATATAACTAAAAATAGAAAGCTTTAAGAACTTTGTTAATACATAGGTTTATAAAAGTATTTCACTTCTGGCAAATTATTCAGTCGTTTTATCCAATTAATTAACAACTTTTATGCATATATGTTCAGGTGTGTGCAGGCATACATGCACATATATGTGCAAGCATGTAGAGGTCAAAGGACAGCTTCCAGAGTCATGCTCACTAAGGCTATCCATTTCCTTTTAGATAGGGTTTGTCATTGGCCTGAAACTCATCAATTAGGTAGTTATGTGGCTACTGAATCCCAGGCATTCTCCTTTCTGTTTCCCCTGCACAGGAATTAAAATTATATACTGCTGCCAGGCGTGGTGGTGCACGCCTTTAATCCTAGTACTCAGGAGGCAGAGGCAGGCAGATCTTTGAGAGTTCAAGGCCAGCCTGGTCTACAGAGTGAGTTCCAGGACAGCTGGGGCTACAGCAAGACCCTATCTCAAAAAGACCAAGTATATATAATCTATATATATATATATATATATATATATACCTGGCTTATATATAGCCATACCTGGCTTATGTTGCGGGTGCTAAGGACTGACCCAAGATATTTACACAATATTTATTTTGGCACACACTATAGAACTCACCTGTATGAAAAGGAAAGGAAAGAAAGGAAAATATAACTCCGACATAGGCTGTGGGGCACGAGTGAGCATCTGGGTGCTGACTGGACCCATACATGTGGTTTCCTTTGTCCTCTATTAACTTTTGTTCTGTTGTCTTCTCCACAGAAATCTATGATGAACAGGGAAAAGGATGCCCTTTCCTTCATGAAAAGTACATTCTGATTGCCAACAAGGTGTAAACCTTGAGTTATTGTTCTCATTTTAGAGATTTAGAAACTGAGGCTCAGAAGGGTTAAATAATATACTACCAACCACACAAATTAAGAAATGAGAAAAGGGCCTAAGGCCTATAATAACTTCAAGGTGAGAAGAAGCAAGGGTCCATGGTTGTGCTAGATCACACCCTTTACACTGTATTTCCTGTCTCTGAAACTGGATGAATCCAGTCATTCTGGAAAAGGCACCCATGACCCTGATGAAGATAAGTGCAAACAGATCAGGCAGGAATGTGAAGATACTAGGGAAACCCAAGTCTAGACCACACGGCAGTAGACACTGGCACTATCACCATCAGGGGAAGTGAACAGAAACGCAGAGATCTAGAAGGCAGGCCAAGGGTGTAATGCAGTAGGTAGATTGCTTGCCTAGCTTGCAGGAAGTCCCAGGTTGCATCACAAGCACAACAACAACAACAACACATGCATTGTGGTGCACACCTGCCACCTTGCACTAGGAAAATGGAGGCAGGAGGATCAGAAGTTCAAGGTCATCCTCCGCTACAGGGCAAGTTTGAAGCTGGATTGAGATACGTGAGACCCAGTGTAAAAAAGGAAAAAGCTATATCTATGAAGCAAAGATAGTGCATTGAGTATTTCCTATCAAAGATCTATTGGATCCATGATCCAAATGTTCCTTGGAGAAGTAGAAAATGATCAGGTGCCAAGTGACACTATTTTTTTCCAAGTAATTATCTGTATAAATTCACGCAAAGTTGAATAGAACAGTTAGGCTATCATTTCAATGAGACTCACCATTCTCTATGACAAGATACAAATTGATCCTTTAGAAAAGTTAATAGCTGAGCTATTGTTAATATTAACTAGCTAGATCTGAGTAACAGGATTGGTCAAATTGAGATCTCTGTCTATATTTATTGTGTACATATCTGACTTACACATTCAGTGACCGGGTAAACATTAGTTTTGATTACATGACTAAAATGCATAAGATCCCATTTAATATTCTATATAAGCAAAAACTTGGTTGGAAAAGTAGATTTTGCTAGAACCTAAGATAAAAAAATGTCTAGAACTTCTAAGTTTGAATACATTTTCTTTTTTTATTTTATTTGCTTTTTTATGTGTATGAATGTACTGTCTGCATGTAGGTTTGTGCACCCATGTCGTGCAATGCCGCCGGAGGTCAGAAGAGGGTCTCAGATTCCCCTGGAACTTGAGTCAAAAACGGTTCTTAGCCGCCATGTGGGTGCTGGGGATTGAACCCGGGTCCTCTGCAAGAGCAGCCGGTGCTCTTAACTGTTAGGCCATCTCTCCAGCCCATGAATACACTTTTTTTTTGGTGTTTTTGAGACAGGGTCTTCCTGTAGCCCCAGCTGTCCTGGAACTCACTCTGTAGACCAGGCTGGCCTTGAACTCACAGAGATCCGCCTGCCCCATGAATACACTTTTTTTTTGGTGTTTTTGAGACAGGGTCTTCCTGTAGCCCCAGCTGTCCTGGAACTCACTCTGTAGACCAGGCTGGCCTTGAACTCACAGAGATCCGCCTGCCCCATGAATACACTTCTTTTTTGGTGTTTTTGAGACAGGGTCTTCCTGTAGCCCCAGCTGTCCTGGAACTCACTCTGTAGACCAGGCTGGCCTTGAACTCACAGAGATCCACCTGCCTCTGCCTCCTGAGTTGAATACATTTTCTAAGGAAAACTTTGTGTGTGTGATATTTTTCCTGGGAAGACAGGATAAAAACATCTATTTATTCCAGAAAGGGAACTCAAGCCATTCCAAAGCCGTGATACCACCAAAGTCTAACATGGTAAAAAATGAAAGTTTGGGGATTACTTACAAGACTGTGGGTGAGGGGTCACCTACAGGACCACCACCACTCAAAGACAGCTATTCCACTGAAAGCTCATTCCTGCACGGGTGGTAGTCCATGAAAGCTGGAACCCCAGTGCTCTCTGCATGACGTGCAGAGCTCTGCAGGCTGGAGAGTCTCCATCCTCTCCCTCCTCGTCAGTCCCTTCTGCTTACGTGACCTTGGGAAAGAAGTGGCCTTGTGAACCTGGTACATTATAGGGACTTCCTGAGATTTGTGAGATTTTACTTCTTACATCTTAATGAGCCTCTCTTGAGAACTTTCTGAGTATTAAGGAACTTCTTTCCAGAATGAAAAGTTTCAGTTAAGAGGAAATTGCTACACAACCATTAAAAAGGAAGTCATTTTTCTATCTCAGTTACTGAACTTGCTGAGACTGAGTCCACTGGCTTCCATTAAGCAGTCACTTGTACAGTTAGGTAGATTATTATAGTCGTTAACTTGAATATGGTCAACTTAAATGATGAGCTTCAGCAGACAAGTATTTGTAGTCATTGAACCCATTTCCCTGGACCACATTACAGTGCCCAGCATGCCTTAGGACTTAGTAAATACTTTGAAAATTACATTATTTTCTTCCTTTCTTCTTCCTCCTCTGTCTCTCCCCCCTCCCTTTCTCCCTCCTTTTCTCCCTTGCTCCCACCCTCCCTTCTTCCCTTTCAAGAGAGTCTTGTGGAGTGCATGCTAGCCTTGAACCATCTCCTTCCCCTCCCCTTCGCTTCCTGCTCCTCCTCCCCCTCTCTTCTCCCCCTTCCCCTCCCTCCCTCCCTCCTTCCCTCCCTCCTTCCCTCCCTCCCTCCCTCCCTCCCTCCCTTCCTTCCTTCCTTCCCCTCTTTCACCTTTCCTTCCTACCAACAGTGTCTTAGGGATCCCGCGCTGGTCTTTAACTTACTATATACCCAAGGATGACCTTGAACTTCATGTGTTCTTCTCTTAACCTCCCGAGGTGTGCAGCACCATGCCTGATGATTGAACTCGTGGCTTTGCGCATGTTAGGCCAGCACTCTTCCCTCTGAGTCATATCCCTAGTCTCCCTGGGCTGTTACTGATAACTTGGAACTCAGTCCTACAGAGACACCCCCCCCCACCTCATTTGAAGTCAGCTCTTGTGGGCTGGGATCTGAATTAGGCCATTGGTATTGTCAGCCAGCACTTCCTTGATGTAGGAGGTCAGCAACCTGACCCCCATATGATTGCTGGATTTTCAAAAGGCTCTGTGTAATTCTTGGAGCCATAAAACAATTCTCTGTGTGGAAGCTGAGATAGTGAACTCTCAAAGCCTGGGAGGTAAGCGCATGTCCAGGTGGCAGGTGTTATTGGATTGAGCCCAGTCCAGACTCCTTCCCCTTCTGTAGACCTGTGGTTACAGCACAGCTGAAGACAAGGTACATGCCCAAAACGATTCTGCAATTCTAACATAACGTCTTTGTTGTGCTCATCCTGACTCCTCCCTCCCTCCCTCCCTCCCTCCTTCCCTCCTTCCCTCCCTTCCCCCCTCCCTCCCTCCCTCCCTCCTTCCCTTCCCCACCTTTCTTCCTGTCATTCATCTCTCAGACTTCCTTTCTATGTAGAGCAGTGGTTCAAGGGAAATTCGAGCTGGAAGTTAGGAGTTTATTAGAAGAGTTATTAATGCCAAGGACAGCAAAGAGGCAACAGCAGGCAGGGACTCTCCCAGAGGTCAGGCCAGTGCTAGAGACAGACAACAAGGTGGGGCAGGAAGAGGCTCCAAAGAGAGGATTCAGAGCCCAGATGGCAGAAGTGGGGTCTCCTAGACCGTTCTGAGCATGGGGAGGCTTTGAGCATAAGCCTGCAGACAGCCTTTCTCATCCCCAGGCAGGAAGCAGAGCAGGGGGCAGGGGCAGGCTATCTGGCCACCATTTACCCCTTAATGTAAACTCTGTTCCTAGGTAAGAAATCCTGGCCCCAAAAGTCTGTTACCTAAGGAGTCCCAGACCGTGTCTCAGCAGTTGCCTGTGGGAATCTGTGAGGGGAGGCGGCTGCAGATCGTGTGGCCTGAGCAGGGCTGGACTCCAACATTACATTCTTACACTTCCTGGCTCCGTTTTCTTCCATCCTTCTTTCCTTTCTCAACTTGCTTTGTTCCTTCCTTTCCCCTTCTCTCCCTCCCTCCTTCCCTTCTGCTTTCTTCCCTTCCTTCCTCACCTCCCTAACTCCTACCTCACCCATTCCTCTTCAGATACCCACTGTGTATATTGCCCATGACTGTGAACAGCTTTAACAGTATCTGGGAACTTGCCTGCAGCCCCCCCCCCCACCACCCAGCCTTGCTCAGCATATGTTCTGTTCACAGAGCTGTGTCTCCTGCTTTCTAGACCAGGAGGCTCTGGGAATGACCCCTGCCCTTCTGCATGGCAGCCTGGCTCTCATGCTAATCTTTTACAACAGTGTATGCTGGGTGCAGTGGTGTATGCCTTTAATCCTAGCACCCGGGAGCCAGAGGCATGAGGATATCAGTAAGATGGAGGCCAGCCTGGTCTACATAGGGAATTCCTAGGCCAGCTGGGGCTACAAGAAGATTCTGTCTCAACAAACATACAAACAAACAAATAAATGAAAGAAAAAAGAAACAGCATATGCTGTTTATGGACATCATTTATTTGCCTCCAACCAAAGCTTAATTCACTAAAATTCAGCATGAAATTTCAAAGGCTTAGGTTATATGAGAAACAACAAGATCAGAGGAGTGGAGAATTTTAAAGCCAGAGGGGGAGCTTAGAGATCTGAGTAGACAACCGAACAGAAGTGCACCCCTGGGTACTCTTTCTGTTCCTTGCAGTGTGTTTGTATACTTGAGGTCCTTTCTATCTCATAGGAACACAGAGAGCAAATCCCACGCGCTTACTATTCTGCTCTTTACTGATGACAAAGGCTCGTATATGAGTATCACAGGCTTTCCTTTGAACTTCCTGTTTGCCTTCTTCCCTTTTGGTCACAGTCATATTTAAAATTTTGGAACACTGAAGTTTTTCTAAGAACTAATGCCTTTTTGGAGTTCAGAATAGATTTCCATACTGTTCCCAGATAGCACCCCTCTCTTCACCACCCCAGCTTTCTCCCTTATTCCCTTTCCTTTTCTATCCCTCTCTCTCTCCTCTTCTCTATCTTTCTCTTTCTCCTCTCCTTCTCTCCCTCTGTCTATGTGTGTGTGACTATGCACATTTGTGTGGGTGTGCATTTGTGGAGGTAGTGTGCACTCGTGTGCAAATGCACATGGATGAATAAGCCAGAGGATAACCTTGAGTACGTACGGTTCCTTAGATATTGTGTACCTTGATTTTTGAGATCTGGTCCTTCACTGACATGGAGCTCACAGTAATCTAGGCTAGCTGCTCAGTGAAGCTCAGAGATCTCTACATACTTATATCCATTGTGCCGGAAGTCCAAGCTTGTGCCCCCATGCCTCGCTTTCTGTATGAGTTCTGAGGGTGGAACTCAGGTCCTTATGCTTACGTGACAGCTAATTGATTTACCCAGCTATATTTTTTTTATCAGAATCTGCCCTTTCTTATGCAGAAAGATGTGTCCTATAAGCCAAAGTGATTAGCAGAAGGGCCATGGACTGTCAAGGACAGTGAGAGAAGCTGGCCAGTGTTAGTGTGGTCACTTCCTAGCAATCATCCTGAGGTGATGCCTTGTGTACGATCAGAGTGTGAAACCCTTTATGTGCATCATAGTCAGCTCATTTGTAGCCTGTTCCTGACTGGACACTGGCTCAGACAGAAAGCCATAGCAACCAGTTTAATACCAACATTCAAAGCCGTCTCCCTGTAATTACGCATGTGTTAACAAAAAAGAGATTCCACCTCGCTCTGGCTAGAGCTGAAAGACTGGTGAGCTACAGTAAGGATTTTCTTCTCTCTAAAATCAAGTTTTGACAGTTCTTTATCCATGGAAGTAGATGAGATGCCACTGATGTATGGAAAATACATGTGTTGCATGAAATTATCAATGCTAATCTCTTAGAATTGGCAAGTACTGCATTTTAGTTAGGTGCTCCGTAGAGTTTTCAATCTGTAGAATGCTCTGTTTCCATGGGAATACACTTCATATATTCATTCATTCATTCATTCATTCATTCATTCATTCATTCGGCTGTGGAGATGAATCTCAGAAGGAGTTTGTAGATACACTACCAGCAGTGTGAATGATTCAATGATGGGGTCATCTAACATCTTTGCTTTCATTTTTATTATGGTTGTTTTGTCTTTAGGTGTCTAATCTTACTGTGCCTATCTTCTACAAGAAGTCTTTTCATCAATATAGCTGGAAAGGTATATTTTTCCTGGACTCCATTCTAAGAGCTTCAGTCTTCCTTTCTTTTCCTAAAGTGGTCAAATTTTCTTTCCAGACAGAGATTTTCCTAGCACAATAGTTCTTCATCTTAAGAGACAACAAACTATCCTAAAGAATCATTGACACACAGGGTCCTGGATCTGTCCCCAGAGCTTCTGCCTCAGCAAGTATAGATGGGGTCATGAATTTGCAGTTCCAGCTCGTTCTTGATAATGCTGATGCTGATGTTGGAGGACCAAGAGAATTACCTTCTTCAGCATCAAAGTGCTACAACATGAAGCAGCAATAAAGCCCAGAAAGCCTTTATTGGAGTAGAAGCTTTATGATGAGAGCATTGTTCTGTATTTTTCTAGGTATATTTTCTAGTACCTGTGCTATATGTGAGCTATTGCAGAACTGGGAATAGATATGTAGACCTATGAATGGCAGTGGGAAGAGAGATGGGTGCCAGTTGAAGGACCCAGAGCAGATCTCTGAAAGCATGTTGGGCTTCATGACACTGACCAAGAAGGATGGAGAAAGTGAAAATTTCAAATAGCAGGTAATCTTCAGGAAGAAATTAGTATTCATGATAGATAGCCTCAGTGGTCAGCTTGATGTACCTGAGAAGAGGGGACCTCAATTGGGGAATTTCCTCTATCGAATTGGCCTGTGGGCATGTCTGTGAGGCATTTCTTGAGTGTTGAGTAATGAGGGAGGGCCCAGCCTACTGTGGGTGGTGCCACCCCTGGGCAAGAAAGAGGTCCTGGGTTGTATAAGAAAGCAGGCTGAGCTCAGGCCAGAGAATCATGCCAGTAACTGCTTTCCTCCATGGCCTGTGCTTTCAGCTCCTGCTTCTAGGTTGCTGTCCTGAGCTTGTGCCCTGGCTCCCCTCCATGATGAGCTGTAAACTGGAAGGGGAAATAAATCCTCTCTTCCCCAAGTTGTTTTTATTCATTGTTTTATTACAGTGATAGAGTGCAAACTAAGACAGCACGTATCCCAGGATTTGGTTCCAAAGATTTCTGTGTGTAGCCCAGGGTTAACTGTTTTCTGGGCAAGGGCAGTTTTTCTTCTGTAAGACATTCTCATGCTGTCCAGTGTGTCTGAGACTGGGGAAAGACGCAGCAAGGGCTGCACTGCTTCCATTGTCTGTAAATAAGAAAGGTGGCTTCTTTGTTAACACTAACATTTCTCTCAATTTGTTGTCTGATACACTGGATGACATCACTCATGAAATACTTCCCACATGCTTGAACACTGTCTGATTTGTGCATGTTGCCAGCTCCTATGAACTTCTGAGTAAATGCATGCTTTAATTTGAGACATCCTGACATTTTATGAGGCAGGCACCAAATTTTGTCTGAGAGTAATTCTTAAGGAATTTTTTTTACTGTATGTATATTTTAAATGTAATTTGGGGCTGTTCTCCTCAGATGAATTACTAGATTTATTCCTAGGCATGGCTACTAAAAGACCCCAACCTTTTCTCTCTACAACCATGTTTCTAGATTAAATTTTTCTAATAAATATGATCAATGTGACAAAATGCCTGATAAAAGCAAGTTAAGAAAGGAAGGGTTCCTTTAGCCTCACAGTTTGAGGGTGCGGCCCATGATGGTGAGGAAGGCATGGCGGGGGGAGCGGGAGGCAGCTGGTCACACTGGATCCACAGTCAGGTACTCTGCTCCCTTTCTCCTTTTCATTCAAGTCCATAACCTCAGCCCACTGCCCACAGTTGGATCCAGTCTTCCCACTTCAGTTAATCCGATCTAAAACTCCCTCACAGCCATGCCCAGAGGCCTGGCTCCTGGGTGATTCTAGATCCTGTCAAGTTGGTGATCATTTTTAAGCACCTCAGTCTTAAAGGGCTAAGAGTAGTTTAGTCCGTGTCCACTGCTGTAGCTCCTCCCCAGCTGCCCATTCTTTTCCCCATACCCTGTCTGGCTTCCTCCTGCCCTGTGGTCCTGTTGCTTTGACATGCAATCCTGCCTCATGCTTTGACTATTATACATCTGAAGTATGCCAGCAAAATGTAAGTTGCACAATGCTAGAGGATCATTTAGAATTTCATAAAAGGTGCTGAGTAGATATTAGGGTACAGTGACCTTTTCTAACCATACTCAACTTTGTACTGCCACTTAGCAAGATATTTATAGCACCACGTAAGAGCTTCAAGTAGATCTTCAACTAAAATAAATACAAAGCAAATTTTCAGATTTACCAGTGGAGAGGTTATTAATGATTTTCACCTTGGAAAGATATATACTGGCTTTTGATAGGCTTGATTTGAGTTACCTGCTCTTTAGACGCTGAGCCTCTTCTATGGCTTCTGTTCTGGGCAATGGTAGGTTGGCTCTCAACGGCCCTCCCCCAATGGAAATCCAGTTCAAGAAGGATTTGTGAGGGAGACATAGACTAACACAATGTTTTTATGCATTCCTTTACTATTTATTTATTATTTCATGTATGTGTGGAGCATGCAGATATTCCTGTGCATGTGTACGTGTGGAGGCAGGGGCTGACATCAGGTGACTTTCTCCTTATTTTATTATTTTATCCATTTCTTTTTTTTTTTTTTTGGTCTTTTTGAGACAGGGTCTCCCTGTAGCCACAGCTGTCCTGGAACTCACTCTGTAGACCAGGCTGGCCTTGAACTCACAAAGATCCACCCTCCTCTGCCTCCTGAGTGCTAGGATTAAAGGCATGCGCCACCACGCCCGGCTTTATTTTATCCATTTCTTTTGAGACAGGGTCTCTCCCTGAACCTGGAGCTTACTGATTTGTCAAGCCTGACTAAACAAAGAGTTCTAGGGAATCTATCACCCTAAGTCCCAACCTGAGCCCAGTGAAGACCCATGCTACAATCCCTGGCCTTTATGTGTGTGCTAGAATCCAGACTTGGGTCCTCGTACTTGCATAGCAAGTACTTTACCACCGAGCCAGTTCTCCAGCCCTGTATGGCAGAGGCAGGTGGATCTCTGTGAGTTCAAGGCCAGCCTGGTCTACAGAGAGCTCCAGGCCAGCTGGGACTAACTAAAGGGAGAACCTGTCTCAAAAATACCAAAAAATTGTGGATTCATATAAATTTTTTTGTATTATATCAGCAAGAGTTAATGTTTCAATATCTGACTTGTACAGCAAAAAACTGTTTCACCTTTCCATATATTGTCTCGGGGATTGTGTCTAACGCCCTGTGAGGCCAACATGCCTATTACCTTTTTAGAGAGCAGAAAGCTGAGGCTTGGGAGAGTTAAATGACTTTCGGTTTTGATCATGTCATTAGTAAGTGATGTAAGTAGGAAGAATCTATCCCTAAATGTTCTAAATCTAGTATATTTTGAAGCACAGTGTGCTGTCAGCGAAAGGGACATACTGTAGCACATAGTGTGAGCTGGAACACTGGATTGAATCTTTCTAGATCCTAGGCACAGATAATCTCTCTAAAAGAACCTATGAATTTATGGATAGTATCTTTGATTACTAAACACTCTAAATACTTTCCTCGTTTTTCAAAATATTTTTTTCATTGATTTTGCAATTTTCATACAATATAGTTGGGTAGTATTTAGATCCCCTCCCCTAGTCACCCCCCCCCGATAGCCCCCTGCCCAATTTAACATACTCTTATATTTAACATGGCCTCTAGAGTCCCATTAGTTTCCCCAAATGTCTGGTTCTAGTGCTACTGTCCACATTTTACTGTTAAAGTTGAAAATATATTTTATCACTGCTGAGCAGCAAGGCTGGAATTAACACATTTCCTGACTCCAGAGCTCCTATTCTTGGGGAGGGGCTTTGGCATCAAGATGGACTGACACTCACTCAGTTCAGCATCAGATCCTGGTGGAGTAGGAATCATAGGAGTAGACCAGAGAAGGATTCCAGTTCCAGCTTAGCATAGCTGGAAAGGTCTGACTGAAGAGTTTTAGGGGATAGAAGTTGCTGTGGAAATTAATCGTAGGGAAGAAATGGTAATTTCAGGGCTGGGGAGTTTGGTCGTTGGTAAAGTGCTCGCTGCTGTGCAACACAATGACCTGTATTCAGTCCTCAAAACTCAAGTTAAACAGCTGGGCATGAGGCACACACTTATAAACCCAACACTGGAAAGCAGGAGGCAAGTGGACTCTTTGGTTAAAATATTTACTTATTATTTTTATTTAACATGTATGAGTGCATTGCCTGCATGTATATGCAAGTGCACTTGTGTCCTGCAGTATCCTAGGAGGTCAGAAGAAGGCATTGGATTTCCCTGGAACTGGAGTTACAGATGGTTGTTAGCCACCATGTGGGAGCTGAGAATTGAACCCAGGTCCTCTGCAAGAGCAGCCGGTGCTCTTAAGTACTGAGCCATCTCTCAGTTGTGGCCTTTTGTGTGGATTGCAGTTTGTTGTATGTGAAAGTTTTGCTGGTAAGAGTTGAGGGATGTATTAGTATTCTCTCTACTCCCTCCCCTCTCCCCCGCCCCCATTCTACTGTTTCATGAGCCTTAGATGTAGAGGCTATTACAAAGTTCCACAACTGCTCACACACAGAGAATATATGTCTGAGAGATGCCCAGCCCTAAGTGACACATCTACCATGGAAACTCTGTACCTAAGGCAAGTAGATTATTGTAGCTTGCTGGCCAGCCAGACTGGCTAAATAGGCAAGCTCTCAGCCAATGAAGAGACTGTGTCTCAAAAAACACAAAGTGGGTGGCACCTGAGGAATGACACCTATGGTTGACCTCTGGCCTCTATATGCACACACACACACACACACACACACACACACACACAAGAAAAATGGAAATGTCCTGTCTATAATACGTGCAGTTAAAATTATGAAAAAATGTAAGAACATTTATAAAGAATCATTAAACTTTCACATGATTTTATCAACAGACAATGAATAAGTTATAGGTCTCTTAATGGAAAATAATAAGCTAGACTCCTCCTGACTGAACAGATCCTACCAGAATAAGCACTATCTTGGCTCTCATCTCAGTCCTGCCCATTGGGCAGCCAATTGACCATTGTACCTTACGCTCTAGACTATGCCTGAGTTTCCTAGAGGAAAACCTGACTGTGCCTTCCCATCTTCTTAGACTCTTTGCCCCATTTTGCATACCCCTCTGCTCAGTCTTTACTTCTCATAAAGCCTTCTCAGAGGCTCTGAATCCATGATTGTTTTATTCAGAACAAATTTATGTGCATATACTGTGTCCCACCCTGGCAGCAAATGCCACAAGTTGTCATTTCTCTGGGACCTGGAACTGACACATTATAAATGTCCAACAGATACTTACTGAATTAGTGAAGGGATAATTACTCCATGAGAAATCTTAGATGAATATGAGACAAATTTGACAATTTCACAAGTTCTCTGACTCATAATACCAGACTCTGTTTCTTTCTAGTTTTCTCCAATTCTATTGGGAAAGTAAACAAACATACCCACTTTAAATTTCTCCTTGAGGAAAACTCATAGCTCTCAACAGAAAGCATAAAATTCAGATTATGAGCTCACATCAAGATTTCTGTGTTAAAAAAATTTGTGAATACAGAACACAGCAAGCAGCCAAAAGTTGAGGGTACAGAGAAGACTTGTCTGCAGGCAGGGGTTTCCTTAAAATCAGCCACCAGAAAGCCTTGTATTCAACTATGCTAGTTTTTGCCCGAATCTCACAGCCTGGGTCTGACTCATTCTGTCCAGTGACCTTGAAAATCCTGGTTTATGGTCAGTGATGGTGCATAAGGTGGCCCTTGTGCCCATGTCCCTGCTTGACTTTCCGACTGAGTAAATCCCAGTCTTTTGCTTGTCATCTTTTCACTTTTATGCAAACAGTGAAGATGTGTTCTGTTCCCTAGAGTTATACTTCAAATATGTTTCGAGACAGGGTCTCATGTAGCCAAAGCTGGCCTTGCGTCTACCATGTAGCAGAGGATAAACCTGGACTTTTTGTCCTTCTACTTCAACCTCCCAAGCACCATAATAATAGATGTGCACCACTATACCTGGTTGATGAAGTGCTGGGGATGAAACCCAAGGCTTAGTACATGCTACGCAAGTACAAACTGAACCACTAGCTAGCTTCTTCAATTTTCATTGGAAAGTACAGAATATTTCTTTTTCGCTAGAATATCTTAATTGTTCAAAATACTGTGTTTCATTATGACATTTTCACAAGTGGATATAAAATAATCTTATCCTGTTCATTCTGCTGGTTAGTTTTTGTCATCACCTGGGAAGTTTTTGTAGCGTCATCTGGGAGGAAGGAACCTAATTCAAGGAATTCTCTCCATCAGCCTTGCCTGTGCCCTAGTCTGTGGGACATTTTCTCAATTGTTAATTGACTTGGAGGCCCACCCTACTGTGAATGGTACCATCCCTGGGCAGGTGGGCCTGGGCTATATAAGAAAAGTAGCTGAGCAAACCATGGGAACAAAGTAGTCAGCATTGTTTCTGCTTCAGTTCCTGCCTCCAGATTCCTGCCTTGAGTTTCTGCTCTGAATTCCCTCAGTGACGGATTGTGACCTGAGAGTGGCAAGCTAAAATAAACCCTTTCCTCCCCAAGTTGCTTGTGGTTGTGGTGTATATCACAGTAAAGGAAACCGAACCAGGACACTCATCAGCATGGTTTTGTCTCTTCCCTATACTTCCACACTCTAGGGCAGAGAACTGGAAGTAGACAAGAACGTGAGGGCTTCCCATTATCTGTGTTTGTTCTCTATAAGATGTGTAGTTCAACTCAATTTTGTGGAGTCATCTGTTTTGATGCCATATAATTGAAAGGTGAAAAATCTTCAATTCTATTTCCAATGTATTATTAAAGCACTTTTAAATGTACTGTCTGGATGTAGGTTTGTGCACCCGTGTCGTGCAATGCCATGGAGATCAGAAGAGGGTGTCGGATTCCCCTGGAACTGGAGTTAAAGATGGTTCTCAGCCACCATGTGGGTGCTGGGAATTGAACCCCGGTCTTCTGCAAGAGCTGTCAGCACTGTTAACCACTAGGCCATCTCTCCAGCCCTCCATTGTATTATTAATGCTTACTCCCTGTATGATAACTAATCTGACCCAATTTTATGGACTCATGCGTGTTAATGCTACACAATGTAAAAGTGAAAATCTATTGCATCAGCCTTCATTGTTGTCTGTTGTGAGAACTCAGAACAACCATTCCCAAGTGAGCAGGGTTCCATGTTTAGAAAATGGGTGTGTGGCCTTCTCTCTCTCCCTTTCTCTTTGCACCGAAGTGGAAAGGGGCCTGTGTTCCTACAAGAGTCACCATGTAACCAGCTTGGCGGAAAGGAGGACATTCTAAAGAGGCCTTTGTGTCTCTCAGTCTGTCAGGCTACTGACACAATGGACTTCAAGAAATGTGAATTCCCCAGGAATCTTATGCTGGGAGAAGGAAAAGGTTTGGGAACCTGGCACCTGCCAGACAGGGAGATTTTCTCCCAGTAAAAGTGATTTCACACTTCTAACACCCTGCCAGACTATCATGCAGGATGAGACTGAAGCCCAGACAATGATGGGCCTTTTCTGAAGGACCACACCTTGTGCAGGACTGCTAAACTGTCCATAGTTCTGGCTTTCTATTTAATCTTGCTTCAGGACCCCAAAAATGGATGAGACAGGGACACTTCATCTCTTTGACTCTTCCCACTGTTGTCACATGGAGTAAATCTCCTTTTTCTGATTTTTACTATTAATTTGGCACTTTTGAATTGCTTCATGAGGATGGGTGGCTGAACTTAACTTCTTGGGGCACAGACTGTGACGCCCAGTTTGGCAACAACCCATTTGGAGGTAACAGTTTGTGCTCTATCATTGCTTGGTCATCCCTATTGATAAAGCTCTTCAGGCTTTGCAGGAGCAGTTGAAGAACCTAGTGGACCTCTAGAGCCTGCTCACCTACAGGCCTCTGCTGGTCTGCAGGATCCTGGGCAGACTGTCTGCCTGACTCAGAGCCTGATGGGTGCATCATTCCAACTTTATGCAGATGTACTCAGTCCCTGGGCTCAGTGGTCCTTGACTCATAAGCAATCTTCCACTGTTAGTCTCTGCAACTTGTTTAGAATATATATATATATATATATACTATATATATATATATATAATCTTAATAGTGCAGTAATGTAAATGCTGAGAGAAATGTAAGGGCTAGATTTTGCTCATTTTCTTAGAACAGAACATCACTACACTTTCCCTAACGTATGTCCCGTGCTGTTCTGGATAGCTTTAGTGTCAACTTGACACACCTGGGTTGAGGGAGCCTCAAGTGGGGAATTGCCTCCATTGGACTGGCATATCCCCTTTTCTGTGAAACATTTTCTTGATTGTTGAGTGAGGTGGGAAGACCCAGTCCACTGTGGGCCGTGTCACCCCTGGGCAGGTGGTCCTGTATTGTATAAGAAAGCCAGCTGAGCATGGGCCAGAAGAACAAGCCAGTAAGCAGTGTTCCTCTATGGCCTACGCTTCAGCTCCTGCCTCCAGGTTCCTGCCCTAAGTTCTTACCTTGGGCTCTCTAGGTGATGAACTGTGACCCCTGGGAGATGTGAGCTAAATAAACCCTTTGCTCCCCAAGCTGGTATTGGTCAGAGTGTTTTGTCTACAGCAGTAGAAGGAAACTAGAACACTTACATTCCAGTATTACTGATATTGAAAGGACTGGGCTTCTTGGGTATCTAACCAGGAAGAAAAAGTCCCAATATATTGCTGCATAAATGAAATAAACAGATTATGTAGAAGTAGACACAGAATAAAATGGGAAGTCTTAAGATTAAGTCTAAGAAGTTATTCAGAAGCTGGAGAGCTGTCTCAGCACTTGCGTTTCCTTTGTGAAGGACACTAATTTGGTTCCTAATACATCAGGTGGTTCACAACTATTTGTAACTCCAGCACTAGGGAATCATATGCCCTCTTGTGGACTCTGTTGGTACCAGCAGCACACGGGGCACACACACGCACACACACACACACACACAGATATATATATATATATTAAATACCTGAGATTTGGTGGAGGTGGTAGTAAAGAGGTTGCAGATATGGGAGGGTATCTGATTATGACAAAATATGCTAAAAATAATATCTATATCTATATTTGTATGTAGTATGAAATCCACAAAAATTCAATTGCAAAATTAATGAAAAGTAAATAAATACAGGGAGAAAAGGGCAAAAAAGTTTTTAAAAAGGACTTTCAAGTAACCTCTGGCAAAAGAAGGCCTCAGTTTGAATCAGCCTTGTGTCCATGGGGAGAGAGGAGTCAAATGTGATAATTTACTCATTTAACTGAGATTTAGTGAGCTCTTTCAATTTACTGGATACAGCTCTAGGTTCTAGAAATATGCTAGTAGAAATATGAGCCCCTAGGCAGAGGCTGCAACCTGATGGTGGATATGGATTTTAAATAAGCATTTACCAGAAATATGCCAAATCAATAAAAGAATACAGTAGGAATATTGGGTGGGCTGGAGATTGGGAGCATGCACAGTGAGGATGCTGTTGATGGCAGTAGTTTACATCAAATGAACCAGGCTGAGCTCTAAATTCCTCCCTTTCCTTAGCATGCTGCTTTAAGATATACAGGAATCACCACCTGAGAAGTTAGTTTGAATGTAGATTCCAAAGCAGTGGGCAAGGGCTGTAGACCTGTCCCTCTGTTTCCAGAAGTTTTCAATTGATGCCACTGGGAAGTGATCCGGGGATGGATTTTTTATTAAACAAGAGGGACCAGTGTATTTAACATTTACAACTCAACGGTGCTGGCATTTGTAAGAATATAATGTTAGAATCCAGTTGCTGCTCAGGCCACAATACCTGTGGTAGCCTTTTCTCAAATTGGTTCATGTAATAGAATTAGGAAATAAGTCTTAGTTTTCTGGGACTTTTGCTTCTTGACTCAGTCATAATGGCATTTTACCTACAGTCAACAGTGTGTAATGAATTGGAAAGGAAGACTGCACAGATCTCAAGCTCCCTTTGACTGACTAATAAGAAATTTACCAAACTTATTTCCCTGGAGGAGGTAAAATAGAGTACATGTTGGCTGGCTTCCTAACTGTTGGCTTTTTCCTGAGCAACAAAGGACTTCTTTTGCCATGGGCATTATACATGTTTATATTCTTCAAGAAAAGGAGGCATAAAACTCAGTGTTTGTGCTAGCTGTCAGAGCTATGCCCATATAACTTGTTTTAAATGGCAGTACAAGGAAAGTATTTTCTGGTTTCTGATACAGGGAAGCACCCTGCTGAACATTGTGAATCTATAGCTAACAGACTTTCAGGTGTCAGGATCGCTTATAGGAGAAGCAAATTTATATCAAGAGAATATTGTGGGGTACACATTCTGCTCCCCACCAAGCCTCTGGCTCCTTCCTTGGAATCAGAGAGCCTCACTGAGGCTCTGGCAGTGAAACCTCCCCCATCGTCAGAAAGATAGAAGAAGAGACAGCACTTCTGCCACGTGGGTTCTGATTCTTCTCTTTAGAGCCCCCGCCATGCTGTCTGTCTCTGATGCTTAGGCCAAAACTTTCCTCAGTGGTCATGCTATGTTGTTGTCTGTCTGTCAGCTCTGAAGGTTGCAGCTGTTCTTCTTATAATCAGTTTAAACGAAGAGTTGCCCAGAGGGCAAGGATTCTTGGCTCTCTGTCCTAAGATGTGTGCTAGCTCATTTCTACAAGACCCTCCCTATGGTGATGGACGTAGGCCTCCAACACCCTGAATTAAACCGATTCCTTACTGTCTTTAAGTCAAAACATCAGGCGTTGCATCTCAGTGAGGAGAAAACCAATATAGCAGCCCATCAAAAAGAACTTTCCCTACTACAACCTGTTTAGTTTCTTTGTGCTTACCCGTCCCTGTATTTCCTCTATTACCTTCACTAAAGCAAAATATTATGAACGTCAAAATCTTATAAACTTTATTTTTGTTATAGCCCCAATTCTCAGACTTGGTAGATTTGCAAAAGATAATCCTTTGGTAACTCCTCAGGAAAGAACTGCGTGCTTGTACTGTATTTGGCTCTAGAATTGCTTTTAATCCTGACAGTCATGAGCTGGCAATATCACCAGCAAGACATCTTCAGTACAATGTGTTCAGAGGTACCAAGGCACAGAAGGTATGCAGGGCACACCTGCCCTTGACCAAGGATGGGATCTGAGGTTAAGGAGGGTAAGGAACTGGAGTTTATATCAAATATCAGGAAAGTGAGATGCTCAGAGACCTTCTTCCCCTTTTCTAAGTATTCTCTTGGCCGGAGGCAATTTTTCTCTGTAGCCTGTACCATGCCCAGACTCTATCTCATATTCAACCTGCGTAAGTTCCAGTAACACACAGGAGGCTACAGACCATCCCCAAGGTCTAGCCAGTGTCTGATTAGTTGCTACTTGGCTAGTTCATGCTAGAAGACTTGGAAGGGAGTTGTCCTTTTCATAAAAGGTGATAAAGTGATTTGAGAATTCAAAGGACATGGAAAAAACACAAAACACTCTTCTTGGAGTTATATAAGGTAAAATATTCTATGGAACATTACACTGAAAATAATATATAATACACACACACATACATATATATGTATATATAATGTTTATTCTGTATTTATTTATTTATTTATTTATTTATTTATTTAAGGGATTCACAATATAACAACAAAGTTGTTTTCAGATCACAGTAACATTGCTCAGTTTGCCATACAATTAAGTAATTGGCGCTAGCATCCACAGATGAGGGATACCATTCATTGTTTTTCTGGTACTGTGTTACTTCACTTAGCATGATATCCTCTAGCTCCATCTATTTGCCTGCAAAGTTCATGATGTCATCTTTCTTTACCACTGCATAGAACTCCATTGTGTAGATGTACCACATTTTCTCTATCCACTCAGTTGAGGGGCACTTGGGTTGGTTCCAGCTCTTTGCTATTGTGCAGACAGCTGGAATAAACATGGCTGTGCATGTATCTCTGTGGAAAGATGAGTCTTGTGGGTATATACCCAGGAGTGGTATGACTGGGTCAAGTGGCAAGCTCATTTCCAGTTTTCCAAGGGTTCTCCACAATGCTTTCCATAGTGGCTGTACAAGTTTACATTCCCACCAGAAGTGGATGAGTGTTCCCCTTTCCCCACAACCTCTCCAGCACTTGGTATCATTTGTTTTCTTGATCCTAGCCAGGCTTATTGAAGTGAGATGATATCTTAAAATGGTTTTATTTTGCATTTCCTTAATAATTAGTGACACTGAACATTTTTTTTATTTTTTTTATGTATTGTAGGTTGTGGCCAACTTTTCCTTCTATCGCCTTCAGAGTTTTGGGTTTCCACTGTTGAGGTCTTTGACCATCTGGAGTTGACTTTTGTACAGGTGAGAGTAGGGGTTATTTCTTCTACAAATGGTGATCCAGTTTTCCAACACCCTTGCTGAAGATGCTGTCTTTTCCTCCATTGTGACTTCTTGCCCCCCTTGTCAAATATGAGGTGGTTGAAAATTTGTATGTGCTCAGGTTGGATCTTCAGTTTTGTTCCATGGTCAACAGGTCTGTTTTTTGTGCCAGTACCAAGCTATTTTTATGACTTTATCCATGTAGTATAGTTTGAAGTATGGTATAGAGATCCCCCCTGTATTGCTTCTTTCTTCCAGGTTGCTTTGGCTATTCCTGCAATTTTGTTTTTCCGAATGAACTTAAGGACTTTTTTTTCAAGCCTGTGAAGAAACTCATGGGGATTTTAATTGGGATTTCATTAAATCTGTACAATAGTTTGGGTAGAATGGACATTTTTACCATATTAATTTTCCTGGTCCATGAGCATGGGAGGTTTATCCATCTTCTGATGTTTTCTTCAATTTCCTTCTTCAGGGGTTTAAAACTTTTTTAAGAATCTTTGGTGTCTTTGGTTAGGTTTGTTCTAGGAATTTTATTGTTTTTGAGGCTATCGTGAGTGGGGAAGTTCTCCTGTGTATTCCTCGTTTAAGTTGCTTGGTTGTTGATGGTAAAGAAAGGCTACCTGATTTGTTCGTAGGTTATTTGTATCCTGCCATTTACTGACAACTCATTCATTTGTTTCTAGGGAGTTTTCCTAGTGGAGTTTTTAGCATCCTTCAAGTAAACATCATATCATCAGCAAAAAGGATAGCTGGATTTTCCTCTTTTCCAATTAGACTCCTGTATCTTTTTTTTTCCTTTTTGTCTTGTCCCTAAGTTTTTCAAGCACTATATTGAAGAGAAGTAGTGACAGGGGGCAGCCTGCCAGTTCCTCCTTTAAGGGGAAGGCTCGTGTCTTCTCCATTTAGGATGATATTGGCTGTGGGTTTCCTGTATATGGCTTTGATTACATTGAGGAATGATCCCTCCAATTCTAATTCCCTTTAGAGACTTAGTCATGAAGGGATGCTGGATTTTCAAAGGCTTTTCTGGGTCAATTGAGATTATTGGCTGTGCCAATTTGAGAGTGATGGGTGTGAGTTTTTTTTTCAGTCCATTTGTATGTGTTTTGATGATTATTTATTGATTTTGTATGTTTGAACGATCTCTGCATCTCTGTATAGAATCTCAACTTGGTCATTATGGATATCTTCTTGATGTGGGTCTGTTATGCAATTTGCCAAAAAAAGAAAATATAACCCAAAAAAAATAAGAAAAAAAGAAAAAAAAAAAAAATTTTTTACATTTTTTACCTTGTTTACCTCCACAATATTTCTAATTTACCACCGCTGTAACTTTGGCATCTGTGTTCATTAGGGAATGGTCTGTAGTTCTCTTTTTGGTTACTATCTTTGCATGATTTTGAAGATAGAGTGGATGCTGGCTTCAATAGAAGGAATTTGGGAGAATTCCCTCTGTTATATCTCTTTAAACAATTTCAGTAATAAATGGTTGTAAGGCTTTATATAGAATTCTTATTAGGAATTCTGCTTCTTTGAACCATCTGGATCCTGGGCTTTGTTTTTGTTGGGAAGTTGTCTTATTACATCTTCAATTTCTTCATAAGCATGGGCTTTTTAGGCTGTTGATTCCCCGCCCCCTTCTTGGCCTAAACTTTGGTGATTCCCCAGGATTTCAGATATTCATCGATTTCCTAGGTTTTTCAAACTTAGTAGAGCATAGGTTTTTGAAGTAGTCCCATATGATTATCTAGGGGGGAAATCTTTTTCATTGTCTGTTGTGATATTTCCTCTTTCATCAAATATTCTATTGATTTGGAGTTACTCTTTCTGTCTTTTGTTAACTGGGCTAGAGTCTGTCTATATTGTTTAATTCTTTCAAAGAATCAACTGTTGGATTCATTGATTTTTTTTTTTTTTTGTATTGTTTTCGTGTTTCTATTTCATTGATTTCTGCGCTGATTTTGGTTATTTCTTCCTGTCTGTTGCATTTAGGGTTCTTTGTTGTTGTCTCTCAAGTGTTTTTAGCTGGCAGTGTTAGATTGTTCACTTGTTCGTTTTTTTCTAATGTAGCACCCAGGGCTATGTACTTCCCTCTTCGGACTGCTTTTAAATTATCCAATAGGTTTTGGTTATTGGTTGTATTATCATTGTCATTCAGTTTCAGGAGTGCTTCTATTTCTTTCTTTATTTCTTCGCTTGACCCATTCATTATTCAGGAGTGTGCCATTTAGTTTCCATGTGTTCTTGTAGATCATAGGGATTATCCCGGTGTGATATTGAGCGTTATTGCACTGTGGTCTGATAGAATAATGAAATTTATTTCAATCTTTTTGTATTTGTGGAGGTTCTGTCTGTGTCCCAGTAGGTGGTCATTTTGGAGAATGGTGCCAGGGGGTGCTGAGTAGAAAGTATATTTCGCTGGTATTAGGGGTGAAATGTCAGTAGATGTCTGTGAGGTCCTGGTGTGTCAATTCATTCAGTTTTTTCAAGATGTCTCGCTGTTTATTTCTTTGTGTGGTTGAGACCTGGCCAAGGGAAGCAGTGGGGTATTGAAGGCCCCTAACTATGAGTGTGCTGGGGTTAATATGTGCCTTGAGGTCCTGGAGAATTGTCTTTATAAAGTTTGGTGCACCAGTTGGTTGCGGTATATATTCATGATTGTTAAATCTTCATGGTAATTGTTTCCCTTTGATAAAGATGTATAGGCCTTATTTGTCTCTTCTGAGTTGTTTATTGAAGTGTCTATGTTAAAAAAAAAAAAAAAAAGAAAAAAAAAAAAAAAAAAAAAATATCTGATGATTAAAATAGAACCTGCTTTCTTTTTGGTACCATTTGCGTGGAATATGTTTTTCTATCCTTCCACTTAAGTTGGTGCCTATTCTTGAGGGTAAGATTGTCGTTTTCTGTAGACAGCATATTAGATGGGTTCTGTTTCTTATCCAATCTTCCAGTCAATGTCTTTTGATTGAGGAATTTAATCCATTAATATTTAAGGTTATAACTGAAAGATGTGTGTTGCTTCCTTTTGACCTTGTTATCCATTTGCATTTTTGTCTAGGTGTTCTACTTCTGCAGTTTTGCGTTTATTAATTTCCCTTTCTACATGCCTGGGGATAGTTTGCTCCTTTCTTCTGTCCGTTAATTGCTTCAGTATTCTCTGAAGGGTTGGGTTTTCTGACATGTATGCTATAATCTTGTTTATGTCATGGAAGATTTTTTTCTCTCTCAACTATAATCATGTTTTTGCTGGGTATAGTACCCTGGTTGGCATCTATGGTCCTTTACACTGGGAATGCTTTGCTCCAAGTTCTTCTTGCGTTCACAGTTTGCACGGAGAAGTCGTTGTAAGTCCTGAGGGGTTTCCCCTAATGTAACTTTTTTTGTCTTGTGGCTTTCAGATTTTGTCTTTGTTTTGGGTGTCTTAGCATTTTATTTATTTTTCTCTTATTACTTTTTTTTTCATTTTTTAACAATAGTAATAATTTATGAGTACAACCCCTTCATGAAAACCAATTTGCAAAGAAGGGGTGCCCAAACCCCACACAGCCCAAGGCCCCACCATCCAGCCAGTGGCTTGTATTCCAATCAAGTTGATCAAATAAGTGTCCAGTCGTATTGCTGTATGTTCACCATTCACTCCCAATAGCAGTCCTTTCATTCTACCATGCCCCTCTTCCGCAGATGTTCCCTAGCTTAGAAAAGGGACATGGGTGGACGAGAGGCAAAACATCTACTTTCTCTTAGTTTGTCATTTTAGACTCTGGTCAATTCTGGCTGTTTCCTTTCATGGGCTGACAGTTTTTAGCATTTTAATTATGATAGGGCATGGGGAATTTCTTTTCTGATCTTGTCTATTTGGAGTTCTATGTTGCTTCTTGTATTTAGTATTGGTTTATCTGTTTTTTAGTTTGGGGAAATTTGTCATCTCATTATTATTCGTTTATATCTGATCAAATACCATTCGCATTGGAATTCTTCTCCTCCGCTATCCCTTTGATGCAAAGGCTGATCTTTTCATAGTGCCACCAATTCCATTGGGTTGGTTTCCACTTTTGTGGTATTTTAATATTTTCAGATCTGTGAGCTTGAGGTTTTTAGTTGTTCTGTGTTTAATCTGCCAGGTCTGATATTCTTGGTTCTGCTTCCCTCCATTCTACTTCGGAGTCTTTTTTCCGTTTCTTTTCCTCTTGATTGATGAGATGTTTTGATCTTCTTTTTTCATTTCATCTGTGATTGCTTTAGTATTGGAGCTTCTCAATCTCTCGCTCTCTGTGCCTCTTGCAAAATGGTTGCTTCCTTGTTTCTATTTCACAGTGGGAATCTTTTCATGTTTCCATTCGCTGCCGGAGTTTGGAGGTTGTCATTCTCGTCTCCCCTCTAGTTCTTTCTGGCATTTGTCATTCTCCCTCTGATCTAGGTCCTTTCTTGAGTTTTTTTCTTCTCTGTCCTAGTTTCTCTGACTTGTTCTTTATAGTTCTTTGGATATGTTTATATGTCTGCAGTTGTTCCATCTACGATCTGTGTCCTGGGTGGCCATCCCCAGTGCGGATCCCACTGTGGGGGAGGCGTCCCACGGGTTTGTAGAAGGGAATTGGTGTGGAATTAGCCTGCACCTTCCCATGGGTTGTGTCGTAGTCATGTCATGCCCTGGCAAGGTGTGGGTTTCCTTTTGCCTTGAATATTCCAATGTGATTCCCAAAGGCCTCTTCACTGTGATTGAAGGCAATTGTTTTTTTTTTTTTTGTTGTTGCTCCTTTTCTTTTATTTTTGATTTATTGATTTGTTTTTCGCCTTGTTTATGGAAGTGTTGCCCTGACTAAATTTGAGGCTTTCTGAGGAAGTCTAGCATCCCTTCCGTTTTTTTAGTATCATGAAGTGTTCTCTGCCAAAGAACACGATTGACACTCCCGCAGCAATTCCAGTTTTGGGGTGGTGGGTTGTAGATAGCCCATTTAGCCTGTGCCCACATCGTACTGTGTGCCTGTCAAGTGGTCCTAGGAAATCCCTGATCTAAGCCCCATGCACTCTTATAATGCTTATTCTGGCCCATGCACTTTGATAACAACATTTAACACCCATAATTGCATTTTGTCTCCATTTTGGAGATTAATAATAGTAATTTAAGTTCAGAGGAAGATTACATGACTTGCTGAATCTTACAGATCTAGTACTTAACAAAATTGAGAGTGTAGGGGTGTCTCACTTAGTTCTGGATTTCCCTGCCCACTGTCTTTCTGGCTTCTGGTTAGAGACCAAACATTTTGTCTTTTATATTTGTGAACCTTGGGGCTGGAGACAGGACTCAGTGTTTAAGAGCACAGGCTACTCTTGCAGAGGACCAAGGTTCAATTCCCAGCACACACATGGTGGCTCACAACCATCTGTGACTACAATTCCATGGGATCCAACACCCTTTCTGATCTCAGAGAGCATTGCATGACAGGGGTGCACTTACATACATGAATGGCTTACACTCCTGTACATAAAATAAAAATAAAATAGATAAAAAAATTAATAATCCCGCGCACTTGGGAGGCAGAGCAGGTGATCGTTGTGAGTTCAGACCAGCCTGGTCCTACAGAGGAGTGTCGCAGGACAGCTGGAGCTACAGAGAGCCCTGTCGCTTGAAAAGACCAAAAAAAAAAAAAAATTGCAAGCCTAAGGAAGGAACCTAATGATGGATACCATGAAAAACAGGAAGGAATTTTGAGGTCTGAAAACTAGACCTTACTAATGACTTCCATTCTAGTCTGGGTAGTAGGGTGCCTCTGTCCCCATTCTGAAGGCATCCATCCTAAGGATGGGTGAAGAGCGGTCCAGAAGTGTGCTGTAGTAGAGTTTGTCTCAACTTCAGATCACTCATCCCTGTTCTGTGGGGGCTGGTTTTTAGATGTCTGGAGGATAGTACCATGGTTCTTCCAACTCCTCCCTCTGGAGAGCCCATGTTCTGTACCATCTCATGCAATGAAACATTGCTAGAATTAGAATAGATTTTTGGAGTCTGGCTAGCTCTGTGTTTTATACCCACAACTGGTGGGGTTTTAGTGTTAAGGAGTATTCTTAAGAAAATCTACTTAAGTATCATCAGAGCCATCAAAAACTCGTGAGTGTATGTGTGTGTGTTGTTTCTATCAGATTTGTTCTTTGCTAATTTCATAAATATATGTATTATGAGTCTCATCCCATCTCATCTTTATTTTCCCCATCCTTATCAATATGCCCCACCAGTCCCTTTCCCACATTCTTGACCTTTTGGTTTTGTGACCCATTTAATATAACCAGGGCCATTCATGTGATCATTGGAGCTTGGTAGGGCCACCAGCAAAACCTTTGATTGCTCAGATTGCTACTACGGTGTCCCATGTGTGCCCACGTCTCAGTTACAACCTTTTCAAACCCCACCCTTTGTTTCTTGCCTTCTTGCTTATTTCAAATTCCCTGTGTTTAAAAATATCTGCTTCCTTCTCTCTCAGCGTCTCTGAAGCTTTCCCTGTTCTCCCTTTCATTGTGTCTCTGATTCTTCCTGTGCTATTTTTGAAGGCACATGAATCTTGAATAATGCCCATTTCTATAGCTAGTGGTAGTTGGTATTTTCTTTGTGGCCAGGCAGAGTTATGAAAGAAATGCGGGCTATGAACAGCTGTAATGGAGTTTCACAAACAGGAAAGTGCCCCATGGCTATTTTTGGAGTTTGCTTTCAGAGGTGTAGGGCTGGGGTACTGCCGTTCACCCCTGCTCCATACTGGGCTGTGTTTTCCAGAGTGTAATTCAGAAAAGTTGTAGTCATTGTTTCTTCAAGGGCTTCGCTCCCTGAAGGTCCCAGCCAATGGCAGCCTTTGTGAAAAAAGGGTGGGAAGGCTGAATTGCAGGAAACACAATGACCCATTGAACTGGTGTCCATCAGTGATTCTTGTGAATGGATTAGTAATTGTTTTTTTATGGGAACAGAAACAGTAAGGGACTTCTCATAATGCTTGAGCCTGTTCCATTACATCAATGTCTTGGCCTTTTGTGTGACTGCTGAGGGGAAATGATATTGTGAAAACTTTACTACTCAATCTGGCTAGACTCACCATTTCTGATTATCTGGTGAGCACAGTCCATTTGATGAACCCGAGTATCTATCACTCATTTATTTCCTTTGTGTGGTGGTGCATGCAGGCCTGCGCAGGTGCACTTGCATGTGGAGCCCAGAAGTCAGCCTCAGGGAACCTTCTCATTGTTTGGGGGACACGGTCCCTCACTGACTTGGAACTTGCTAAATGGGCCAGACTAGCTCGCCAGTGAGTCCCAGGGATCCTCCTGTCTTAGTGCTCCAAGTGTTGGTATTTCAGGCACTGCATCCCTGTGCCTGGCTTTTCACCTGTGTCCTGGTGATCCAATTGAAGTTTTCATACTTGTATCCATACATTTCTAGTGCTAACTCTTCTGACTGTGGTTCAGGCTATGTATTTAAGGTCTTTTGTATTTTAAATTGTAGGGAAACCTAGGAGTGGATGCCCAGCATGCACTTCAGGTGATGGGACCTGTATTTAACTCCTCTGTTACAGGATCAGCTTCTAGCATTGAGGCTTGAGGTTATATCTCAAAGAAATAATGAAAATGATGATGCTGATACTACTGACAGGAATTAAATATCCAAAAGAAATTAAATCAAGGGTTGAAACATTTTACCCAAGACTTTTGTTTTTAAAAACAAGTATATTAAAAAGTTGTGTAATATACCTTCCTATTTGGGCTTTCAGTGACTCTGAAAACTCATTTCTCTGAGAAAGAGCATGATGTTTGTTATACAGTGGTGAGACTGGCTATAATTCATTCACTTCTATATGACCTGTTCTTGGTGGACTTCATCACTATGGTGCATATATAATCAGCCCCTTTAGAAAAAAAAAAAACCAAACTTGTAGAATGCGTGTTTGTGTATGTGCACTCTGTTTGGGAAAACTGTATGTTTGCCCAATGTCTACATGATGGTGATTCATTGAGCTCCTTTTGCCCACAGTGAACACATAGCATCACACCTAATCCCACCTGCCTCAGAGTTCTTGGTTGTATAATGTGCAGCAAATGACCTGGAATATCCTGGGAAATTATTTGACTTGTTTATTTGTGTGTAGGGGGGGTGCATTGCAACAGTGCATGTGTGGAAGTCAGAAGACAACTTGAAGGAATTGCTTCTCTCTTTTCACCATGTATGTCCCAGAGGTCAAACCCAGGTCATCAGGCTTGGCAGCAAGTTCCATTACTGACTGCATCACTGTGCTGGCCCACATCCTTGACAGTTATAAATATCGACCCAGCATGAGTCATAGCTTTTTAATGAAGTGCCCTAATATTGGGGTGATAACCTCTTCTACCAGAAAGCATTCAGCAAGTGGTAGACAGCCTGAAGAAGACCTTCTCTTTTACTAATGGTAAATGTGCCTGCATTCTGCAGATACCATTTGACTCCTTTGCAATTAATGAATGCTTAGGGAAAGGGATAAGTTAATAGTTAATTTTGAGACCATAAAACACTTTGTGTAAAAAAAAAAATAAAAACACTTTGTGTGAGTGGGGCATGGTGGTATAAACTTCTGATCTCTGCATTCAGGAGGCAGAGGCAGGCTGGTCTCTGTGAGATTCAGGCCAGCTGAGTCTCCATATCGAGTTCTAGACCAGCTGGTGCTACAGCTAGTCTCTGGAAAAAAAAACCCAAAAAAGCCAAACCAAAGCAATAATTACCCCAAATACCAAAAGACACTCTGTGTGTGTGTGTGTGTGTGTGTATGCGTGTGTGTGTGTGTGTGTGTGTGTGTTCATGTGCATGTATAAACCAGAGGTCAATGCTGTGTGCTGTTCTCAGGATGCTTTGTGTTTCGAGGTGGTGTTTCCTACTTTAACCTGGAACTCACAGGTTTTGTGAGGCTGGCAGGTCAGGCAGCCATGGGGTCGTCCTGTCTCCATATCCCCAGCACTGGGAATACAAGCACATCCAGTGGCTGACTTTTAAAAATGTATGTTCTGGGGCTGGAGAGATGACCCCTTGGTTAAGAGCACTAGCTGCTCTTCCACAGGACCCAGGTTCTGTTCCCAGTACCCACATGGCAGCTGACAACTGCCCTTCACTCCAGTTCCAGGGCATCTGTAGCTCTCATCTGACCTCCTCAGGCACTGAACAACACAGGTGCACTTACATGCATGGAGGCAATGTACTACTCACACACATAAAATAAAAGTAATGAACAAAATATATTAAAAATGTATGTCTTGAGGATCAAACTAAGGTCTTCTTACTTGTATGGCAAACACTTTACCCACTGAGCCATCTCAGTGTACCTTCGCTTTTGTTTTTCTATGTAAACCTGTTATACCTAGCCTCAAGTTATATCTACGGTGATCTTGTCACCAATTCATAATTAAGGGAGAGTGTTTACAGTGTTTTTTTTTTCTCATCAACATGGCAATCTAGAAGCTTCCCAAACATGAGATGGGTGGGTTTCAAGCTAATGAGAAAGGCAGTCCATTTGGAGAATCTTTCATACATGGGAACCATCTGTTTTTGCACAGCTCAGTGATTTAAAGAGCCAGGTGTGCTGTCTAGAGGAGGAAATGTGTAGTCTAAGTGGAGCTGTCCTCTGTGCCAGCGTCTTCATCCACAGAAACATGCTGCCAGTGTAATCAGATCTAAACATCTGTTTGTTCAGTCTATGTTTTCTTTCTTTATGACACAGTTCCTCCTCCCTTTTCTTCTTTTTCTCTATGTGTGTGTGTGTGTGTGTGTGTGTGTGTGGTGCATGTGTGTCTTCATGTTGGAGTGTATGAGAACACGTGTGTGGATGTCAATGCTTGTGTGTCTACATGCATGTTGAGGCCCAAGGAGAATGTGGACATTTTTCTTTGATCACTGTCTGCCTGTTTCTTGAGGGAGGGTCTCCCAGGTGAATCCAGAGCTCACCATTTAAGGACAGTCTGCATAGCCAGCTTATTCTGGGGGCCTACTCCCTCTGCCTTACAGGACTAGAATTGCAGGTGAGATGCCACGACTACCTGAATCTATGTGGGTTCTGGGGACCCAAACATCAGTCTTCTTGCTTGCATAGCAACAAGTACTTTAACTCTGAAGCCGTGCACCCACCACAGTAAGTTCCCTTCTGTTTCTTATTAGTGTATATCAATTATACCTAATGGTAGGTAGTATGACATTTTCATACGTGTCCATAATACATGTTGGTCATATTCACCCCACACTATGTTTTTTTCCTCCCTCCTGAATAAATTAGAGAAGGGTAGATTAAGCCACTGTTCCATTTTCTTCTGTTGCTGTGACAATATACACTGACGAAAAGCAACTTATAGGAGGAAAGGGTTTATTTGACTTATCTTGAGGTCACGATCCATCACTGAGGGAAATCAAGACCGGAACTCAAGTAGGAACTTGAAGCAGAAACCATGGAGAAATGCTTTTGTCAGCTTGACTCACTCAGGCTCACACTTAGGCAGCTGTTTCATACGGCCCAAGACCACCCGCCCTGCTGAGGGAATGCTGTCACCCACAGGCCAATCTGGTCTACACAATTCTTTGAATGAAGCTTTCCTCTTGGATGACTCTAGGGTGTAATCTAACTAGGACCATCTTTTTCTTACATTGAGAATCAGGTCATATTGGCTGAAGAGTAACCAGGTGTCCCCAGAGAAGAATTTACTCACCATTGGGAGATCCACACACATCCCTCTCTCTCTGCTTTGAAATTCCTAGAAGCAAATAACAACCATGTGGAGACAGAGACTGAACCAGATGGTTGATATTCATTCTTTCCAGCTTTCTGACTCAATCCAAATATTCAGCCAAGATGGAAATAACTTCACATTTTCCCCCAGGCCTGTCAGCATGCCTTGGGATAGGGGTGTTATATTTTTAATATAAGACCATTTAGAACTACTGCAGTGATATCACCATGGAGGACCTCTTTAAACTTATAAAAGTTTCTCTTTTTTAAAGGGCTGGGGGCATACACAAGAGCTTGCTGAGCATACACAAGGTCCTGGGTTCTGTTCCTAGCACCACATAAATGAGATGTGGTGCATGCCTGTGATCCCAGTATTCAGGAGGTGGAAGTGGGAAGATGAGAAGTTTAAGTTCATCCTGTGCTACGGAGTAAATTTGAGACCAGCCTGAGCTATATGAGATTGTGTCTAAGAAATAAATTGTGATTTTTCTTTTTGTAATTGAGAATTTGGACAAAATAATGGCTAACTAATTTTCATCCTAGACTTCTCTTCCAAAAAATAAATCCAAAGGAAATTAATAGAATAAAAATTGAACTATAGACGGTACAATTTTAACTGCTAAGGCATTGTAAGATCTTCAGACTCTAGACATATTGAGGTGACCATCAATATTATCAGAGAAACTTTGTTGTTAAGTGTGATATTCTACCTCAATAGTTTTAGAGTTGCAGCCTGGAGTCTTCTATCTTATTCAGAGCTTGCTAGATGATTCTTAAGATCAGTTACTTCTGGAAGCCACTATTGTAGAAAAATCTTTCCAAATAGCAAGCTATATGTTTTTAAAAGGTTTATTATTTACTTATTTATTTATTTATTTATTTATTATTTTTATGTGTATGAGTGTACTGTCTGCATGCAGGTTGGTGCACCGTGACATGCAATGCCATGGAGGTCAGAAGAGGGTGTCAGATTCCCCTGGAACTGGAGTTAAAGACAGTTCTCAGCCGCCATGTGGGTGCTGGGAATCAAACCCAGGTCCTCTGTAAGAGCAGTTGGTGCTCTTAACCGCTAGGCCATTTCTCCAGCCCCTATTTTATTTATTAATTGTGTATGTTGTGTGTGTGTGGTGGGGGAGGCAATGCTATGTGCATGCATGTACAGGAGCCCATGGAGGCCAGAAGAGGGCATTGGATACCCTGGAGGTGGAATTACAGGGGGTTGTGAGCTGTTGGACTTGGATCCTCTGCAGGAGTAGTAAGCACCCTGCCTGTGAGCTGCCTGTGAGCTATCTCTCCAGCTCTGCAAGTTCTTTTTAGGTGCTCTCTGTTGAAACAAAACCTTGTGGCTCAGGATTCCTTTTTAAGAGAGAAAGGGGCTAGGTAGATGGCTCAGCTGAGCAAGCAGCTTGTCTTAGCAGCAAGGGGACCCAAATTGTCCTCAGAACCCATATATAAAAGCTGGTGGTCATGGTAGTGCACACTTGTAATCCCAGCACTAGAGAAGAGGAGAGGGGATCCCTGGGGCTCATTGGACATACACCGTAACTTATTTGGAAACTTCTAGGCCACTGAGAGATGTTGTCTGAAAGGAAGCAGACAGGACCTGAGAAATGATACCTGAGGTTGTTCTCTGGCTCCTTCATGCATGTGCATACACATGGATCCCCCCCCCCAAAAAAACGAGAAAGACCATTTTTCTGTAAAGTATTGGAAAAGTTTTCAAAAATGTGTTAACTTTCAAAATACATCTAGATTAATTTTAGCATTTTTTTCCATAAACTCAGCAAAGTGTAAAACCCACACCCAGTGAGGGTGAGGGAACTTTGGGCTCATCTTCAAGTTTCTTAGCCAGTCTTTTATGATCGTTTTTGGTGTCTTGTCATCTAGAATTAGCTCCTGTGCAGAGAACATATTGAAAGCCAGCAGATCTCAAGTTTTGCTCAGAGATTCTTTATTGTAGTTTATGTGCAATAGTAAGTAGTAAACTAGACTCTCACATCTGGTGAAATCATGACAGAAAAAGATCCAGCATATCTGGAATTAACCAGGACCAACGGCACTAGGATAATTTAGATTTTTCTATAGGAGCCTGTGATGTAGATTTTTAGAAAAATGGCCACTTTTCAGGGATATACTTATACATGTGGAGCCACTTCATCAATAGAGTGGTAGATTCTAAGAAGATGCATCTTAGAAAGAGGGAGAAAGCTGTTAGTAGTGAGCAGCATGAGCCTGTGATCCCAGCACCTGGGTGTCAGGGAGGTAAGGAGGAGCAGAAGTTCAAGATCATCTGGCTTATAGAGTGAGTTGAAGGTTATCCTGGGCTCCATAAGACCCTGCTGGAAGAAAGGAAGGGAAGAAGGAAAGGAGGGAGGAGGTGACAATATCCCGACTCATTTATTTGAAGTGATAGTGGAGGGCTGCATGATTAGTAGATGAAGGATGTATCTGTTCTACAGCTTCTCACCTGAAAGTTAGTCCTCCAAAGTTTCCTATGTTAATAATACAGAGATGTGGAGTTGATAATATCCTGACTCATTTATTTGAAGTGATCGTGGAGGGCTACATGATTAGTGGATGAAGGACGTATCTGTTCTACAGCTTCTCACCTGGAAGTTAGTCCTCCAAAGTTTCCTATGTTACCCAAGTGACTCTTAAAAGAGAAACAATAAAAGTTAATGATCTTAGAAGAGTGGTAGGTGAAAGCCATATGGATGGTATAAAAATCCCCAAGTTTTAGTCAGCAACACCCAGGTAGTTAGCATTATAGTGATAGATTTGGGCACTTTACCCTACTAGGTGGGCATTGGCAGGTGTGCCAGGACTTCCTGCTACATGACTGCATGGCCCATCCAGAAATTTTGCCTTCACAAGCCACTATATAACACTGTCAGATGTTTCAGAATCTCTTGCCATCCAGAGCAATAATCATACTTAATCTTTAACTCTATCTATCTACCTATCTATCTATCTATCTATCTATCTATCTATCTATCTAATCTATCATCTATCTATCTATCTATCTATCTATCTATCTATCATCTATCATCTGTCTATGTGTCTATGTATGTGGTGTATGTGTCTTAGTGTGTATGTGTATGTGTGTGTAAAATACCTTCTTTCTATTATCCAATAGATAATATAAGTCCAAGCAGTCATTTCTGTACTTTAATTTTAAAGGTCCATTTAAAAAATGTGGGGGCTGGAGAGAAGGCTCAGCGGTTAAGAGCACCAACTGCTCTTGCAGGGGACCTGGGTTCAATTGCCAGCACCCAGATGGCAGATAAAAACCATCTTAGGCCAGGCATGGTGGTGCATGCCTTTAATCCCAGCACTTGGGAGACAGAGGCAGGCAGATTTCTGTGAGTTCAAGGTCAGCCTGGCCTACTTATTGAACTCCAGGCCAGCTGGGACTAAAGGGAGACCCTGTCTCAAAAAGACAATAAATAAATAAATAAATAAATAAATAAATAAATAAAGTGTGAATTAGTGAGAGATTTTTGTGATCCATTAGCAATAAATTGGACCATTATTTATTTATTTGTTTGCTTATTTATATGGTTATTTTGGTCTTTTAAAGATAGAGTCTCCCTGTAGTCATAGCTGGCTTGGAACTCACTATGTAGACCAGGCTGGCCTAGATAGCACAGAAATCCTCCTGCCTCTGCCTTTCAAGTGTTGGGACTGAAGGTATGTACTACCATGGCCAGTCTATATTTTTAATGACAGACTAAGAGGCCAAACTTATTTTATTCTAGAAAAATCTATTGATAAAATGAGGATTTCAGTACTAAAAAAGATGATGTACCAGATAGCTTTAGTGTCAACTTGATACACCTGGGTTGAGGAAGCCTCAATAAGGCAATGACCTCCATTGGACTGGCCTGTGGCCATGTTTGTGGGGTATTTTCTTCATTGTTGAGTGATGTGGGAAAGCCCACTGTGAGTGGTACCATCTCTGGGCAGGTTGTGTATTATATAAGAAAGCAAACTGAGCATGGGCTAGAGGAGCAAGACAGTAATCAGTGTTCCTCCATGGCCTGAGCTTCAACTTCTACCTCCAGGTTCATGCCCTGAGTTCCTACCTTAGGCTCCCTAAGTGATGAACTGTGACCTGGAAGATGTAAGACAAGTAAACCCCTTCCTCCTCAAGTGGGTATTGGTCAGTGTGTTTTGTCACAGGAATTGAAGTCAAACTAGAATAGATAGTGTAGCAGATAAAGGCACTGCAGCTGAGTCTGATGACCTACGTTTGATCTCTGAGACCCACATGATGGAAGGTGAGTGCCAACTCTCACTCAGCTGGTGGCACTGCTCTGGGTGGCCCTGGCTTCTTGCTGGAGGAAATAGACCACTGAGGCAGGGTCTGCTCATTCAGGGTTGAATCTTGTCCTGGTCCCTCCCTGTCCTGCTCTCTACTTCTTGGTTGCCATGAGTAGCTTTGCTCCTCTGTGCCTTCCCTTCAGCATGCTTTTGCTCACTTCAACCCAGAAGCAATGCCAGACTATGTGCTGAGACCTCTGAAGATGTGAGCTACAATTAACCTTCCTTCTTTTTACCTTGTTCTCTACAGTATTTGTCAGAGATGAAAAGTTCCACTAACATTCTTGGCAAATGCTCTGCCACTGAGTTATATCATCAGTCCCATTAGGGATGATTAGTTTTGTTTATTTAATAAATAAATAGACAATTTTTTTAGGTACCAGAGACTGAACCCAAGACCTTGTGGATGCTAAGCCAGTGCTATACTACTGAGCCACATCCCAGACACTGAGATGATCTATGAAATGTGTCATCCATGGTGAGGGATTAAAGCTTCCTTTGCCAGGAGCAGGTACAGCATGGCATGGAAGGGGAGCACAGTAGCCACCTGCAGCCACTGTGGGGAACTGACCTTTCAGCACAGAGGTCAGTCAGTTACTTCTGTAACCCGACCTGAGAGGTACTTCCAACCCAGGTCCTTAGCCTGGGACAACAGAACGTTTCCCACCTTTGGCCGTACTTTTTTCCACCTGCCCAAAGACTGCTGCCCCTGGACAGGAATTTTAGGCTGATGGCTGATTGCCTATCTTCAGCCTATCTCTACTCATAATTCACTTCACCACACCAGCTGTCCAGCTTGGTGGTCTAAGGACCACTGCCCAATCCACTGGTCATTTGAATGAAATTCAGGCCTGCTTCAGCCTGTATACGTGCAAAAAATGACGGTCGGGAATTCTGTAATGACGGTAATGGAGAATTGGCTTTATTGCCTGCTACAGCCTGCTTTTATAAGCAAAATGACGTCAGCCCCCAGAGCCAGTCACAGACCCCCAATTCTGCGCCACTGCACACTGCTGCCCCACCCAGCATCATGCACCTGGGCCATGTTGTCTGCTTCTTCTTGGGGTGGTGTCAGAGAAGTCCCCTGACTCCCACCCACGTGGTGCCCTTAGGGGTGCTAGCTGTGAACTAGCCCCCAATTCAAACTGGATCTTCCTACACTACAGTCTTATCAGAAGCCACTGGTAGTTCATCTGTAGGCAATATTTATTCAGGATAATTGCTATGACATCTACTTGAGACTCTGCAGTTTACGAAGTGTCCTGGATTCCATTTCCTCTGATTGATTATCACCATAGCTCCATCTATTGAGATTACAACACTATGGTGTGATTGCCTCTTTGTGATGATAAGAAACAAGGCTTTGAAAAACTAGAAAGGGTCAAGTTCCAGTGCTGGTGAAGGGAGCACTGACCCCTGAGCCAAGGTTACACTGTGTCTATTGAGGGAATCTTTGCAGAAAGCAGAGGGCATTGCCTTTCAATAGTTCATTGTCAAAGGTGGTTGCTGGGGAAAAGATAAGAAAACATATTAGGAATGTGAATTCAGAATTCATGTCATATTACAAAGGCAACTGCTGGTATGAGCATGAGGGAATTTCTGAGCATACACTTCCTGATTGGAAGTGGGTGAGAGTTATTATGGCATTAAAAATTGTGTAACAGAGAAAGTAAGTTGCAAAGGAAATTTTGAAGTTTTAGTTCTTTAGTTAGGGGTCTATAGTTTTCTTCTGTGTTTTAAAAGCTTTCCGTTGATCAATGCATAAATTAATAACAGGAATGTGTTCGGTGTTCGTGGAAAACACTGATACAAAAGTGTCATATAAAGCTCAGAGGGAGGTGTATAAGTCATGGACACTTTTACACATTAGTCTTCCAGGAGCAGAGACAATATATGTTCAAACTAAAATTAATTTCCTGCCATTTCTTGAGAAGGAAAAGGGAGAGCTCTCCAAGGGTATGTCACAGGCAACCGTTAGTTGTCAACTTTCAGTGTACAACAAGTAGCCCTGATGAAGTCAGGCCACTGGTTCATACTACTCAACCTGTTTTGCTCTTCTGAGAAAATAGAATTAAGGTTGTATTCCTCAACAGTCTTGGACAAAGCATGTCATTGCTAAGACAGTTTAACACAACCTTGGTGAAGAGTATGGTGGGGTTAAAAATACTTGGGGGGAATATTGAGGCTGACTCACACTAAAGGAAGAGCCTGAAGGAAAGACAGGCTGTGGAATAAGACTGGCCAGTTTCTCTGCTGTATCCTCCGGCTGATTTCACATAGGGGACTCTGGCACTAATCCAGAGCTTACATGGGGCTCTTGATGGGAAAGTGTTGTGAAAGAAAGGAGGTAATTACAGCAGCAGTGCCTACAACTACCTCATTGATTTTGGTACTTTATAGCCCAGGATTTGGGAAGTCAGATGTATTTTCTTAAGAAAAATATTAGTCCATGATCTAAAAATCAATGTTCTTTAAGAGTGCCAAGCATAGCCATTATGAGGAGAAAAGGTGAGCTAAGGATCCATGCTCTCTTTAAACATTTCAATAGGAATTTCACTTGCTAATTTCTTTTTTATTTTTTTTTCTTTATGCTGATTACCATGATGGGCTGCAGGAGAAGAATGTATAAGGAACAAATTTAGAACATGTGGATTAGCTCCCCTGGTTTGTGAAAGCAAAGGTGACTTTGCCACTATCACTTGTGGCTTGGTGCCTTAGCTGCAGTTGATGAAGGTTCTAGAATCTGAAGAACACTGACTGTAGAGTGACCATCTTTAATTACTCTCATGTGAGCCCCTCTAAGGTGGTGACCTGATTAGAAATAGAATTAATGGAAAGCCTCACAGGTCATGAAGTTATATTATATAACTGAAGAACATTGCAATTACCTCAAAGCATTTTATTTTTCCCTTGTGTTTTAGCAGTTAGCTAAAGATGAAAGGGACCTGAACTTGCACTCTATGATGTATTTTATTTAAACAGAAACAGTGCATCATACGGTATTTTTGACAAGGACGTTTACCTATTAGAAGGACCCTTCAGTGACAAGATACACTCTGGTTAAATCAATCTGAATATTTTTGGCTTTGTGTTTTTGGCTGCTTTTAAATTTGATGTAGGACTATGAGGCTAGACCATTTCAGGACTAAAGAGGAAACATTGTTTTGGTTTTTTTTTTTACTTTTTATTTTTCTCTTTTTTAAAAAGAGGAATTTCTTTATTTGACTTTGTCAAACAGTACAGAATTGATTTTTTTTTGTTTCTTTCCTTACTGATTCTATGGTGATACTTAAAAATTCTTTTAAATGGGTGGGAGATGGTGGCTCTTCGGCTCTTGCATAATTGAAACAAATTCTTCCATATCAATTCTAGCAAATTATCAGTGGTACATAAAGCAGAGCAGCAGGATGGGGCACAGCTCCACACAGTTGCCCTCAGGCACCCCAGGAGGTGCCTTAGTATTTTAGAGACTCGTTTCAGACAAAACTGGATCCTTGGCTTTTCATAGAAAACAATTTTAGAATGAGCCTAGGTATCTTATTGTTTTTGAGGCTATTGATAAGTGAGATGTTAGTGTGGCTCTGGAAGTGCCTTGGATGGGATCACAATTGAATAACACAAAACTAGAAGCCATTGAGGTTGGACAAAGGGCTTAGGACATGCCCTTTATTGTAGATGAACTTACTGGTAAGATTTCTTAAACATTGCAGGTTTTCAGCTGGGAAGGGAGAAAGACCCTCAGTTAATGCTAATTTTGCTGGAATTTTTGAATCTTAGCTGGTGAGAGGCTTCAGCCAGGCTTTGGGCTGAAGGGATCTTTTCTCATGCCCCCATAGTTTCTCTGTCTTTCTTTTGTATTGTGCCTCAGTAGTAAAGATGAACTAGAGAATGGAGGGAAAAAGGCCCTTTAAAACTATAAAGTGTTATGCAAAAGTTAATTCAAATCTTGGTGTGTTAACCACATTGGATTTAATGTTAGTTCTTTTTATGTGGATTTTTTATTGAACACTGCCTGGTTTTCTATTCACAATAATCTGTTGATTGAACGTGCGAGATGTTTTTTTTTTTGAAGCCGCAGAATTCTTATATATCTGGCCAGGTGAGAGGGCTGAGGTCTTGTGTGACCCAGGACTCGAAGGTGGAGAGTTGGAACATATAAGCTCATAGCTGCTGTTAGCAGTCACTCTATAAATTAATCCATGGCTAAACCCCAAACTTGGTCCAGTGAGTGTACACTAAAGTGTATGGCTAGCAGGAGGCAGAGACTGGACTATAAATCTTAAGAAGTAAGCTTTCAGAGGTAATATCTGATGCAAAAAGAAAAACTCCAGGGAAACTAGATTCCTTAATCGATTGGAAACCTGCCTTACAAAAGCTTTTACACATTTAAACACCTACCTATAAATCAACTTAGAAATATCCTATTGAGGAATAAAGGAGTTCTTGCCATGTAAAATATTAATTGGGCTTTTCAAGGTAGAGCAAAGACTTCATTTAGAAGGGTATCTCCTAGGACATGGTAGGGAGTTAGGAATCATAGAACAAACCCATTGTGTAGACCCTAAATTACCCACTTACATGTCTCATACTGAGAAATGAGGTCCTTCCATGCTGATACTTGGTTCTACTGTTTTATTAGATGGAGTTCTTACGTGTTTGATGACACATTCCAACTATTTAATAGAAAGCTATCTGGAATCAGACAGTGGACTTCAGCTTGAAATTTAACAGAAATACTCCTAGAATTGCAAAGGAGTATTTGGGCTAACACTGGATTTTAAAAGATAATTTCCCTGCAAAAACAACAATTAGTGAATCACTGAAAGACCAACATCAGCCACATGGCCATTCCTTCATTTGCTGTAATATACATTCCTCTGGAGTAACACTGAAGCTAGCTTGGAAAACTCCCAGACAGGAAACTATATGATTAGCAAAGTTAAAATCCTATTTGCATCTAAAAAAATGAGCGAATGCTCATTTATGTGCAAATGAAATGGAAAAAGGCTGTAGGTAAAGTGGTTGAAACCTAAACAAAATAAACACTTAATTTTCTTTTATTGTACCCTGTGACTATTAATAATATTATGGTACCAAGTCAAAAACATTAGGCCAGGCAGGGGAGCAATAAAAGCGCTGGGACTGTGGATCTGCTGTTGATACTAGCAAGTAATGGCTCCTGAGTTCACATAAAATGCAGATGGAAGTGCAAGAAGAGGATCTTGGTGAAGGCAGCATCGGCAGGAGGGCAGGAGACCTTTCACGAGTGGAAGCAGTAAGGAGAAGGCCAGCACAGCAGGGGAAGGTTCATGGCAGATATTAGACATGGCTTTGGAAGTTGTCACATTGTACCATTCATGTATCAATACCAGTGGGCATTCCTGTTCTTGTGTTAGGAAGGTTCTTCTTGGTCTTTCTTCCACCTGGCTATCTGTATATCATCATGACTCCCTGAGGTGAATAAGGTGGTCATACTTCTGCTCTAACTGCAGATGAAGTAAATGTTCTGGGCCTGGGGATGGAGCTCCATTGGAGTGCTTGCCTGTCGCACACAAAGTGCTGGGTTCAGTCCCCAGCACTGTGTACACTGCATACAGTGGCTGAACCTGTAATCCCATAACTTGCAAGTTGGAGGCAGGAGGACCAGAAGTTCAGGGTCATCCTTGGTTACGTGTCAAGTTCAATGCCAATTGGAACTACATGGGAATTTGTCTTAAAGCAAAAAAAAACTAAAAAAAAAAAAAAAAAGAACAAAATGAATAATAACAAAGAAGAGTTCAGGGTGAGGTCATAAAATGTGGGAGACTCAGAGTTGAGAAACGCATGGTTGGTGATTCTAGTTCTTACATTCTTTTGATGATCTCTCTTAAACAAATGAGTGTCATGTACAGTCACGTTTGAAATCAGGAACCCCAGTCTTACCCAGAAGAAAGTGGAAAATGCTGTTCAAACTATAAAATAATAATTCAATGTGTTACAAAGCTCACTTGAAAGCAAGAAGCCTCCAAAGGGTGGAAATTAAATAGGAAGAAGAATGCAGGTGGCAAGCAGCCACCAGTGCATGCAAAGGTTCCATTGGATGCCTTCTAAACAGGAAATGAACGGAAGATCAACTTGAAGGGTAACTCAAAGTTAAGCCCAAAGGGCTGCAATCTCAGAGTGAAAATAGATAATATTAGGTACACTAGAAAAGCAACCAGGAAACATCCCTCTGAGGGCCAAGTAGAAGTTGAGAAAATAATTTAATTAAAAATCATTTGGAGCTGTAGACAAAAACAAATTCAACTTTAATGCAGGGCTGAAGACTTGCCCACAGAATTATTTTCTTGTAGGTGGGTGAGTCACATGTTCTAGAACAAGAATATTTATTCAGAATGAAAAATTCACAAAGCACAATATAACACAGCAGTAAATTAGAACATCCAGAAAAATGAGACAAAGCAAAACAACAAAAACAAAACAAAACTTCTATCAAGTGCAACACATCTGTACAGGAAAGGACAGATGACTGGAAAGGTTATGCTGTCTCCACCTTTGGAAGACACATTTACTTTAGAAGACCCTCCTCTAAATGTATGCAGTGCGAAGATTGCCAAAGACCTGATTCTCACACATCACTTCCCTTCTTTCTTTAGAGTTTTGAAATTTAGTGCTTTGGTAACTTTTGTGGAAGGAATGTCATTCAGACTCAAAGAATCAGCAGGAGACTTGAGCCAACCCCAAGTTACACATACACACACATAAAGTAAATAAACAATTTAAAAAATTAAAAACAGCCAGTAAGATGGCTCAGCAGGTCAATTCATCGCTGGTAAGCCTGACCACATGAGTTCAGTCCCTGGGATACATAGGGTGGAAGGAGAGACTGACTCCCACAAGTTGTTCTCTTTTCTCTATACACACACAGTGGTGCATAAAAGCTTGCACATACACCTATGTGTACATATACAATATGTAAAAAATGTGAGTTAAAAATAAAAATCCAACTTTGAATTCATGATACTTTTTTTTGGTCTTTTTGAGACAGGGTCTCCTTGTCCTGGAACTCACTCTGTAGACCAGACTAGCCTTGAACTCACAAAGATACCCCTACCTCTGCCTCCTGAGTGCTGGGATTAAAGGTGTGTGCCACCAAGCCCAGCCTACGTTTTTGTTTTTATTACAGCAAGAGATGACTTTGTTTTTCTCTAAAAACTGCAAACAATACCCTGATATAGGATAAATATGCTACATTCTATATTTTAGATTAATTTTGAAATTTTAGCTGTGATCTTCAATATTAGTTGTTTTGTTAAAAGGATTTTCTAAAAACAAACCTACTGTAAAGGAGTATTTTTCTCTAGATCAAAAAACCTTCATGTTTTTATTAATAAATACATTTCTTGGCTATTATTGATTTATTTGGATACACTTTTTGTTGACTAAACAAAATATTATGGGGCTGGAGAGATGGCTCAGCAATTAAGACCACTGTCTGCTCTCACGGAGGACTGAGGTTTGGTTCCCAGCACCCACATGGAGGCTAACAAGATTCAGTTACAGGGGATCTGATGTCCTCTTCTGGTCTTTGTAGGCTTGCACATGTAATTTATACTTACATACATGCAACCAAAACACTCAAGCGCATAAAATAAATCAATCAAAAAATTTAAAATAAAATATTATTTTATATATTAATGTTTCTCATTTGTTTGTTTATGCGCTTCTCCTTAAAAGTTAAATTACATGGCTTTTTAGTATTACAGACATCTCTGCTCATGTTATGTGTCATTCTTGTAAAGGAGGTATACTTATTCCATCCTAAAAAGTACAAATTAAATTTTAATTTCATTTAAGTTTGTAATATGAAGTATATCGGTAGAATATTTTTTACCCTTAGGTACTTAGTAGTAATAAGATATTTATAGTAAAACCAGCTTTAGAATATATTGCTCAAATCAGTAATATGCACAAAATTAAATTATGTTGGCCTCCCTTTTAAGATTTATTCTGTCATTAATTCTAAAATCAGGTGGCTCTAAGCAGACCTCAGGCAATACCATAATTCATTAATGAATGTATTTCAGCCTTTGCTGTGATCTGCTCAGTAACTGAGCAATTTAGGGCTCTGTTGAATGGCAGAGTATAACTGGAAATGGGTCATCCTGGGTGGTGAACACATGACACATGAGGGCTAGTTTCCTCATTAGTGTTAGAAAAGTAGAAAACGGCAAAAGAAGTTAGAACTCTCTATTCACCCACCCAAATGTGACAGTGCACAGTCTAGAATCATGAAACTGAGTACTAGTCCAAACGGCACTTGGTTTTTTTCTGTCTGCTTGGTCTTTCTTGTATTTAAAAATTATTTGGGCTTGTATATGTTGTGTGGTGTGGATGCATATTTGAATGTGTGCCTGTGGAAATGTTTGTGGGCCAGTATGTGTGCACGTGTGTGGAGGCCTGGGGTGGACATCTGCTGTCTTCCTCAAATGCTTTTCACTTTATTGACTGAGACAGGGTCTCTCACTGAAACCAGATTCACCAATTCTGACTCAATGCCCTCTTTCCAAATACTAGGATTACAGGTGCCCAGCACAGCTGCCTGGCTGCTGAGTGGGTTCTGGGGATCCGAAACCTGGTCCTTAGTTTATGTGGCAATCCTTTTATCTACTGAGCCATCTGTTCCTTATACATGTTTTAAGAGAAATGGCTATCACATTGAACTTGAGGTTTAACGTTCTAACAGTTTTGTTTCATGTGGAACAAAATATGTGACTGTCATTGCAAGAAAGCCTATTTTTGTAATGAGTGCATCACACTCCAGAATAGATGTCCATACTCATTGTATTCTTGATGGCTTACCTATCCCTTGTGTGATGGTGGGTTTAATTATGTATTTCATGATTCCTGTAAAAAGCAGTCTGCAACCATTGGGAATCCTCTACAGGAGATTGGCAGAATGTTTGTTGGGAATGCGTTATATTAATCAGTGTGTAAATACCAAATGGTTTATGAAGCAGGGATGAAATTCAGACATTTCCCTTTAGGAACAAAAGTAAAATCACAGTGGTATTCTTTCAGTTTTTATAGGTGTCTTTGCACTTACATGAACACGTGTCCAAATTGCACGCATGAATGGGCATGTATGTATGGTCGTGCTTGCCTGTGGGTGTGCATTGTAGAGGCCAGAGGTCAGCATCTGATGTAGTCATTCTACACCTTTACTTTTTCGAGACAGGGTCTCTCAGTGAATATGGAGCTCACTGATTGGCTAGATTGGCCAGGCAGCCTCCTGTTTCTAATGCCCCAGCACTGAGGTTATGGACATGCAGCACTGTACCTGTTTTTTTTACATGTGTCTTGGGGTTCCTAACCCAGGTCCTTGTGCTTGTGTAACTAGCACTTTACTGACTGAGCCATCACCCCAGCTCCCTGAAGCATCTTTTTATGTTTTAAAAGTATAATTTCATTTGGAGATAGCAGAAGTCTTGGTTTGGTACAGTGACACAAATGGCTAAAGATGATATTATAGAATTCATTACTTTGTATATTAACCTAAAATTAATTAAAAGGGAGAGAGTCTAAATTTGAGACAGGTTGAACCCAGGTTAGTACTCGAAGACCCTTCCTCATACCTCTGAGAGGTCATAGAAAAACACTCTCAAAAGGTTGCAGTGCACATAAGCCAAAGAGAGCAAATGTTGGTCCATGATGTCTTTGTGTAGCCTCACATATCAATTTGAGGGAACTTGTAGAACCTACAAGAATCTGGCTTTGCATGGGAAAATTCTAAGAGAGTCCTTTTGGAATCAGATCCAAGTCCTGCAGGGACATACGCTAAGCTTTGAGTTAGCTTTCCTTCCCATGAACTCAGCAGCAGAGGGAAAACACACAAGACAGCAAGCACAGGAAGTTCCCGTGAAGCTGGGGGCCAAGACACTAGGAATCATAGAGTGCACAAGGCAGGAAGCGGGTGGGGCAGTTGATGTCAGGCCCAAGGTCAAACTCAGGTGTTGTTCCTCAGGCATCATCCACTTTGGTTTTTGAGACAGAGTCTCTCACTCTCCTCAAGTAGGCTAAGCTAGCTGGCCAGTGAACCCTAGCCCCAGGATCCTCCTCGCTCTGCCCCTTGCCCCCAGTTCTGGGATTCTAAGCACAGGCCTTTCATGCCCAGATATTTTTTGGGCTATGAGTTATGGGAAGGGAACGCACGTCTTCCCACACTTGTACTGCAAGCCATTTACCAACTGCACCATCTCCCTAGGCCCCCGTTTTAAAGACTTTTCTACAATGACATCTGTTTGTGTGCAGATGAGATTCACTAATTTCATTTTCAAATGTCAACTTGATAACACTGAGGAACTCACCACTTTAAAAGATTTAATCTTGTGCTCTTGAAGCCTGAGCTTCCTTATCTGAATCCCTGTAAGCTGACCCCTCGTCTTATCAATGAAAGTCCAACATTTCCCTTCTCAGGAGCTTATTTTCCCCCTGGGGTAATTTTTATCAAAGGACTCAGTGTCACAGTGCAGATTTAGAAGTGAGTGTGTGGCGTGGGAAGAGGCAGTAACTCATCTCCCACTCTGGTCTCCCACTGTTTTCTTTGGAGGGCCGTGAGGATGTCGTGGGGCCTCTCCAGGCTTTCACTGGCTTTGCACATCGGAAACATCTAGATGCTGAGTGCATCCTGTTCCTCTCGCTCTTAACTTGTGCTTAGTGCTTAGAATATGGCTTTTAAAATTCAGTTAGAGGCAGGGTGATGACTCAGTGGCTTATTGTGCAAGCATGAGGATTGGAGTTCAGACCTCAGCACAAATGTAAAAATCCAGGGCTGGCCATATGCACCTATGTTTCCTAGCACTGGGGCATAGCCATGGGACAATCAGGCTTCTGGACTGACCAGCCTGCCTCTAGGTTCAATGAGAGATGGAATAAGGTGGATCCAACATCCTCCTCTGGCCTGTGTGTGTATACAGGCATGTATACCCACACAAATAAGCATGTGAACATTCACCATGCACAGACACGTGAAATATACATACACAAAACACACCAAAATGAATTAATGAAAATAATAATATTCAAGAGAGTGGGGGGAAGGAGAGCCTTCATGAAACAAAGGGACATAGCTGTTTTTCTTTGAAGGGGTTTCATCTTCCCATGCGTTTTGGGATGAACACTCAGTCCTGAGCTGATTGATAGTTTTCGTGAAACTGATACATGTGACTTTAGCTGATTGGCTGCCAGTACCTAGTCCAGTAACTCAGTCCCTTCCAAACTCATTAAAGTTTTCCCTTAACTGTGTTGATTTAGCTTAAGTGGAACAAAACTTTGTTGATGGTCCAGTAACTCAGAATTCTTTAGGTTGCACCAGGCGTTGCTATAACCAGTAGAAGGGGAACAGAGACCCATGATCAAGGATGAACCACAGGTTGTGGTAGCAGAAAGGGGTGCATGCTCACATACTGAAGTAAGCACAGGTTGTGGTAGCAGAAAGGGGTGCATGCTCACATACTAAAGTAAGCACAGGTTGTGGTAGCAGAAAGGGGTGCATGCTCACATACTGAAGTAAGCACAGGTTGTGGTAGCAGAAAAGGGTGCATGCTCACATACTGAAGTAAGCACAGGATGAGGGAGAACAATCACACATGATTTTGTCTTAGCAGTATTGACAGACATTTCAAATATACCATTTTCTTTGTATAACTAGTGATTATCTTGCATAAGAGAACACCCAAATAATAGAAATATCCTTTATGAATGAGTTTTTGCATTTCCTTTTCAAATTACACAAATGAATGTTACTTAGTTGCTTTAAACCTCTCCCCACTTGGCAGCTTGTATCAGTCTCTCTCTCTCTCTCTCTCTCTCTCTCTCTCTCTCTCTCTCAGTGTGTGTGTGTGCGTGTGTGTGTGTGTACACGCATACATGCATGCACATGTTTTATCAGTACATGTCCATGTCCATGCACAGAGGCTAGAGGAGACGTGAGACATCCTGCTCTAATATTCTGCTTGTTCTCTGGAGACATGATCTCTCACTAAACCCAGAGCTAGGCTGGCAGCTAGCAAGACACAGTGCTCCTCCTGTCTCTGCCCCCACAGCACAGGGGTTACAGAGTCATGCAACCATGCATGGCATTTTGTACATGCAGTGAGGATTTGAACTCAGGCCATTATGCTTGCACAAGTGCTCTTACGCACTGAGGCATCTCCCCAGTTCCCATTATGTTCATAATATTTGTTTTGTGTTGTTTTTGCAGTAGGGTCCCCTTATATAGCCCAGGCTGGCCCCTTGAACTTACCATCTTTCTGGACCCACACCCTAAATGCTGTGGTTACAGGTATGTGCCACCACACCTCATTCTTTGCCACAAGATCTTGTTTCTGGAGCTGGAGGGATAGTTCAGTGATTAGGAATTCATATTACTCTTGCACATAACTCAAGTTCAATTCCCACCTTCCACACTGGGTGGCTTATTTTCTGGCCTCTGCAAGCACCTGCACAAATACACAGACACTCCCACATATACGAACTAGCAGCTGCATGGGAAATAGATCAACAAGGGGGAACCTCATTAAACTAAAAAGCTTCTGAATAGCAAAAGAAACAATCAAAGAAGTGAAAAGAAAACCCTCAGAGTAGAAGGAAACCTTCACCACTGACACATCTGATGGTTTAAAATCCAGATTATATAAATTACTCAAAAAACAAAGGATCATTCAAAACTACAACAATATAGACTGGACACTCATTTGATCAACTTGATTGAACATACAAGCCCCCCCCTGCTGGATGGTGGGACCCATGAGCTGTGTGGGTTTGGGCACAACTGCTTGCAAATTGGTTTTACATGAAGGATGCTTGTACTCACAAATTATCACTTATTGTTAAAAAAATGAAAACAAAACAAAACAAAAAAACAGAGAAAGATGCAGAAAAGTTATGGTGGAATGCATGATCTGGGATGGGTAGGGGTGGGGTGGGGGGAAGGGAAAGGGATATATGCCTGAACTGAATTGGAAAATGATGTATGAAATACACAAAGCATCAATAAAAAAAAAGATCAAGAAAACAGATAACCTATTCAAAAGATGGAGTGAAGAGCTGAACTGAGACTTCGCAAATGAAGTAAAGATGGCTGAGAAATGTCTTAAAAGTGTTCAACATCACTAATAATTAAGGAAATACAATTAAAACAACTCTAAGATTTCATCTTACTCCAGTAAGACTGTCTATAATCAAGAAAACAAAAGATACCAAATGCTAGAAAGGCTGTGGGCAAAAGGGAGCACTCATTCACTGCTGGTGGGAATGCAAACTTGTACAATCCCTATGGAAAGCAGTTGTGGAGAACCCTTAAAAGACTCAAAATGAACTTACCACCTGACCCAGGCATACCACTCCTGGGAATATACCCAAATGATTCATCCTATTATAGAGAGACATGTACAGCCATGTTTATTGCAACTCTATTCACAATAGCGAAGAGCTGGAAGCAACCCAAGGTGTCCCTCAACTAATGAGTGGATAATGAAATTGCGGTACATACTACACATGGAGTTCTATGTAGCAGTAAAGAAAGACGAAATCATGAAAGATGGCAGGACAGGTATGGCAGAATACATGATCTGGGATGGGGTGGGGGTGGGGGGGGAGGGAAAGGGAATATGCCTGATTCTGAATTGGAAAAATGATGTACGAAATGCACAAACCATCAATAAAAATTTAAATTAAAAAAAAGAAGAAATCATGAGCTTTGCAGGAAATGGCTGGAGCTATATACAGCTGAGTGAAGTAATACAGTCCCAGAAAAACAAACACGAATGGTAATCCCTCATCTGTGGATGCTAGTGCCAATTACCTAGTTGTAAGTATTTCTTGTGCAACGGCCTCTTGAGCTTTTGTCCAAAGCAGCTGGGAGTGATGCATATTGGAAACACAACAACAACAACAACAACAAAAAGAAAACTGCATTGAAGAACTAACTGAAACAGTGAACTTCGGCTCAAAACAGTCAACTTCCTCATGGAGAATATGAGAAGACTGTGAGAAAAGAAATGAAAAGCATGTTTGGCAGAATGCATGAGCTCTGGTGGGGTGGGGGAATGGGGGGGCACAGGTCTAGCATTTGATGAAAAAAATACCCACAAATAAATAAATTTAAAAACTAAAAAAAAAAAAAGATATGTTGCCAGGCGTAGTGGTACACGCCTTTAATTCCAGCACTCAGGAGGCAGAGGCCAGTAGATCTCTGTGAGTTCAAGGCCAGCCTGGTCTACAAAGCGAGCTCCAGGCCAGCTGGGACTAAAGAGAGACCCTGTTTCAAAAATACCTAAAAAAAAAAAAAAGGTATGTTCTTACGTTTTCTTCTAATAATGCTGTAGAGTACATAAGTAGGTCTATCAGCTACTTACAACTAATTTTTAAGTTATTTACTAAGTTATTTATCTTTATTTGCATATTTGTATGAATAGTTTATCTGCATATATATGAATGTAGCACATGTGTACAGTACCCATGGAGACCAAAGAGGGTGTCACTTCCCATGGAACTGGAGTTATTGACTGTTATTAGCCTCCATATAGGTACTAGGACCTGTACCTGAGTTCTCTGTAACAATGGCCAGCACTCTTGACTGTTGAGCCATCTCCCTAGCCTCTGAAACTATTTTTTTTATATGACATGTGCTAAGAGTGAGATTCTGGGTTTATTTTATTTCGTGGATTTTGTATGCGCTTGGGTGTGTGTTGCACCACAGTGCTCCATTTTCCCATCATAGTCCCCCATTGTGTCATCGTTGTGCTACTCTTCCATAACAGTGCTCCACTGACATAATACTTCATTAGTCCATCATAATTTTCCATTGTCTCCTCACAGTGCTCCATTTATGCTATCAGAGTGTTCCACTGTGACATGCCGTGACAGTACTTCATTGTGCTATCACAGTATTCCATTGTGCCATTTCAGTGCTCTACCCCATCACAGTGCTCCACTCTGCCATCACAATGCTCCACTCTGCCATCACAGTGCTCCACTCTGCCATCACAGTGCTCCACTCTGCCATCACAGTGCTCCACTCTGCCATCACAGTGCTCCACTCTGCCATCACAATGCTCCACTCTGCCATCACAGTGCTCTACTGCCCCATCACAGTGCTCCACTCTGCCATCACAGTGCTCCATTTTCCCATCACAGTGCCCCATTATGTCATTGTTGTGCTACTCTTCCATTACAGTGCTCCACTGACATAAAAAAAAAGTTAAAAAACGATTAAGAAAAAGATGTAAGGCAGTACTTAACATGTATGGCAGAATGCATGAGCTCTGGTGGGGGGCATAGATGGGGAAACTGATTTAAATTTTATTGGGAAAGGTATGAAATGCACAAAGGTACAATAAAAAATTTAAAAAAATAACAATACCTTGTTTCTTCGGGGTACCTAAAAATAAATAAATGCTGAGATAAATGTAGAATCTTTTCTATGTATGTCTACACATGTATGTTCATGTGTATATGGATGTACAAGTATGTGTATGTGGAGGCAAGAGATCAATGTCTTCCTAAATCACTCTCCAACTTAGTTTCTGCGAAAGGATCTTTCCTGGATCTAGCATCTCAAGCCACACAAACTGGACTGAAAGCTATTGGGGTGTATCTCCATCCACACAACACTGGGGTCACAGCTATGTGCACATGCCACCAAGCTCAGCCTTTATGTGGATTCTGCAGATCCAGACTCAGGTCTCTAGGCTTGTGGAACAAGCACTTTACTTACTGAGCCATCTCCTCAGCCCTAGTTGTAGATCCTTCTAGAGCATTCCATGCTGACCTATGGGAATAGAAGCCACATTGCTGTCTACATTGGATATAACATAGCTGTTTCTGTGGGCACCTTTCCCAGCATATCATATGGATATTATCCATAAAGGCAGGATTTAATACCTCAGAAGGAGAAACTCTTAGAGGTCATATTTTAGCTTTGCTTTACAGACCCTACAAGCCATTATCTTAAAATGCTGTACGTTCACCTACAGAATGGATAGATGATTATATGATTAGTGGAGGTTAATAAAGATCATGGAGATCGTAGCCCTGATGAGGCCATCAGAAAGGATTTAATCCAATCTTCCTTGGCACCAGGCAGGCCCCATGGGAACCACTTTGTCTGATGGAAGCTATCTTAGCACCGCAGAGCTCCCGAGGGAAGTCAAGCTGCACTTCCTATGAAATAGGATGCATCTTTGTCCTGACCAAGCAGCTGCTCTTACCTGGGGACTTTTTGCTAACAATGCTGCATGAGGGAGATGAAGCTCTTAGCTGTGGAGTCAGGAAAGACACTGGTTAGTCCTGACAGGAATTGAAATGCAAAGATCTTATTCACCGATGATGTGTTCTGTCTTGATCACTCCTATTTGGCTGTTGAGAACACTGTGGTTAGATGTGTGGATTTGATGCCTACATGGTCTGGTACATTTCTTCCCCCTTTAGCCAATATATCTTAGAAATATGCATGTCTCTTTAAAAAACAAAAAGTCTAGGTTAAAAAAAAATTGTGTTTACTTTTTGGCCTATTCTCAGATATGGAAGAAAGAATCTGAGAATGATGTATTTCTTACTTGTAATCAGCTTCTGCCTTCAAATTCACTGGGTAACAAATCCATTATATCATTTAGGGATTACACAGTTCTTCAAATAAGCGACCTGAAATATGACTTACGCATGGAAGGATTGTCCTTCTCCCATGTAACAGGAGTTCCAGAAGAAGATATTTGTGATTTGGTATCATCAAAGAGCTATACTTTTTTGTGTCTTCTTTCCCACCATTCTAATGAGTGTGTGTGTGTGTGTGTGTGTATGTGTGTGCATGTGTGTGTGTGTGTACATGTGTACTCAGGTATTCATGCACATGTATGCACATGTATGTGAAGGTCAGAGGAAAACTTTGGGTGTCATTCCTGAGGTGCTGCCCACCTTGTTTTTTGAGACAGGGCCTCTCTCTCACTTAGAACTTGCCAAGTAAGGTGGGCAGGCTGGCCAGCAAGTCTGGCCACCTGTCTCTGCCTCCTCAGCACTGGAATTACAAGAATGGACCATAATGCCTGGCTTTCTTTCGTGTGGGTTCTGGGAATTAAATTTAGGCCCTCACGCTTGTGTGGCAATCTCTTTATCTCCTGAACTGTTTCCCGGCCTCCCTACCCTTCATGTAGGAGGTCCACTCTGTAAGTCCCTTCTGGTCACTTCAGATCACAATATGGCAGACAGGAGGACTAGACAAGAAGAAGAAAAGGGGACAGGGACAGGCAAAAGGGCATCTGCAAGAGTTTTCACAGAAGCCTCACCATGGCAATGCCTGCTGCTCAGATTATTCCTACCCCTTTCTGAAATGGAGCCTTGAGCAGATCTTTTCCCTGATTGCTGTCCCTGAAACATAGTTTTCCTTATGAAAAAGAAAATATATGATGAAGACTTACCAGGCGACCCCCAGGCTCTACTGCAGGGTAAAACCTTCATTTTTGTATCCTGCAAGTTTTTACCTGGCATCACAAGGAGGGATGGTATTGTTGCTCGTAAAACAAAAGATGTGCAAAGATTTGAGAAAGCCATGGTGTGTCATCAGCCAGTAAGCCCAGAGCCTGGGTAGTCATTCATTCAATAATGTTTGGTTTAGTGAATTCAGGTTCTTCTTAGTTCCTGTGATTTGGAAAAAAAATAAGTTAAGGTATATTTTGGGCTTGACTGATTATTATGGTGTATTTATATATATAAACCATGACAAATGAGACATCTTAACTTGGCAGCTGCTAACTGGTAGGATTGCAAACATAAAAAGAAGGTAAGGAATTTTTTCCCCTAGAAACAGAAATACTTTGTTTCTCAAAGTATAAGGACTTTTTCAATGAGAGTCCTTATTTGCCTCTTTCTGTGTTGTGGTCTTAATTATTTTTAATATAATATTGGTAGAAAGATACTTAGGCATGAAAGAGTCGTTACTTCTGATCACAATGAATCAACAGAAAATTGTATGAACGCAAACAAAAGGGGAAATGGGTTTCAAATTTGACCCAGTGGAGAATGATCATCAAATGAGTAAGAATTATAGAACATTCTAGAAACAATTATTCTGTTGGATAATCATTCTAAGCAATGGATGTAATATATGGGTTACAGATATAAAAGTGTGGGGTGATGAATTTGGGGCAATAATAAGGATATTAGAAAATCTATCCTTTACTTGCACATCCTTGTTTATTACATCATTGTTCACAGAAGTTAAACTGTGGAACCAACCCAAGTATTCAACAGCAGAGGAATAGGAAAGGAAACTAAGGTGTATACACCCAGGGGAATTCTTGTCAGCTGTAAGGAAGTACAAAATTATCCAGGAAATTGGATGAAACTGGAGATAATCATATTATGTGAGTTAAGCTGATATCAGAAACACAAGTAGCATGTGTTTTCTCTCATTTGTGGTTCTTAGATAGTATATAGATACATAAAATCATATGTATTGATGATATTAAAGATGATGTGTCTGGGGGACAAAGAGGATGAGTGGCGGGGTGAGGAAGGGGAAGCCTGGGAACCGAATCAGCTGCTCAGTGTACAATATATGCATATGTGAAACTGAAAGTGTAAATTACAAAAATATCTCCCCTGAAAATGACTAAGGCTCTAAGAAGGAGTGGAAAGGGGCAGAGATGCAATTTTAGTAGTATTAATGACACATCGAGTGGCCAGTCTTGCAATTAGGAAACAGTGAGGCCACACTGGTGTGTGTCATCTCAGACTTTACAGTAGATCACTGTTGAGATTTTAAGATGTCATGATCATGCCCCAATTGTGGAAACTTTCTCTTTTGGATGTTTCTATAGAGAATTTTCTAGAGGGATGGGGAGTTGCTTCATGGGTAGTGTTTGCTTCACAAGCATGAGAAGGTGAGTTATAAACTCTATCCCCATGTAGACCTTTAAAATAGAAGTTGGAGGAAAGAGCCAAATTCCTGAAAGTCCGTAGGTCCAACCCTGTTGTTTATATGGACAGCCTTGAACTGCTGAGCATGTCTAAGTGCATAGATGTTTATACTTAACTGAGTGTCAAGGGTATGAGAGGTACACTTACCATAACAATCTCAGCCAGTTAGTAGCACTTTACTGTCTACAGAAGCTGGAATCTGAAGAGCTAAGCTGCTTACTCTTGGGGAGATAAAGGCTTGAGTGTGCAAGTGTGGCTTTCTTTATCTACCATGTCCATACAACATGTTGTGCAAATGAGTGAGTATTCAGTAAATATGAGATGGCTTAATGTGAGCACTGATGACATGCACATTTCAGGGAAGCAGCAGTGTGGCTTATTCATATTCAGAAGTTCTCTCCCCAATGTCTTTTGTGCCTCCGTGTGTGTGTGTGTGTGTGTGTGTGTGTGTGTGTGTGTACTAGAGCTTGGCATTGGGTATTTTCCTTGATTACTTCCCAGTTTATTTTTTGAGACAAGTTCTCTCCCTGAACCAGAAGCCCACCAATTAGTCTGAGCTGGGTAGCCAATGAGCCTTCAGGACACTCCTGTTTCTTCCTTCTGAAGACAGGAATTAAAATTATAGTTGACGACACCTGGGTTCTTTCACATGGGCTCTGAGGGATCATACTCAAGTCCTTCATGCTTGCATAGAAAGTAGTGTACCAACTGAACCATCTCTCCAGCCATATGATAATCTTATTTCAGATAATACATATAATATTGACCAGGAGTCTGAGTATGTTAGGGTATAATTTATACCAAATATTTGTTTGGAAATCAGCCATGTTTTCTTTTTTTTTTTAATTTAATTTTTATTGATGCTTTGTGCATTTCGTACATCATTTTCCAATTCAGATCAGGCATATTTCCCTTTCCCTTCCCCCCTACCCCCACCCCATCCCAGATCATGTATTCTGCCATAACTGTCCTGCATCTTTCTCTGTTTTTTTTTTTTTTTTTCAAGCATCCTTCGTGCAAAACCAATCTGCAGGCTGTTGTGCCCAAACCCCCACAGCCCCACCATCCAGTGGAGGGTGACAGGTTGTTTGTTCAATCAAGTTGATCAAATGAGTGTCCAGACTACATCGCTGTAGTTTCACCATTCACCCCAATCGCAGCCTTTACATTCTACCACGCCCCCTCTTCCGCAGATTGTTCCCTAGGCTTAGAAAAGGGGCACAGTGAAAAGGATTATACTCTGTTCAGAACCAAATATAATACTAAAGTCCTTGGGCTATGCACTTAGCCATGTTTTCTTTTTTTTTTTTAATTTTTTTTATTAATTTTATTTATTTCCATATGTGTATGAATGTACTGTCTGCATGCAAGTTTGTGCACCCGTGTCGTGCAATGCCGCGGAGGTCAGAAGAGGGTCTCGGATTCCCCTGGAACTGGAGTTCTCCTGGAATCGGAGTTTCAGACGGTTCTCGGCCGCCATGTGGGTGCTGGGAATCGAACCCAGGTCCTCTGTAAGAGCGGTCGGCGCTCTTAACCGCTAGGCCATCTCTCCAGCCCCGAGCCATGTTTTCTTTTAACATGGCATGAACTTCAGAGTGGCTAGCTTCATGTAAATTAAATTACACAGTGTGCATATTATGTCTTTAAAACACAGTTTCTCTTTTCTTTTTTATATTTTTATTCTTTTTTTTGAGACAGAGTCTTCCTATAGCCCTAGCTGGCCTGGAACTCCCTCTGTAGATCAGGCTGGCTTTGAACTCACAGAGATCCGCCTGCCTCTGCCTCCTGAGTGCTAGGATTAAAGGCATGCACCACAGCGGCCAGCTTAAAGACGGTTCTTAGCCATCATGTGGGTGCTGGGAATCAAACCCGGGTCCTCTGCAAGAGCAGTGGGTGCTCTTAACCGCTGAGCTATCTCTCCAGCCCCACAGTTTCTCTTTTCTTTATTTTGAAGATGATTTTACCATTATAAGCTTGATTTCTTAGCTTATTGTCATAGGTACCTAGTTTCCTTCTTCTAAACCATATTATTACAAATAAACATTTTATTGAGGACTAGGCGATGACATGACAGCGATAAAGAGAAAGCTGTTTATGCTTTTTAGACAATTTCCAAAGTAAATGTGAAATAACTGATGGAAAGGCCAGTAAGATGGCTCAATGAGTAAGAGTGCTTGCCACACAGTTCTGATGACCCCTCAGTGAGTAAGAGTGCTTGCCACAAAATTCTGATGATCCTAGTTGGATCCCTGGAACCCACACAAAGGTGGAAGGAGAGAACTGACTCCACAAAGTTGTACTCTTACCCCCACATGTGTATCATGGAATGTGTGCACCTGGATTTACACATATATCATACACCTAATAATAATAATAATAAGCATAAATATTTTAAAAGATATATATATGTGATGAATTATAACATGCAAGTGATGAGTTAGACTGGATGGGGGTGAGAACCACAAAAGCACATTTTCTGTGTCACTTCCCTTTCCACTTTTATGACTTATCATTAATATGTTTCTGATTCTTTTTAAAGGAAAAGTAGTCTATTGAGTACTTTTCAAAAGAGCAGCAGGCTGAGCAATAACAAGGATATCACCTATAGTCTCTATTTTTAAATATTAATATTACCAATTCAATATAAATATATACAGAAAAGCTCAAAGAAAGAAAGCTCACCCAATGGCATGCCCTTCATAAATTATCCTGGGCACATAATCTTAAATTTCCCTGTTTCATGAGCATATAGGAATTTACTGGGGCTGGAGAGATGGCTTAGCAGTTAAGAGCACTGACTGTTTTTGCAGAGGACCTGAGTTCTATTCCCAGCACCCTCATGGCAGCTAAGAACCATCTTAGGCTGGGCATGGTGGTGCACGCCTTTAATCCCAGCACTCGGGAGGCAGAGGCAGGTGGATCTCTGTGAGCTCAAGGCCAGCCTGGTCTACATAGTGAGCTCCAGGCCAGCTGGGACTAAAGGGAGACCTTGTCTCAAAAAAAAAAGTAATAATTTACTTGTGCAATTTTAAAATTTGAGCAAAATTGTTTTTCCTGGCTGTTATGTTCTATTGAATAAATTAATCTTATTTTGACAATTTGTAACTGAATATTTTGTTCATTTTTTTCCTATATGTGACACTTATGAATGCAGTAAGCATCTTTGTAACATCTGTCAGGAATCATATTACTTTTATTTATTATATTTTATTTTTTATTTTATGTGCATGTTTGTATTTCCTGTATGTATGTAAGTATACCTGTGCCATGCAATGCCTGCAGAGGTCAGAAGAGGGTGTCGAATTCCCTGCAACTGAAGTTACAGGTGGTTCTTAGCTGTCATGTGGGTGCTAGGAACAGAACCTATGTCCTCTGCAAGAGCAGCTAGTGCTTTTAACCGCTGAACATCTCTTCAGCCCCTAGTTATGTTTCTGCTGCTGTGCTAAAATTCTATGACCAAAAGCAATTTAAGAGAAGAAAGGGTTTATTTTGGCTTAGAGTTCCAGAGAAACACAGCCCATCATGGTGGGGAAGGCATGGCCAAGGGAACATGAGGACAGCCTGCCAGCCAGGAAGCAGAAAGGTCACATTTCATCCACATACAGGAGAAAGAGAAGAGAGAGAAGATGGGAGGGAAGAAGAGAGATGAGAGAGAGAGAGAGAGAGAGAGAGAGAGAGAGAGAGAGAGAGAGAGAAAATGAATCTGAGATACAAAACCCCAAAGCCCACTCCCAGGGATGTACTTTCTCCCGCAAGACTGCATCTTCTACAAGCAACACAACTATCTCAAACAGCTCCACCAACGGTACCAGGTATTCACAGACATGAGCCCATGGGGCACATTCTGATTCAAACCACTACAGTAAAGCTTGGGAGTTTTTATTAAAATGGAAGTAACTTGGTTAGTGATATGCAGAATTTTTTTTCAGATTTTCTGAGTAGGTAAGCTTTTCATCTGCTGAGGTTATTGCAGTTCTTTTAAAAATTATTTTTTAGATTAAGGAGATGGAGTTCTTCATCCTGTGGTTTTATAAATGCTTTGAACTGTATCAGTGATAAATTTATTTTGATAATCCTTGATTTGGGGATTTTCTAATTAGCATAATGTTTTCAGCTTGATCCAAAGATTGGGATGAATCTTCAAATGGTGCTTCCTCTCAATGAATGCTGATTATAGTTATATAAAGAAAAGTGTGTACACACACATACACACCCATATGTACAGATACATCCATCCATATACACTCATATACACCCATACACACACACACCCATATGGACACACATATACCATACATATGTACACACACACACACACACACACACACACACACACACGTGCACATATTTGTGCCCTAAATTTGCCTTTGCAAAAAGTCTTTACGATGTCATTTTATTTTGTGTTTTCTTTCAATTAACAAACTGTGGTATCCTCTTTAAAGAACTGCAATATCTTGCCAGTTCTGTTTAGCAGGATAAGCTGTCCCAACTAAGTCTTAAATGAATTACTGGTTTTTCCAGTCTAGTTCTTCCTATTCTCAGTCACTAGACATGGTTAGTCCTCTGGGCATGGTTAGATTTTAGCTCTTTAAGTGACATTAAAGGATACATTGTAATTTTTGCTCTCACTAAGATACAGTTTAATTAGAAGTATCAGACCTACTTAAGAAATAACTGCTAGGGCTGGGGAAATAGCTCAGCTTGTTGTTCAAAGGTAAGTACCTGGGTTCTATCCCCAGGGCTCATGCACAGTGGTGCATGCTTTTAGTTGCAGCACTGGGAATGTAGAGACAGTAGGCATGCCTTGATCTCTGGGCAACCAGAGTAGCCAAACTGGTAATGTCCATTTAATAGGTGGGCACTGTATGCATCTGCATACGCATGTGCATACATGAACATCTGCATGCATACACCACACTGCCCCCTAGACTGTAAAGCATTGCAATGAGTATTGTTCAATGCGAGATTGCGTTTAAGTGACTAAGTATGCAGCAAGAAGAGATCTCACGGCTGCAGACTGGCACACTAAGGCAAGGGCTAGACCATGCATCTATAGATGATGGGCAGGTAGAAGGGAGCCAGGTGCACATTCTCTATGTGGACACAGACTATTCTGCTTTTACAACTTCCATTGTAAATGGCCACAAACGCCTGAAAAACATCCCAGAAGTTGAGCAGGGGAGATGATTCGATGGGTGATGTGCTTGCTGTGTAATCATGGGGACCTAAGTTCAAGATCCAGCACCCATATAAAAAGCTAAGTGTGTTGACACACCCTTGTTGGCTCAGGGCTGGGGAGGTGGAAACAGGCTGTCTTGTGGGGTTCGCCGCCAGACAGATCTGCTGAATTTGTGACTCTCAGGCCAGTGAGAGACCTTATCTCAAGAAAGTAAGGCAGAGATAACTAGAGCAGAATACGAGACATCCTCTGTTCTAATGGATAGGTATGTTCTCATACACCTGCAGATACATGTGTTCATACACTCCTGAACACATACATACACACAGAAGTTTCAGCCAATACAAGATGTTAGATATACTTCAGAAGAGTATTTGAAAGAAATATAGTCTGGTATTGTTCTGAAATCCACATAATCAGAAGGCTGTTGCTTTGACAATAATATGTATTTAAATACTTAATAGTAATCTTAATATGACTGGCTTCCAGAAAAGTAAGATTACCAGTGGCTATATTAATGGAATGAGGGAGGGCAACTTCTTCCTCTATATTGGATCAGTCCAATTATACTGAAAAAAGAAGTGTTCAGCAAGGATTAACTCGTGAGCTTGATGGAAACATTGGAATGCATTCAGAGACTAATGACTAAGATTGTAAAATGACTCGAGATGATATTACCTGAGGGATAGGTGATGAGGTTTGGAATTCTAGCCTGAAGACTGTGAGCAGGCTTGGGCTGAAAAAGTAGCCTTTTTATTTCTAAGCTTCAAAGGTTGTTTGACTGTGTTTATTTGGGAGAGATGCTCACCTTAGTCTGTTTTGCTTCAAGAGCCCAAGTTTGGATGTGCCAGATGTTTCTGTGGTGCTCATCTCTGATGCCTTTTGATGTAGCCTCTCTGCAGCATTCTCTGTATCACCTGGAAGGAGATGTGTCCCCTGGGACTTGAGGTTTACAGGCCTAGAACAAACATTTCCCAGAGTGGTCAGTTACTTGAAACAGTGACTGAAACTTGTGTTACAAGGGCTGGAGAGACAGCTCAGTCAGTGAAGTGATTGTCATGCAAACAAGAGAACTTGAGTCTGACTCTCCAGAAGCTGTGTAAAGACCTGGCAGGGTAGGGGAGTGCACTCTTGTTATCACAGCTCTGGGGAGGCAAAGACAGGCAGGCACACTGGCCAGTCCGCCTAGACGAGTGAGCCTCCAGCTGGCGAGAGATCCCTCTCAAAGCACAAGGTGGATGAATCTGAGGAAGAACAGCAGAGGTTGTCCTTTGGTCTGCACATACACACACACATACACAGGTACACCCTCATACAGGCGTGCACATGCACATGCCTACAGACATACACACACACGCACACACATATATATATATACACAGGTACACCCTCATATAGGCGTGCACATGCACATGCCTACAGACACACACATACATGCACACACACATACACAGGTACACCCTCATATAGGCATGCACATGCACATGCCTACAGACACACACACATACACACACACAGGTACACCCTCATATAGGGGTGCACATGCACACACCTACAGACATACACACACATGCACAGGTACACCCTCATATAGGTGTGCACATGCACATGCCTACAGACATACACACACACACATACACAGGTACACCCTCATAGAGGCGTGCACATGCACATGCCTACAGACACACACATACATGCACACACACATACACAGGTACACCCTCATATAGGCATGCACATGCACATGCCTACAGACACACACACATACACACACACAGGTACACCCTCATATAGGGGTGCACATGCACACACCTACAGACATACACACACATGCACAGGTACACCCTCATATAGGTGTGCACATGCACATGCCTACAGACATACACACACACACATACACAGGTACACCCTCATATAGGGGTGCACATGTGCATGCCTACAGACATACATACACACATACACAGGTATGCCCTCATATAGGCATGCACATATGCATGCCTACACACATACACACACATATACAGGTACAGCCTCATATAGTTGTGCACATATGCATGCCTACACACACACACACATATACAGGTACAGCCTCATATAGGTGTGCACATGCACATGCCTATACACATACACACACACATATACAGGTACAGCCTCATATAGGCGTACACATGCACATGCCTACACAATACACACACACACACACACATGTCCTCTGGCCTCTACTTGCACCATGTATACCTGCATACACATGTACACTCCAACACACACACATGCACACACACGCACATACACAGGTACACCCTCATATAGGTGTGCACATGCACATGCCTACACACATACACACACACGCAGCCACGCATGCACACACACACACATATACACAGTTGTGCTATGCATCTTTGGAGTGTCCCTTGCTTTTAAGTTTTAAAACTTCTTCTGAAAGAAAATTCTAGAAATCTCTGTGAGATCTGAGTGAAGCATAGTGATGTTAATTGCATATTTCAATTTCCATTTATAGTTCCGATCAGTATGGCCCATAAGAGAGAAAGGGAGATGAGGTTAAAAGCTGTCCACCATCTGCCCTTGATGTGAGATCTAGGTGTGTTCGTAAATCCTGTAGACAGAGCATTTAAAAGTTGGAAGGCCAAATCATTAAAAGAAACAGCTATGTCTTAGTAAAAACCTTTGTGTTTCCTTATTCAGCAAATTTTCAACATAAAATAAAATGCTATTATAAAAATTAGAAGGTTCTCACTGTCCGAAGGGCTAGACTATCTCAAATTTCAGTTATATCTGAATCTAGTATTTTTATTTTAGGAAGAATCTATATTCCCCTGTGGTCTATCAAATCTCATTCAGATATTTTGATAATATCCCACGACTGTTAAAATATTCCTTTATATTCTGAGTATTTGAGTTCGGGGTCTCTCTCTTTCTCTCTCTCTCTCTCTCTCTCTCTCTCTCTCTCTCTCTCTCTCTCTCTCTCTCTCTCTCTCTCTCGTGCACATGCTCTGATTTGATGTCATGAGCATTTTTTGATCACCGTCTGCATTATTCTTTGAGGCAGAATCTCTCAGTCAAACCCAGAGCTCAGGGATAAGCTCACTTCCGTAGCAAGTCATCTTGCTCCAAGGACCCCATCCTCCATCTTCTTAGCCTGGGATTACAGACAGGTTCTTTTCCCCTCCCCACATTTATATGGGTGCTGGGGATCGAACCCGGGTCCTCTGAAAGAGCGATCGGCACTCTTAACCGCTAGGCCATCTCTCCAGCCCCAGCAATTCTTAAAGAGCAAATAATGCTTTAAGAAAAAGTATCCTGACATGCACTCAGAGACAAAGTTCAATTTGTAGTCTTGGGAGAAAACGTGAAGCAAATCAAATGAAGCACTTCCGTCTGCTATTTTGTTTCAGCTCTAACAAGTCTTTCTTTTTGACTGCTCAGGATAAACTATTGAATTACTTGACATAGCTCTATACAGAATGGATTAGTTAAATTTGGGCTTATTCTTCCAAGTCATTGAAATACATGAGCTTCCCCATGCTGCAAGGATTCTGAGTTTCTGAGAGCTCATATATTGTACATCCTCTATTTTATAATACCTCAGAACAAACATGTAGATTTTATAGGAAAAATGTTGACATAAAGGAGAATAAATTCAATGGGAAAGTAATTTTTCATTCTTAGAGTTTAGTAATCAGAATACTTTGGGAGGGATCAAATTCAGCATGCAGACTTAAGACACTGTTCTGCCTGCCTTTCTCAGCTTTCTTAGGTCACCATGTCTACTGCTTCATGGCAGGGTAGCTATAACATGCTTCAGAGGCCTGCAGCTTTCCTGAGATGAGTCTGCTCAGGTAGGAACTTGCAGCTGTATGAGCTTAACTGCCCCCTCCCATGGATAGTCATCAGGACAGCTGTGTGGAATGCTGTCTCAGGTGGCTGCATTACACTGGTTTTCCATCACAGTGATAAAGCACCTGACGTAATCAACTTATCAAGGAGAGACGTTCCTTTTCTCTGGTTCACACTCTAGCTCAAGTTTTGGAGGTGTCAGTCTTGGTCAGTGGTGTGTTAGTTATTTTTCTCTCATTGCTGTGACAAAATACCTGGCAAAAGCAACGTAAAGGAGGAAGGGTTTATTTTATTTTGGCTCACAGTTCTAGGGTATAGTCCATCATGGCAGGAAGGTCAGAGCTGCAGGTGTGGGAGATGGATGGTCATCTTGCATCCACTTCTGGGCAGCAGAGAACTGGTGGTGCTTTAAGTATCCTCTATGTCTGCCTTCCAAGCTCTGCCAAAAGGGGCTCTGGTTTTCCATGTGTAAGCTGCGGGATAGCAATAATAATTATGTTATAATATAGTTAAGAGAATTATCAGGATTACACAAACTGCTTTAAAACGAATATTTTGAACCTCATTTCAGTTTTCAAAAATATTACACCTTAGGACTAGAAAGATGTCTCAGTGGTTAAGACAACTTTCTGTTCTTGCAGAGGACCTGTGTTTGGTTACCAGCACCCATGTCATGCAGCTTGCAATTGCCTATAATTCCAGCTCTGGGGGACCATGCCATCTTCTAGACTCTGAGGGCATCTGCACTCATACATGTACATGTGCCCCAAATATGCACAGAATTAAAAATAAAATAGACCTTTAAAAAGTTGTTTCTCAGCCGGGAGTGGAGGCACATACCTTTAATACCAGCACTTGGGAGGCAGAGGCAGGCGGATCTCTGTGAGTTCAAGACCAGCCTGGTCTATGGAGCAAGTCCAGGGCAGCTAGGGCTGCAGGGAGACCTTGTCTCAAAAATACCAAAAAAAGTTGTTTCTCAGAAGCAGATGCACACAGAGAAAGTGTTTTCCAGATATAATAGGGCAGTTGCATGTATGAACTCACAGTGTTGATGACAGCATGCACAAGACCTGTGCAGCCTCAAGTCAGACAAAACATATCAGGGATGGGAGAGGTGGGCACCCCTAGCTGAGGAGCTGTCCACAACTGAAAGCTGCTCAGAGGGAGAAAGTCAGTTTTCTTTAATGGTGTGGCCTCTGGTAGGTTGAACACACTCTAACTGATGACCCTATACCCAAGAGTATATGAGAAGCACAAATTGGAATAGCTGTTTTTTAAAATTAGAATATAAATTTGAGTAGGTGGGGAAGGGGGTGTGAGAGATAGAGGAGGGGAATGGATATGATCAAAATACATTTAACCTGCTTGGCATAGTGGTGCATTCCTTCAATCCCAGCCATTCCAGTGGCTGAGCAGAAAGATTGATTGAGTCCAGGAGTTCTGGGATGTATCATGTGTCTGTGGGAGATCACCAAGTTGCCTAAGGAGGGCTGAGCCTATCCGGGTGGTAAAATAGATTGTATGAAATTCTCAAATGATGAATGGTATCCCTCATTTGTGGATGCTAGCACCAAGCACCAGGTTGTAAGGCAAACTGAGAAACATCAATGTTATATATCCCTTTCCCTGAAAGCAACTGTACTCTGATAATGTAAATCCCTTAACAAGCTCTATAATTAACCCAACACTTATTTTTAGACCATGTAATCTTGGTATATGGGTAGAGGATACTTGGGCATATTTTAGAGTAATATAAATTTAAAAAGGAAAAAATGTGAATCCTGAAACATGATATGGAAATTACAAACAGTTTGTATACAGATGATGTAATTTTAGTATGGGTGTGACATATATATGCGTATGTTGAAGCGATATGGATTGGAGGGAACAACAGCAGAGGAACAGGGACAGGGAACAGACTGAAACAGTAAAGTTCCACCAAGAACAATAATCCTCCGCTCTGAAAAACTTTGAAAAGAATCAGACAAAGATACAGGGCAGGGATTGCAGGGTGCATGAACTCCGGTGGGGTGGGGGGCATGGAAGAGGAGATGAGTCTAGATTGGACTGAGAAACGATGTATGAAATGCACAAAACTTCAATAAAAATGTTGAAAAAAAGAAATTCTCAAAGAAATAATAAAAATGAAAAGAAATTATCTCTGTTTTATCTTTAATATCTTTATATCCTCTGAATCACCCCTCATAGGCTTTTCCATATTTCAAAAGATTATTTTTAAATGTATAAGTCCGTAAGGTTCAACTTCCAAAGCTTCTTTCTGTGAGTGCTGAAACCTATTTCTAGCATTGACTGAAACTTGCCTAGATTTAGAAGCTGCTTCAGAGCAGAGAAACATGAGGGAAAATGCTGAGTTATATGATGCTTTGTGTGACTTGTTGTATTAGTCAGTTTTCTGTTGCTGTGATAAAGCATCATGACCAAGGAACTTATAAAAGGAAGAGTTTATTTGAGCTTACGATTGGCGGTTCCAGAGAATTAGAGTCCATTGTGTCAGGAGGCATGGTGGCTGGAGCTGGAGCAGCAAGCCGAAGGTCACTTCTTGTAAAGAGCACAGGAAACAGAGAGAGCAACTGTAGACCATGAGGCTTGTTAAAACTCACTAAGCCTGCCCCCAGTGACACACTTCCCCCAGCATGGCCACACCTTCTAAGACCTCCAAAAACAGCGCCACCAACTGAGACAAATGTCTGAATACCTAGAGCCTATGGGGGACACTCATGCAAACCACCACACTTGTCTTTTTGTATGACCTTTTGATGAATTATTTTCTTCCCAAGTTCATGATTTAATCATAAGAAAATGTTCACATAAAGTTCCTGAAATTATCTGGGAGATTTTTTTTATCATGAGATAGATGGCATGCATCTATTCTACCTTTTCCAAATTTAAAAAATCACACTTCATTTATTTACTGCATATATGTGTCAGTGGGGTGTGATGTGAACATGCTATGACATACGTGTGGTGGCCAGAGGATGACTTTGAGGAGTCAATTCTGTACTTCTACCATGTGTGTCAGGGAATCAAATTTATCTTGGTAGGCTGGCAGCAAGCAACTTTACATGCGAGCCATCTTGCTTGCCTGATATTCTTTTTAAATTTATGTTTTAATTTTTTATATATATATATATAATTTAAATTTATGTTTTAATTATATAGATAATAATTAAATTATAAATTATTTTATAAATATTATATAAAAATTTATACTAATGCTAGATAAAAACAGATAAAATTTACAAACGTGTGTGGGTGTGTAGTGCCAAGGTGTGCCTGTGGACGTCAGAGGACAACTCCGAGTAGTCAATTCTCTCCTTCCAGTATGTGAGAATTAAACTCTGGTTGTAAGGCTTGGCACGAAGGGCCTTTACCCACTGAGCTATCTTACTGGTCCCTTCTCATGATTTTAATGGGCAAAATACTTGCATGGGAACTACAGTGATCAAAAGTGCAAGGAACAGTCTGAAGGGACAGGCAGGAGACAGGTGGATGGGAAGCAGGATGTGGGCCACTCCTTGGCCCAGGTGTCAGCCTGGGTTCAGGGGCACCAGCAATCAATTTGAGGCAGAGCCCTGAGACTCCTGTTCTTCTAGAGTCAATAAAGTAGAAGTTCAAAGATCAGTGTGCAGGGACAGAAAGCAAACTGCTGGCCTGGCCAATCCCTGTAGAGGATACCTGGAGACCCTGGAGAGGCTCCCCACAGTAGATGGGAGTCTCAAGCCCTTATCTCGCTTGATGCCTTTAACACTAGCAGGGATAAGGAGGACAGAGTTCATCATCTGGTCTGGAACGAGAGGACCCAGGTCTTCATTTGCCTCTGCTAGACAGAATAGTGTTTTCACACAATATGAGGAGATTATAAAAATCCCAACAGTCCTATTTTGCCTTTTCTTTTTTATTTTATTATTTTTAAATTATATTTTTTCACATAATTATTTTTATTTTTTAAAACAAATCTAGACCCGTGTTCCCACCCATTCCCCCCCCGCCAGAGGCTCATGCATCTGCCAAACATGCTTTCATCTCTTTCTCAGTCTTTCTCAAACTCTCCATGAGGAAGTTGACTGTTTTCGGAAGTTTGGGTTGTCTTTTTCTTTGAAATTTATTTTGGCATTTTCTTTTTATTGCTGTTTGCCTTAGTTGTTGTTGTTGTTGTTGTTGTTTCCAATATGCATTATGCCCAACTGCTTTGGACAAAAGCTCAGGGGGCCCTACACAAGAAATACTTACAACTAGGTAATTGGCACTAGCATCCACAGATGAGGGATACCATTCGTCATTTGTTTTTCTGGGACTGTGTTACTTCACTCAGCATGATGTCCTCTAGCTCCAGCCATTTTCCTGCAAAGCTTGTGAAAAAGCCTCATGCAGGTCAGTCAAGAGAAACAGAATATTGTAGGAAAATGCACTGGAAAAATCACTTAGGATAGCAATATTTATGCACATAATATGAACTGGAATGTCATAAAATCTCACACTTATGTTTTTACTGTACACTCATTTATGATATTTGATGCAATTAAGGGTAGCCAGTTGTAGGCTGAGGTAATAGCTCACTCAGTAAAGTGCTTTCCTCTTAAACTTGAAAACATATGTTTGATCCCTAGATCCCACATAAAAAAGCCAGTATAAAGTCTGCAAACCACACAGTACTTGCCTAGGAAATATCTCTATGGGGCAGCAGCAGCATCTTTGTTTTAGTTGATCATTTTAATTTAGTGATCAATTGTTGTCTAATTGGACTTAAGGGCTGTTCAATAGGAGGGAATCCATGCATGGTACTGTAAACACAGTCAAGTATGCATGGTTGGAGAGGTCTTAGGTCCCAGAGGAGACAGACCTTACTATTCTTGTGGGGAGTGATGCATACTGGAAAGAACAACTATTGCCTCTTTTCTAAACCACTGCAATTTGTTACTAGTTCTAAACACTTATCCTTAAATTCACAGAAGTGTTGTCACCATTCATTGAAGAAGCTTCTTTTTGCAATAGATCGAGACTTTAAAAAATTCTACAACTGATCAAAATGCACAGAATAAGTGACCATGTGGTACTTATCCCCAGTCAATACATTTGCAATGCAAACCCTACACCTAAAGCTCAGAGAACATTGTAGAAGAGAAGGCAGAAAGATTGTAGAGGCCAGGGACATATTCTAGACATGATGGGGAAGCTACACTCATGGATCTGTACAATATGGCGGCTTACCCAAGACGTGCACAGTGACAACACAGTTGATGTGCCAGTATTGATGGGGGATATTTCACAGAGTCCCATGTCTAGATGAAGAGCTATAGTCAACTAATGGGTACTAAGGAAAGATGAATCATTTTCCTGTAGGGATGAGCTCTCTGATAGGTTATCTACTCCTAAGGGGTCACTCCTACACATGTGCACAGGAGCACTGCTAAATGGATTCAGCGCATTACCTGACTCTTTCTCACTGCCTGGAAAGGTATGGGACAATCCTTGCCCTTTTAGTAAGTCAGAACAGCATGCTTTACATCTGATGTTTTAACCAGAGAGGCAGGTTGAAGTTGTCATCTATGTGAAGTTTCCGGGAGAGCTGCAGGCTGCCCTGTAGCAATTCACCTTTCCCTATACCTGATGGACTTTCTTCTCTATGAAACTCTTTTACTTGGGCTTACAGACAAACAAACAAATAAACAACCAGCGTCTGTCTTATTTAACCCAGGCTGCCCTCAAGCCAAGTATGATCTGAAACTCCTAATCCTCAAGCCTCCACCACCCCAGTGCTGAGATTACACATGTGCATCACCATGCTCTGATACATGCAGTGCTAGGCATGGAACCAGGCTTTGCATACACTAGTCAAGCACCGTATTAACTGAGCTATAGCCCCTTTCCCAAGAACCCTTACTTTTGAACACTGGTGAATTTCATTGGAAGACAGCCTGGCAGTTCAGGTGTCTGTAAGAGTGTTTGTATCTTGCACTGTTTAGACCTGCGTTTTAGTCAACTCATTGATGGCTCTGCATTTAGACTTCTCTAGGGAATACTGATATTCTTAGTCCTTCAAACTAAGAACCATGTATGACTTCAGGTTCTTCTTCTTACCCTATGTTCTGGCTGATTCCAACAGGTCAAAAGTCAGTCTGGCTTTCAGACTGGAAGTAGCTCACATGTCAGTTTTGAAGGAGAAAGGAAGTTATATTTGGAAGGATGTGGTGTGTGTGTGTGTGTGTGTGTGTGTGTATGTGTGTGTGACTTGTGGGCATGCATCTATAAATGTGCTGTATATGCATGTAGATAGGTGTGTATGTATGAATGAGTGTGTATGCATGCATGTGGCCCGGGCTTGCATACATGTGTATTTACATGTGTACATATATGCATGTATGCATGCATGTGTTGCACATGTGTGTTGTATCTGGAAGGTCTTCAGAAGGCAGCACTGCAGACTTGAAGAGCTGTGAAGTTTGTCCTGCAAACACCACCATATGTGGGGAATTTCTGTGTGGAGATATGCCATAATTACCAAATAATGTGGAGGTCTGGTGTGATAAAATGTCGGTGGTTAACATGGAGAGAAAAAGTTACTCTCAGAAAAATCTCCAAAGGTGAGAGCATTGTGGACATAGTCATTCATGGGAGTTGTAGTCCTAGACAGTAAAAATATTTGGGCTAATTATCTTCATCATCTTCTGACCTCATATTCCAGTTTTCTTTCTACACAGTGTGGCCCATAGTTGCTCAGCTGCATTGAGCCTTGTAGAGGAAGGCGTGCCTGGGCAGGAGCCTTGCCCCAGAGGATGGGTGGGCGGACTGGATGGGGCCATTCCAGGTGCAGAGAAACTCAACAACAGCAAGAAGCCTATTTTGTGGCACATGGGCAAGGAAGGAACAGGTCATAGGAATGGTCTGCTTTGACATTCCTATATAGGGGATGTCCCTGTCACACTTAAAAAATTATTTTTAATTAATTTTATTTAAGTGTATTAGCATTGTTACCTACATGTATGGAAATGCACTTGTGTCCTGCAATACCAATGGAGACCAGAAGAGGGCATTAGATTCACCTAAAATTGGAATTAACAGGAGACACGCATGTGCACATATACACAGACACACACATAATTAAAATAAAACTATCAAAATACATTATATGCATATATGAAATGCTCGATATTATATTAAAAATAATTGATAAACAGATATTTTAAGTGTTTTATTTTCCTCAGCTTATGGCTCTCCTGTTTTAACTGCCAAGCCCTCTCTTCGTAGCCCCATCTGTCACACTTTTTTCTGTTCAGCTCTTTAGTTGGCCACAGTGGCCCCTCACAGGTGATATAGGTGGCATTGAAACATCTTTCCTCCTGTGTTGCTCATTCCTTTGAGCTTTGAGTTGGCACCATTGCCCCAACATCTTTTTCTAGTTTTGTTCATCTCACTTAGAGCTTCTGAAAAGAGCAGTATATCCCAGCACAATCAGTAATGGACTGTGATTCCACCTGGTCTCATCTTTAATAAGAAACCAAAGAAGGAAATTCAATTAGGCTCACCCTTTCCATTTCAGAAAGATCAAATCCTCCCCTTTCACAGTTAAAATCGTGAAAGATGAGCTCCTTAGTGGAAGGCTACAGTATAATTTGGATTCCTGTCAAATATTTTGTGTAATATCCTAGGATCGGGATTAATGCTGCCTTTCAGCTGGTCTGAGTTTCTGTTGATGCAATCTCTCTTCTGGAAGCTTTTGAATAAAAAGCATTCTGTATCCACACATGACTCGGAGCGTTCAGCAGAAATGGTAACAAGATCAAACAGTTTCAGGACAAGTTATGCCTCCTGGTCATAAAAACACAGACACCTCAATTTCATTTCCATATTCTCATGTTGATCTACTGACTCCCCAGAGAAAATTGAAATGTTTGGGGCCAAGATTTTAAATTTAGGTGAATGAATATTTTGAGTTTGTTTAATAATCGCAAGCAAGAGAAGCCATAGAGAAGAGACTGAAGGAGAGAAATGTGGAGATAGCTGTTGGTAAAGTGCCTGTTGCATTGGCATGAAGACCCAATTTCAGTCTACAGCACCCACAAACAAAGCTAAGTGTACTGGCTCATGCCTGTAATCCCATTGATGGGGAGGTGGACACAGGAGGACCAGTTGGGATGCTGGCTAGCCAGTCTAGCCAAGTCTGGGATCTGATGCCCTCTTTGGGGCTCTGTGGTTTCCTGCACACATGTGCACATATGCACAGACACAAAATCTATCAAGTTATAGTATATAAGAAATTCTCAATATTGTATTAAAAATAAATAATAAAAATAAAAAAGATATTTTAAGTGTTTTATTTTCCTCAACCTATGTCTCTCTGACCCCTTAAGTATTGGCTGTAACACCAAGCCTACAAAATTTCTAATGTTGCTTCTCTTTAACCCTAGATGATATGCTATGTTACCAAAATATATTTTTGAGCTTTGTTAAAAGTTATAGGTGTGTCGGGGCTGGAGAGATGGCCTAGCGGTTAAGAGCGCCAACTGCTCTTACAGAGGACCTGGGTTCGATCCCCAGCACCCACATGGTGGCCAAGAACCATCTGAAACTCCAATTCCAGGAGAACTCCAGTTCCAGGGGAATCCGACACCCTCCTCTGACCTCCGTGGCATTGCACACACGGGTGCACACACTTGCATGCAGACAGTACATTCATTACACATACAGAAATAAATTAAAAAAATTTTAAAAATATTTTAAAAAGTTATAGGTGTGCATTGGGAACTACAGAGTGGTGTAAATAATTAAGATTATTCTGTTTGTCTAAGCCTTTCTTTGCATCTGAAGGCATGTTACAATTATAACCATAGAGGACTTATGAAAAGCTTCCTATGTCGTTTCAATGAGTTCCACATCAAATCGCTGTTCAAACAGAAACCGTAGCGCCCACTGGTATTTCAGCTAAAAGAGTAAACATTTGTAATAGACATACTGTGAATACTCCTAGCGCTGGAAAAGGTGTTGATTTCTTTCATTCTGTGTTGTCAAAAGCTGGCACTTAGTACCACCTTTGGCTCACACCAGCATTTGAGTCCAGTTTGGTATTTTCTTTTCCACTAACGGGTTTTGAGGGAGCAAGTAAGGTGTGGGTGTAGTTTCTGAACTGAGCAGTTAAGAATTCACACTGGCTCCATTAGCTATTCGAGTTACAATGATCCCAGAGGGGCTCCAGGCTGCAACTTACAGTCACAACATTCTAGACCTGGATTTTTTTTTTTACAAAGCATCTTAAAATGTAGGCAAAGGTCTTTATAAAATGAGTTATCATTTGCAGGTTCAACAAATCCATGGAATAATCTGGGTTAGGGATTTATTCCAAGCATCGTCTACAACACTGACAAGCTCTTCTTATAGTTTGTTTAATTCTCAAAGTAAATTCATAAAGTAGGCACTTTTTTAACTTTTTTGAGTCAAGGTCTCATATAGCTGGCCTTGAACTTCTGTTTCTGCTGCGCTCAGCTGCTTAGTGCTGGGATGGGTTCCGGGCATACAGCACACCTGGCTTGAGCAGTGCTGGGAATGGACTGCTAAGCACACTAGGGAAGCACTCGCTTCACTGAGCCCCATTCCCTCCATTTACAAGACTTAAATACCTTCCCAGAGTCCTCCCAAGTGAAGGCAGGCTGAAGCCAGAGTACAAGTCCAAGGTCGCAGGGAACAGAGCTGCCACCGGCTGGGGCTGCTCCCAGAAATCATTTCCTCACCACCGGATGATGTGTGGACCTCTCTCAGACCCCCATGGCCACAAGGAGTATGCAAAAGCACTGAAAGTGGTGTCCCAGTAACACAGAAAACTTACTTCACTCTCCAAGTTCTTATTTTTAAAAGGAATTGTTTTATTTATGCATACATGCATGTGCCTTTGTGAGCATGTGCAGCATGTGGCCGGAGGAGAGTGGCTCCAATCCCTGAAGCTGGAGTTGCAGGTGGTTGTGAGCCAGCTGATGTGGAAAAGCAGCCAGGGCTCTTAACCACTGATTCAAATCCAGCCCCCACCTTGCTGATTTTGAAACAGTGTCTCGCCCTGGCCTGTAGTCGCTGATTTGGCTAGGCTAGCTAGACAGTGAGCCCCAGGTATCTGCCTGCCTCCACCTCCCTGGTACTGGGATTATAAATGCATGCCTCCAAACTAGCTTTTTGCATGAATACAACTCCTCATGCTTTCGTGGTAAGCCATTTACTGACTGAGCCACCATCCCAGCCTACATTAACACGTCTTTAGAGGCAAGTACCATCTCTAACTTCATTGTGTATGTTCATTTAACCATTAACTCCTTATCTTTCTCATTCACTTAACCACTCTCTTACTTGGCCCCTTGCTGTCTAAGGAAGAAACAAGGATGCGCTGTCCTGGCTGTGCAGAGCCCTGCAAGGCTGGCTGTCTTCCTGCTCAAAAGCCCCAGCTGTCTCTGTTTCTGTGATGTCAGCTGTGTCTCATCGTCCTATTATCTTATGTACCTATTAAAATCTGCTCTCCTTTATCCCAGACACGGAGCCACATGTCTGTGGTGAATGATATGATGGCTAAGTACGTGGATTAAAAACAAATTAAATGACTCTGGGATTTTACAGGATAAGAAGTCATTCTAGATAGCACGTGGATTCAGATGTCCTGAAGATTAAATAAGCTCAATCAGCTCCTGGGTATTTTGTTAGCAAGTCTGTCATGTGCAATCTATTCCCCGACATGCTCTCACCTACTCCCCACATTCCACTTGAGTGAAGGAGTAATTAGGGGTGTACTGGGATCCCATCTTATCTTGACTCATCCTGGATGATATAATCATTGTGGTCTTGTCAGCTGGAGCAGGCAAGAGCTGCATCAAAAAAATTACACTTGTATTATTCCAGAATGGCTTGGATTTGTGTGGAGACTCTTCCTTGTCTTCTTTAGCTCTCTGGCTTTACTAATGTTTCATGGCTCTGTAGTTATTCATGCTGTGGATCCATCTAGATGTGCAATTATCTTACTAGGAATCATTTCTGAACATTGTCAGTCCCATGTTGAATTAAGTCATGCTTTGAAGGTACAAAGCAAGGTTTTCCTTTAACAAACTCTAGTAGAGAGGATTATGGGATGGAGCTCAGATGGTAGAGAATATGTCTATCCTGCAAAAAGCCCTGGTTTCCATCCCTAGCATAAACTGGTGTGCTGACACATACCTGTACTCTCAGCACTTAGGAGACAGGAAGGAAAATCCAGAATTCAAGGTCCTTAGCTACACAAGGAGCTTGAGGCCTTTCTGAGCTACTGAGACCCCATTTCATAAAACCAAAGAGAGGGCTGGAGGGATGCCTCAGCAGTTAGTTAAATCACTTGTTGCACAAGCAGGATACCATAATTTTGATCCCTAAACTTAATGAAATCCTGTGTGGGCGTGGTAGCTTGCCTGTAATTCTAGGCTTGGAAGGTAGAGACAGGAGAGCCCTAGAGCAAGTTGGCTGCTCTGGGTTTGACTGAGAGACCCTTCCTCAAAGGATAAAGTGGAAGAATGATTGAGGAGGTTTCCCTGGGTTGGCTATCAACTGCAGGCCTCCACATATACAGCCATACAAGTGCATATGTGCTGATACATGCACCCAAACATGCATACACACATGTGCACACCCTATACACACATACATATACATGGAAAGAATAAAATGTTCAGAGAGAGACAGAGACAGAAATGGAGAGATGGAGAGACAGAGAGACAGAGACAGAGAGACAGAGAGACAGAGATAGAGACAGAGAGACGGAGAGAGACAGAGACAGGGAGACAGAGATGGACAGACAGAGACAGAGACAGAGAGACAGAGATGGACAGACAGAGAGACAGAGACAGAGAGACAGAGAGAGACAGAGACAGAGAGACAGAGATGGACAGACAGAGAGACAGAGAAAGAGAGATAGAGACAGAGAGACAGAGAGACAGAGAGACAGAGAGACAGAGACAGAGACAGAGAGATGGAGAGAGACAGAGACAGGGAGACAAAGATGGACAGACAGAGAGACAGAGACAGAGAGACAGAGATGGACAGACAGACAGAGACAGAGAGACAGAGAGACAGAGACAGAGAGACAGAGATGGACAGACAGAGAGACAGAGACAGAGAAAGAGAGATAGAGACAGAGAGACAGAGAGAAAGAGACAGAGAGACAGACAGAGACAGAGAGACAGAGACAGAAAGACAGAGACAGAGACACAGAGAGACAGAAAGACAGAGAGACAGAGAGAGAGGGCCAGCAAAGTGGAAAATCCTTTACAGTTAATCCTTAAATCGGGATTTGTTTAGTGTTCACCTAGCATGTGCTGTGATACTATCAGGTGCTGTGCACAGTTATAGACACTGGGTTCTGGGGCTGCTCATCTCATGGCACATGGTATTCTGGGAACTATTCCACAGTGCTTTCCTCATAGCTCAGTTCATGTTCATAATACTGCTTCATAGCTGTCGTGGTCACCAACCTCATTTTGCAGAAGAGGAAACTGAGTACTAGAGAGTTTGACAACCTCCCATGTTGTCAGCTAATAAGGCCAGTCTTGGCATGGAACCCAGGCCATCTGGCTCCTGTCCATTTCCTTAGGCCTTGTGCCTCACTTCCTGCCCCCTGATCTGCAGTGATCTCTGGTGGAAGACAAAATGAAAACTCCCTTTGAAATTATTTATAGAATGTGGTCACAGGTTCAGATGTTGTTGGCATTTGCTTTCTGTATATTAATGATGATTGAGAGGGAACATTCTTAAGTAACTTTTCTCTTCTTATCGAGTACTGCCCAGCCAACTAGAAAGGAAGCGAGAGGTAAACATTTAGCTCACCAAATATCTTCACTTATCATTTAGAATATTTGACCTCTTAATCTAAAATATCTTCATAGGTATTGTTGGAATCTAATCTTAGTGTGCAAACTGTGAATATCTCAAACAATGAGAGAATGCTGTGTCCTGAAAGACAGTCATAAATATTTGTACTGTACACACCATCGGGATTCCATCTTGGATGCCATTCTGGGGTTCCCGGATTGCCTACTCATCTGAACATCCTCACTACACAAGCCAAATATCCTGGAGCCCTAGGAATCTAAAGACCTGAAGCCCCCACATACTTGCAGGGTGGTTTTATAAAGACTCTGATTCCTGGGAAAGTTTTATTTTATCACTCAGCCATTGTCCCCAATCTGCTCTCCACTCAAATGTTTCATTGGCTTTAATGCACTTTACCTTCTGGACAATCACAGTTGTGCTGAGCACTTTCCCACCCAGACAGATAACAGCATTTGGTGACAGCCTTCAATTTCATTACCACTGGAAAGTCTTGCAGGTGTCGGATTTCTTTGTGTAGGCTGGTCTCTAACTATGACTTATTTAGCCTGTTATTTATTGGCCCATAAAACTGGTCTGCCTCTGCGAATAACTCACTAATTCTTCCAGTGTGAAAAGCTCCGAAGATATTTATCAACATGCATGTAAGTAATACGGCTGAGAGGCTCTTGGTCTATAAGAGTGTTTAAGAAAGAGATCCCTGGTCACCTGAAGCATCACCTAAATTCCAGTTTTCAAGGTTCCCTTCATTCTCATGAGAACTTGAAAGCAATCCAATGCCTAAAGAGGGTGCAGTAGTGAAGTTTCTTTATGAGCCTCAGAAAGGGGCCTGGGAGGTGGCCCAGGTGGAAAAGTCTGGCTGCATAACATGAGGACTGGAGTGCATCCCCAACATCCATAGAAATAGTGGTACACACATGCCACCCCAGCGTGGAGGGGGTGGAGGAAACTGGGTCCCTGAGGCTCACTGAGGTTGCCCAATGCCACCTACCAATGAGAGACCCTATCTGGAAAATGTGCCTGAGTGATGACTGACTGATCTTGCTCTCTGGCCTTACTGACACATTGTGAACATGCTCACACTCATGGGACGGAATCTGAGAAATCCTTATGCACAGCAAACAGTAACTATTTCTGGGTTGAAGTACAAAAGAAAAAAATACAATCATTAATGGATCCAGTTTTCAAGGCATTATATTTTTCATCAAAATATTACATGGCATCCATTTTCCCTTAACTTATCTACTCATTTTTACAAATATCCTAGCTGATATTATAAGTAGAAAAAATGTTTTCTTCTCTGTTTTCTTCATGAAATTGTGTTTTCTAGAACTAATTGTGCAGTCTATTTATCCAGATCCATAACAAAGTCCTGGTTCTTTGACACATTAATTCTTATATTGGAACTCTGATGTGTTGGAAAATCACATAAATAAGTTATTTATCATAACATCGGTGTGAATGTATATATTGAACCTGTCTGTGTACGGGGTTTATAAGCTAGTGCATGCCCATGTGGGAGACATAAGTTGACACTGGGTGCCTTCCTCCATCACTCTCCACCTGATTCCCTTGAGACAGAGTCTCTCACTCACCATGGAGCTCACCAAATGGCTAGATTTGATGATTAAGTAAAGTCCTCTGGACCCTCTTATTTCCACCTCCAGAGCTGGAGTTCCCAGCTGGCCTGTGCCTGGCATTCATGTGGGTTATGGGCTTGAGCTTATATCCTAATGCTTGTATAGCTGGCACTTTATCCACTGAGCCATCTCCCCAGCTCCACAACAGTGTTTAAAGGACTACAAAAACCATGTGCAACCTCGATGGATAGCAGTGCAGCCATCAGCCATGGCTGAAAGCAGGAGATTCCCATTTACAGGATGCTGTGCAGGTCCATAATGAGACGATTCCCTCCATTCAGTCCACTCAGCATAAATATATAATGAGTCTTCTGTGTGTACCAGGTTCTGAGATAAGCTATATGTCATTTGCTACTGAGCCTGTGCATCTGAGAGCCTTGCTAGGTAGTTAGATGCCAGTGAGAGTAACATGCTATCTTCACATCTGGCTACTTAAGGGAGAGTTTGATTGTTTAAAACTTTATTACTGGGGCTAGAGCCATGGCTCATTGGGTAAGGGGCTTGTTCCATAAGCATGAGAACATGAGTTCAAATCTGTCGCCCACATAAAAAGCCAGGTGTGTGGCTCCCTGCATCTTGATAACTTCAGTGCTGTGAGGAATGAGGACAGGAGATTGCTGAGGCTGGCTAGTTGCTAGCCTGGCTCCGTGTTCAGTAAGAGATCCTAGCTCAAGGGTATAATGCAGAGAGTGATGGAGCAGGACACCCGAAGGCTTCTCTGCCTCTGTGAATACTCACATACAGGGGTGCAAAAGTAAGAGTTAAAAATAAAAGTTGTCTTAGCCACTGTTGATAGGATTTTAAGCAGGTGTACCTCTGATGGAAATTGATGTGTATGCTTCCACCCTGATAATAGAGGTGCCATATGACCCAACTCCACCACTACTGGACATCCACTCAAAACATTCTGTGCTACTACAGAGATATTTGTACACTCGTGTTCATTCCTACTCTTTTCATGGTAGCTAGGAAATGGAATTAGCCTAGATCTCTATCAGCTGATTAAGTGATAATGGAAGTATTGTCCATATGCTATAGAATTCTGTTTAACTGTAAAGAAAAATGAAATTTGCAGGGAAGCAGGTGAAGGTGAAGCAAAGTAACCCAGATTCAAAAGACAGATGCCACATGTGCTCCCTCATACATGGATCCTAGCCTCTGTTAAAAATTCCTCTATGATGGGGCTGGAGAGATGGCTCAGTGGTTAAGAGGCAGAGGCAGGTGGATCATTGTTCAAGGCCAGCCTGGTCTACAGAGTGAGTTCCAGGCTAGCTAGGGCTATAGGGAGACGCTGTCTCAAAAAAAAAGTCTCAATGAAGACATAAATATAAATAAAGGCCAGGAAACTAAAAAAGGGCCCATGAGATGAGAAAAAAAAATCTGTCTTAAGGGAGGTGGAAATGGCGAAGATGCTAGAACAAAGTGGAAGGGGAATATTGGGTACAGTGGAGGGGGGAGAGGAAGAGGAGGTGGACCAATCAATCAGGACAAAATGCATAGGAGAATTCCACATGGAACTCTCTTAAGTTTGTAAGCTAATTAAAAAAATAAAAATAAGGGCTAGCAAGAGAGTTCACTGGGTAAAGACACTCACTACAAGGCTGACAATCCACATGGCAGAAGGAGAGAACTGACTCCCATAAGTCGCCTTCTGACTCCACAGGAATGCAAGAGAGTTCACTGGGTAAAGACACTCGCTGCAAGGCTGACAATCCGCATGGTGGAAGGAGAGAACTGACTCCCATAAGTCATCTTCTGACTCCACAGGAATGCAAACCGGTACACTCTTCCCCCACACAAATAAATAAAATGCAATAAACATAAATAAAACACACACGAAAAGAAAAGAAAAATCAATTCCTGGAGTTGCACTCCAAAAATCTTTGGCAATATAAGATTGCAAAAGAAAAAAAAAAACATCGATTGAAAATTATTTTTTAAATGTGGTCTTGACGAGGCTACTTGACAGGCTTGTATGTGTGGAGTGGGTAACTATAATATTGTCTGTCAGGCTCAGCAGCAATAGGCAGGGAACACTCTAGAAAGGTAGGCTGGTGGAGTGATTCACTGACTCCAGTGCCCAGTTCTTGTAGGATCTCTGCCTACCCAACATTTGGAGTTCAGCAGTCTTATTTTGTCCTGACTAAATGAATTGGCTATGATGTTTCCACTTTTTCCCTGTTTTTGGTTTGTTTTTTTAATCTTGTATGCTGGAAACGATATGAATAATTAATGAACAACTTTTATTGTATTTCATGAAACTATAATGACAGTAAGTTTGTTGTAGGAGACAGAATAATGTGGTGTATTAGCTGGGCTGTTCTATTGTAAACTCTGTGATGTTCCCTCTTCAAAGTTTAATGAGGTCTCCATGTGACAAAGGATTCCATTAGGCATTAAAGGAAATGTGCTTTGGGCCTGGAGACAGGTCTCAGTGGTTAAGAGTGCTTGCTGCTCTGCAGAAGACTCAAGTTCTGTTCCTAGAACCCACATTAGTTCACAATTGTCTGTAACTCCAGTCCAGGGCATCCCACACTCTCTAGACTCTGTGAGTACTGCACTCGAGTGCTCATACCCACACATAGATACACATAGATATACACATACACACAATTAAAATAAATATTTTATTTATTATTTTTATTCTATATGATGGGCGGATTGCCTCCAGTTGTGTAACTGCACCAGTACTGTGCATTGCTCACAGAGGTCAGAAGAAGGTGTTGGATCCTCTGGAACTAGAATTAGGGATGGTTGTTAACCGCCATGTGGGTGCTGAGAATCAAACCTGCATCCTCTGCAAAAGCAGTCAGTGCTCTTAACTGCTGAGCCATCAGTCCAGACCCGAAAAAGAAAAAAAAAAATAGAGGAAATTTTGCTTTGGACCGACTTTGCCTGTGGCATCTAAGTAAAGGTGAAAGAGTGGCGTGGTGTTCAATTCCACAATTTGGGTATTTATCCACTTTGATCAATGTATTTGATGACTGTGACCATTGAAGACAGAACAAACTTACTTTTTAGGCTAGGGAGATGGCTCAGTGGGTGAAGTGTTTGTTGCATAAGGATGAGTTGAATTCCTAGAACTCAGGTAAAGAAAAGCCAGGAATGCAGCACAGGCCTGTAATGTCAGAGCTAAGGCAGGCACAGGTAGCAGCTCCCTGGAACTTGCCATGTACCTACTCTTGCTCAAGTCCTCATGCCTGAACTTACCAACTGAGCCATCTCTTCAGCCCATGGTGTTGGATAATTTTAATTTCATATATGAATATACATACATAATACATAGGGGCTTTTCTTTTTTTTAAGGGATTCTACAATGTAATAACACAGTTGTTTTCAGATAACATTGATGTTACTCAGTTTGCCGTACAATTAGGTAATTGGTGCATTGTTTTTGAAGTGAGTCAAATTATTAAGCATAAGCAATGAATGTAACAATCATGTAAACTCAATTTGCAAGTATCTATGTCCAAATTTTGAACAACTCAAGGTTCCCATAGTCCAGTTAGAGAAGCTTGTATGCACAGGCATGTTGATCAATTAGGAGTCCAGTCTATATTGCTGTAGTCTCACGATTCACCCCAATCTCTCCACAGCCTTTACATTCTGCCATGCCTCCTCTTCCGCAACTTGTTCCCTAGGCTTTGGGAAAGGGGCACAAGTGGGTGAGAAGCAAAACAGTCTATTTTCTCTGGAGATGTCATTTTGGACTCTAGTCTGTTCAGGTTGTTTCCCTTCATGGGTTGACAGCTTTTCCAGTGATACCTTTTTAGTCATACTAACAAAGCACAAGCTATTGGATGTACAGGCATTTAAGCAGTACTAATTATTATGGCAAGCTAAGCTGTGAGCATAGACACAGATGCTTAGATGGTATGCTAATCCACAAACTGTGGTTTCTCTATGAAGGGTGACAAGTTCTTATTGTGGCTTATAACATCTCCTAACCAGTAGAGGACGTAAGCTTGTGGCATCCACTGTGAGTTATTCTCCAAGGAGAGAGCTAATAGCCAATTAGATTTGGGATATATATATACATAGACACATGGCTGCCACTGTTGCACAGTATCTCCAGGCAGTTGAGGTGTAGCTGATACTGATGGAGGAGTCTTGCTTGTCTCAAGGAGACCAATATTTTGCTGTATTGCTTTAGTGGCCTTTGGTAACGTTCTCTGGCATTTCAGAGGCCAGTTGTACATTAGCAAGTGACGTCTCAGATCTTCAACAGAATAATAGATGAAAATTTCCCCAAACTAAAAATAGACAAACCCATTCAAATACAAGAAGCACATAGGACTCCTAATAGACAAGATCAGAAAAGAGACTCCCCATGCCATATCATAGTTAAAATGCTAGATGCCCAAAACAAAGAAAATTCTGAAGGCCACAAAAGAAAAACAAGTCACATACAAAGGGAAACCCATAGAATTACAACTGACTTCTCGGCACAAACCATGAAAGCAAGAAGAACATGGAGCAAAGCATTCCCAGTGTTAAAGGACTATGGATGCCAACCCAGAATACTTTATCCAGCAAAAATGTCGATTACAGTTGAAGGAGAGGGAAAAAATCTTCCATGACATAAACAAGATGATAGAATACATGTCTGGAAAACCAACTCTCCAGAAACTACTTGAAGCAATTCAAAGGGCAGAAGAGAGAAGCAACTATCCTCAAGCACCTAGGAAAAGAAACTAATAAAAACAACTGTAGGAGTAGAATCAGAGACTAAAAGTCCAAATGGATAATAAAGTGAAAGGAAGCAACATCCATCTTTCAATTATAACCTTAAAAATTAATGGGCTAAACTCGCCAATCAAAAGGCATAAACTTGGAGAATGGATTAGGAAACAAAATCCATCTATATGCTGTCTACAAGAAACCCATCTCAATTTCAAGGATAGGCACCAACTTAAGGTGAAGGGATGGAAGAAAGTATTCCAAGCAAATGGTACCAAAAAGAAAACAGGTGTTGCTATTCTAATATCAGACAAAATAGACTTCAAAACAAAAGAAATCAAAAGAGACAAAGAGGGCCATTACATCTTTATTAAAGGAACAATTGACAATGAAGATCTCACATTCATGAATATATACGCACCAAACACCAGTGCACCAAACTTTGTAAAGACAATTCTTCAGGATCTCAAGGCTCAAATTAACCCCAGCACACTAATAGTAGGGGACTTCAATACCCCTCTAAGTCCTTTAGATAGATCAACAGGACAAAGGATAAACAGAGAGACATCTGAACTGATTGATACAATATACCAAATGGACCTCACAGACATCTATCAAATATTTCACCCAAACACCAGAGAATACACTTTCTACTCAGCACCCCACGGAACATTATCCAAAATAGAATATAGGGCTGGAGCGATGGCCTAGCGGTTGAGAGCGCCGACCGCTCTTGCAGAGGACCCGGGTTCGATCCCCAGCACCCACATGGCGGCCGAGAGCTGTCTGAAACTCCAATTCCAGGAGAACTCCAGTTCCAGGGGAGTCCGACGCCCTCTTCTGACCTCCGCGGCATTGCACGTCACGGGTACACAGACTTGCATGCAAACAATACATTCATACACATACGGAAATAAATAAAATTAAAAAAAAAATAGAATATATACTGGGACACAGGGAAAAACTCAACAAATACAAAAAGATTGAAATAATCTCATGCTTTTCTTAAGTTATATAAGGAGAAATCACCTAGCAACATTTTTTCTTTAATTTGCTTTGCTTGTTTGGCATACCATCTTGTTGTTGTTGTTGTGGTTGTGGTTGTGGTTGTTGTTGAGTCCTTTTTGAGACAGGGTCTCTCTGTGGCCCCAGCTGGCCTGGCACTCACTGTGTAGACCAGGCTGGCCTTGAACTCACAGAGATCCTCCTGCCTCTGCCTCCTGAGTGCTGGGATTAAAGGCTTGTATCCACCATGCCTGGCCAGCATACCATCTTATGTTAATTACATTTCCTGTGGCTGTGATAAAATAGCATGACAAAAGCAACTTAAGGGAGAAAATGGTTTTGTGGCTCGTGGTTCCAACCTGAAACAGTCTACTATTGCAGGAAAGTCAAAGTGACACAAAACATAAACAACTAGTCACATAACATCTACAGTCAAGAATAGAGGGCAATGTATTAATGCATGCATCCTTGTGCCCTGCTGATTTTCTCTTTTCTTACACAGTCCAGGATCACCTACCTAGGGAATGGTGCCCCCTACAGTGGGCAGGTCTTCCTATTAATCAAGGTAATTCCCAACAGGCCACCCTGATCTAAACAATCCCTAATTGACACTCTCTTTCCTGGTGAATCTGGATTGTGTCATGTCAACAAGCAAAAGTATCACACATCTTTCCATGTATTATTTTTCTGAGACAGTCTATAAAGACCAGCATCGCACTTTGTAACTTGCACCTAATATTCTATGGAGCATAATTTCTACAACTCTGGCTATATGGATGGACATTCAAAAGTGTTCAGTATTATGTTTTTTTTTTTTAACTATGGTAAAGGCTCAGTTTCAAACAGTACTGTTGCCTTCCATTCATATTCATAGGAGGTGAAATCACTCCTAAGAGTGATTGCCAGGTGAATAATACATAGATTTGTAAGTTTTCAGCAATACCAACAAATTAATTTCTAGAAAATATAATTTATTCCTTTTTCAACAGTGGAAAAGACTGCCCAGCTCTAAACATTCTTCAATAACATTTAGATGTCATGGCTATTATAGACCTTTAGCCCATCTAATGGATATAGTATTAGAATTTTACCAAGAAAGATAAGTATGTATTTTCTTTTTTTAAATTTTTATTTATTTTTTTATGTGTATGAATTTACCGTCTGAATGTAGGTTTGTGCACCCATGTCGTGCAAAGCTGCAGAGGTCAGAAGAGGGTGTTGGATTCCCCTGGAAATGGAGTTAAAGACGATTCTCAGCCACCATGTGGGTGCTGAGGATCGAACCTGGGTCCTCTGCAAGAGCAGTCAAGGTGCTCTTAATTGCTAGGCCATCTCCCCAGCCCAGTATTTTCAAATATGTATTAGCCAGTTGCACTCTTTGGTGAATTATGTATTCATGTTCTACCTATTTTTGTTGGAGTCTGTTTTGTGCTATTACATTGAAAGAACTATCTTTATACTTAGAGTGCTTTTAATTTTTTAAAAAAAATAACAGTTAGAGAAATTTTTGTTGTTTTTTTTGGCTTTGGTACATAGTGTTTTGGGTTTAAAAAATGTTATTAGGTTCATATAAATTGTATCTAATTTCCTCTTATGGCTTCTGAGATTAATACCTTCTTTTACTTTGACCTATAAGGACAGTTTAATATTGTCACACATAATGCTCTTCATCTTTCAGGGTTTGGTTTTCTTTTCTAAAAAATTATATTTATTACTTTTATTTTATGTGTATGAATGTATTGGCTGCATGTGTGTAAGTGCACCCATGTCATGCAATGCCTGCAGTGGTCAGAAGAGGGTTTTGGATTCCCTCAGAACTGGAGTTACCAAAGGTTGTTAGCTACCATGTGGGTGCTGGAAATCGGAACTGGGTCCTCTGTAAGAGCAATCAGTGCTCTCAACCACTGAGCCATAGCTGCAGCCAGCCAAGGTTGATTATCTTAATATTTATAATAAATCTTTAAAAAATTTTGTTTCATAATTTATGTGAAATAGGCCTAAATGACTTCTTCCTCTTGTTAAGATCATAATGTGTTTTACTGAATAATATAATTTGTTAATTAATGTGTGATTTTCTTTGTTTTCTAAAGTATCAATTTTAGTAAGGCTTTATTAAAATCACCATAATTAAGTTTCTAATTCTGATTTTAGACTTTCTGTTTTGTTCCTGTGATTAATCTGTCCTTGTTTTAGTGGTGATTAGTTTCACAGTCTAGTGTTTTAAATAAATTTTAATATCTTGTAGCACAAAATATCCTGAAAGATTTGACGAATGAGTATTTTTACATATTCATTCTTCCATATGAAATTCACAGTGATTTTCCACTTGAACCCCCCACTTCCCCAAATAATTTCTTTCCACTTAGATTTTTTTTTTCAGTTTCTTTTTGCTCTGTCCTCTTTCTCACAGGGGAATTTTCATTATTTTTCTGGGTGGCCATATGCGCATTTTCTGTGAATCCTTTGTCCCATGAACATAACAGATAATTGCTCATTTTCTGTCACTAGGATCCAAAATACTACCCCTCCACAGGTATTTGAATAAAACCAACCTTTGTCATACTTGGAATTTGGTTTCATACAATGTGTTTTCCATAATGAAACACATCTGTATTTCAGGAAAGAATTTTTCAAAGATCTAAGCATGTAGCCCTGGCTATGGAGCCCAAGCTGGCTTCGAACTCATAGACTTCTGCCTGTCTCTGCTTTCTGGGTGATGAGCTTAAAGGCAGGCATCATCAGGCCTGGAAGGAGATCATCTCTGCATTTACTACCTACCAATTTTCCTGTGCTTATCACACTTCCCCTCCTTCATTTTTACTTTCTTCTCCATTTCTTTTTTGTCCTCTCTCCTTTTTTTTTTTTTTTTTATTGGATTTTTGTGACTTTCACACAATGCATTTTGGCCCTACTTAGACCCTCTCTCATATCTACATCTCACTTTTAGCCCCACCACTGGGTTTCATGTGCTCTGTCATGTATATGAAGCCTGTCTAGTTGAGTTTGGGTACCCACATGACCCTCAGCATTCATCCAACCACTGGTTAACCTATCCAGCATCACCCCTTGTGTTTCCCTTGTTCTCCATGCCTAGAATGTTCTTCCTGTGATCATAATCCTCTTTTCTTTGATGTAATTCCTATGCTGTTTCCAAATTATGTTACAAGTAGTCAAATACATACTATTTTTTAAAGATATTTAAAACAATTTTTGTCTCATCTATGTGTGTGTCTCTGTGTGAGTTTGACCCTGAATGCACTGCCTGTGGAGTTGTTGGATCCGCTGCAGCCGAAGTTACAGGTGGTTATCAAGTGCCCGATACGGGTTCTGGGAACTGAATTCAGGTTCTCTGCAAGAGTTGTCTGTGCTCTTAGTTATGAGCCATCTCTCCAGCTCAACACTCTGCTTTTGACATAGATACTTTGAAGCCACTTTGTACAAATACCAATTTGATGCCTATGAAGGTGTTTATCTGATCTCTCAAACTGAAGATTCCCAAATAGTTCCTTATGTATCAGAAATTCCCCTTCTCTCCCTCCAAACCGCTAAATGATTTTTGAGCTATAAATTGAAAATCTTGGGGTCACCCAGGGTTGCCAAAGTTAATCTTCCAATCAGGGAGGTATTAGCAGCCTTGGATTGTGACTAACTGTGTATGTGGAGGAGAATCTCTGTGGGAACTGTGGAGGCGATTCTGTTTATTTTATTTTATTTTATTTTATTATTTTATTTTATTTGTATGTGGAACCTGGCCTTCTAGAGAGATAATTTGTAGAAAAGCCACCGAATCCACTCACTCACGTCTCACCCCTTGCCTTCTCTGTGGCCCAGAGGCCATGGAACTAGTGTCCATGGTCCTACATTATTGGTCTCTGTCTAAGTTTTTTCTCCTATTGTTGTGATAAAGCAGTTTGATCAAAGCAACTTAAGTAAAAAGAGGTATTTTCTGGCTCACAGTTCAAGAGTAAAGTCCATCAAGATGGGAAAGGCAAAGCTGTAGGAGCTTGAAGCTGCTGTTCACAGCACATCCATAGGCAGACACGGAGAGATGACTGCATGCTGTTGCTCAGCCTACTGTCCCACTTCCATAGTCCAGGATTCCAGCAGAACCCTGACATTCACAGTAGGCAAATCTCCCCAGCTCAATTAATATAATCAAGATCCCCCCCCGGCCCCCGCAGGCATGCCTGGTTAAGTTGTCAATAAAACTACCATTACTGTTTACTGTCTCCTCCGGAGTTTCTCTCTGATGGCCCCTTGGACTCTGGATTAAAATCACCCAGCACAGCAGAGGTTCATTACAACATGCCATGCATTTTCTTTGTCAAAATGCTTTGAATTAACAGAACGTTTTGTTCTTTTAACTATTTCAAATATTTTGTAGAGGCTTTATATTCTTTACCTTCAGGCCTAAATAAATGTTCAAAGTGTTGCTTATCTGCCTCAGAGCCATCAGAGGTTTTACAGAAAATGACTGCTGCTGCTGCTTCCCCCTCTCCCGCTTCCCCATCCTCCTCTCCTTCTTCCTCCTCCTCCTCCTCCTCTTCCTCCTCCTCCTCCTCTTCCTCCTCCTCCTCCTCTTCCTCCTCCTCCTCCTCTTCCTCCTCCTCCTCCTCTTCCTCCTCCTCCTCCTCTTCCTCCTCCTCCTCCTCTTCCTCCTCCTCCTCCTC
>VZQC01015082.1:2424222-2510378 GCA_009823505.1 Rhizomys pruinosus
ATATTAAAGGAATATAGGGGCTGGAGAGATGGCTCAGCGGTTAAGAGCACCCGCCAACTGCTCTTGCAGAGGACCCGGGTTTGATCCCCAGCACCCACATGGCGGCCATCTGTAACTCCAATTCCAGGAGAACTCCAGTTCCAGGGGAATCCGACACCCTCTTCTGACCTCTGAGGCATTGCACAACACGGGTGCACAAATCTACATGCAGATAGTACATTCATACACATAAAATAAATAAATAAATACAAATTAAAAAAATCATTAAAAAAATTTAAAAAAGAAATATAAAACTTTGAATATTCATAATATTTATTAAGCCTAACTTTAAATAATGTTTGTTTCAAAGAGTCAACAAAATATTAAAGAATTAGAAACTATTAGCTCAGAAAAGATACAAAAGAATTTACCATAGAATCTGCAGTTGAGGCAGATCTTAATAAAAATAAACAAATTTTCTTTGGGGCAATGTTTGTTTAACAACTTCTCTTTAGATTTCTTTTTTTAAATTTTTAAACATTTTTATTATTATTTTATTTATTTATTTATGTGTATGAATGTACTGTCTGCATGTAGGTCTGTGCACCAGTGTTGTGCAATGCCGTGGAGGTCAGAAGAAGGTGTCGGATTCCCCTGGAACTGGAATTCTCCTGGAATTGGAGTTACAGACAGTTCTCAGCCACCATGTGGGTACTGAGGATCGAACCCAGGTCCTCTGCAAGAGCAGTCAGTGCTCTTAACCGCTAGGCCATCCCTCCAGCTACATAGATTTCTAGCTAAAATAAAACCTCTTCCTTTTATTCTATAAATCTAGTTATGCAAAAGATAAATGGGATGCATTTGTTTTGTCTTTTGAAAGAGGAGATTTGTCAAGGTTAACTTCTGAAAAATGTTAACAACTTGGCTGGCTATTTTTAATGGATTTATAGTTATACCACCAGCCATGATATTTGAACAATATACCTCCAAGTGCTAAAAAGTACTAAGATATCCTTAAGAGATGGAGAGGGAGGGGGAGGGGTACAGGAAGGGAGGGAGGGAGAACTGTGTGTCCCAGGATGATAGGAGGTTGAGGCAGGTTGTTTGTGTCCGGCCACATAACACGACCTCATGTCAAAAAAACTGAAACAATAAAAATAAACCAATAAAAACCAACCAACCAAACAAACAAACAAAAAACTAGAGATCAAATCGCACTTCATCCTTCTAGCCAGACGACAAAGACAAATGACACAAGTCTTTTCAAATTAGATCTAGAAATCCCTGGGCACTCAGCAATTAGTAGCAACAATTGTTCCATTAATAATGTATGATATTCTTAATGCCAACTGTGCTGTATTAAAACTGAGCAGGAAAGTTCTGAAAAAGTCTTGGTTTAAAAACAGAACATGGCCGGGCATGGTGGCGCACACCTTTAATCCTAGCACTTGGGAGGCAGAGGTAGGCGGATCTTTGTGAGTTCAAGGCCAGCCTGGTCTACAAAGGGAGTTCCAGGACAGCTGGAGCTACAGGGAGACCCTGTCTCAAAAAGACCAAAAAAAAAAAAAAAACCAGAACATGGTTGGGGGCTGGAGAGATGTCTCAGCAGCTAAGCGCATTGCAGCGTCTATGGAAGACTAGAGATCTGTCCCCAGCCATCACATTGTGTTTTATGACCTCCTGAAACTCCAGTTTCAGGGGATTCAATGCCCTCTTCTGACTTCTGTGGGTCTCTGCACTCATGTATACATATACCCCCCCACCACACACAAGCACATAAATTAAAAATAAAATAAACTTAAACAAAAGAGGTTATGGGGCTGGGGAGATGGTTCAATGGGTAAAACACTTGACATGTAAACCCAAGGATCCAAGACAGCACCGCCCCAACCCATGTAAAGGCAGATGCACTGTGGACCTATAATCTTAGTGTTCCCACAATGCAGTTGGAGGTGGAGACAGGAAAATTCCAGGAAGCTCTTGGGCCAACTAGTCTGGAGTAAGTACACAGTGGTCAACCAGTGCCTAAACAGTATAAAAGTGAGAACTGACCTCCACCTGCCTTGCCATGGCATGTGCATGGTGGTACTTACACACACACACACACACACACACACACACACACAAACACACAAATTTTTTTAAAGAAAAAAAAGGGAAGCAGAACATGTGTACATGTGAGGAGTCTTCAGCTTTCCTGACAATTTCACATTCGACATGGACACTTTAGATCAAATTGTGCTCCCAGGATGTGGCAGGCACATCCTAGAGAAATAGTCTACATTGGATTAACTAAAAAATGTCTGTTGTCACAACCAAGGGGTGGCTGTTAGCTGTGGGTCACTGGTTTTCTTTTGAATGGTGGCAATGTCAGTATTTGTCAAACTCTTAAATACCTTGCAGCAAAGATTGCAAATGCTGCTGGCCGTGGAAATACCTTGAGAAGTATGCATGTGAATTGCCTCAGAGCTGCTTCATGGAGAGGAGAGGTTTTGACTTGGAACATGTCCCAAATTAGATGTACTTCCATCCCTGGGCTGTGTTTTGCAATTCAAATACAGCAGCACTTTCCAGGGCCATCTCTCCAGGGCTCCCCAGTGGTTGGGCTCTTTGAATGCTCACACATAAATGGGAATCTTTGTTCTATAGAGCATGTAGCTGAAGGAAATTTGGGTAGAAAAGGGGATGTGTGGGTATATTTGAGAACTGTGCTTTGGTGGTAAATTCAAACATTGAAGAAAAAAAAAGAAGTCCCAAGTGAGTAGCTTCCAAGGCTTCTGGTAACAGAAGACATTAAAGATGCCAATTTAGTATTGCCCTGTGGCTTGGCTAGCCTTTCTACATTGTTTAAGAGAGCCATCAACAGTTCATTAAGTGTCAGCAAATGTTATGTTGGAAAAAAATCCTGGAGTGATTTGGAATGTACATGAGAGGTCTTTGTTTACCTTTGACCAAGCCTGTTGGTCTCAAACTCATTCCTTTGGCCAGCAAAGAATGTGCCTGTGCCACACAAATTATCCTCTTCCTTATCTTGAGAATGGATTCCAGACAGCTCCTGCTCCTGGTGCCCCTCTTCCTCCTCCTCCTCCTCCTCCTCCTCCTCTTCCTCCTCTTCCTCTTCCTCCTCTTCCTCTTTCTTTCTCTTCCTTAATTTCCTCCTTCTCCTCCTGTTTTTCTTTCTGTGTATTTGTGTGTGTATGTGTGCGTGCACACGCGTGCACATGCACATGATGTAATATATATATATATATGAGCATGTTGATGTAATATATATATATCTATATCTATATCTATATATATATATATATATATATGAGCATGCTTGCCATGGCATGTTTGAAGGTCAAAGGACAACTTTGTGGAGTATGTTCTCTCTACCTGCCTTTATTGAGTTTCTAGGAATCAAACTTAGCTCACCAGGCTTGGGCAGCAAGCACCTCTTCCCACTGAGCCATCTTGCCAGCCCCCAGGCAATTTCTTTATTCTTGATCTTCGTCTGTTTAGTTTTCTGTAGCATCACTCCCATTCCTTGCACTAAGAAATTCATAGAATGTAGCCAGCTTGCATCCTGGAGACACCTTAGTTCAGATGGTAAACTTTTTCTCCCAGGACAGGGCCTCAGGTAGCCCAGACTGGCCTCAGTCTTACTTTGTAGCCAAGAATGACCTTGAATTTCAAATCCTCCTGCCTTGAAATATTGAGTGCTAGTGTCATAGGCATATACTCCCATGATTTATGTTTCGCTGGGGACTGAATCCAGGAATTCACTCTTACTAGACACTTTACCAACTGAGCAACATCTCCAGCCCCCAGATGCTCAGCTTTGCATATAGATGTTGAACCCACTTACCATGATGAAATGGGAAGTGGCCACTGTCTTTGCATTAATATCCAGCACCTTGCCCATGGCATTTAGGTAAGCACTGTTGCTACACTGGAACATTCTGTGTGAAGCTGAGATTCTTTGAGCACCGTGCAGTGTATTTACTCTTTCAATAACCAAACTTAACCTAGCCTCTTGAGTGTTACTGTATTGGTTATTATCTCGTTGCTGTGACAAAACACCTGACAACTTAAGGAAGGAAAGGTTTATTGTGGCTCACAGTTTGAGTGCTCAGGCCTTCACGTGCAGAAGGAGTGTTAGCAAGAGCTTGAGGCAGTTGGTCACATTGCATCTGCAGTCAGGAAGCAGAGAGACATGAATGCTAATGCTCAGCTCACTATCTTCCTTTATGCCGCAGTCCTAGCTCATGAGTCCAGTGCATCCATCCCACGTTTAGGGTGGGTTTTCCCACCTCAGTTAACCTACTCTAGAGACTTTCACAGACATGCCCTGAGGTTTGTCTTCTAGCTGATTCTAGATTCTATCAAGGTAACAATCAGTATTAACCACCATAGTCACTAACTTTGGGGACTCTCTGGTCCTGGGTGTTCTATCTCTCCTCAGCCAGCCTGAAAGTAAAGTCTCTCTGGTATGACAACATATGGTACTTGATCCTTTCTTTCTCTGAACTAGATTCCAGGATGGGCAGTTTTCATTCCTGAGTTCCCATTGCCATTTGCAATAGACATTCTGTCCATGTTGAAGGGAATGAATGGATGGTAGGCACTGGGTTCAGACTAGCTGAGTTGAACTGAGTAGAGCAGACACACCTGCTCTTTCCCTGGTGTCACTGGGGTGGGTTTGAATGCAGGTGATGTAATATCACTCGACCGGGTAGTTAAATATTGACAGGCACGAGGAAGCACATTGGAGCTGCTCACACACAGGGAAGTAAGGGCTGAGGTGACTGTCAGATTACAGAGTGGAGTCTGAAAGTGGCTGTGGTGATTCTGGTGACCCAGCAGAGGTGAATCTGTGCCCTTGTCTCTCGGTCCAGTATAGGTAAGCTCTGGAGTCCAGGGAGCTGATGGGTTGATTAGAGGTACCTATGCACCTGTGGCTTGGCAATGGCTTGCATATCAGATGGTCTCTTTGGCTTTCCGACCCTGTGCATCTCGCTGGTCCTCACTTAAGACAAGAAACATGAATTCCACTCTACCCAGAAGATCTGCATTTTAATGCCTCCTCTGAAATGACTGGGGTGGGTGCTTGTACCTTTCTCTGACTATTTGGATAGGAATTCGGCCATATGACTTCATTTATAAGTACGCTTTGATGGTTATGATTAGAGACAGGCATAGCATTTCAATTAGGAGGTCATAAACAAGTTCACTCCTACCTGGGAGCTACTTCACAGATGCAGGAGTAGGAAGGGGAGGGAGAAGAAGTGTACTGTGGGACTGTGGAACTAAGGAGCCAGCAGAGGGGAGCTCAGAGTGAGTGAGAAAATGCCGACAGCAGGCAGAGAGATGCTTTGGGTAAGTCCAGCCATGCTTTGATAACAGGGCATGTATTACCTCGAGGGGCAAAAGGCCCCATGTGATTAGAGCAACTTGCGTGGACATATTTTAAAAAGAAGAGTTGGCATCTCGCTTATAGCTAAATAGTCCCATGTGCACACTAGAAACAGCCAGGGCATGTTTCCATCTGTCTTTACTTGTCTTTGTGAGTGTATGTGCATGCATGCATGTGCGCTCGTGTGTGTGTGTGTGTGTGTGTGTGTGTGTGTGTGTCCATGCTCGTACGTACATGGAAGCTAGAAGTCATAAGGTATCCTGCTCTATGACTCTCCACCTATTTCCTGGAGACAGAGTTTCTCAGGGAACCTAGAGTTAAGCTGGCAGCCAGCAAGCCCTGTGATCCCCCTGCCTCCATCTTTCATAGTGCTGGGATTACGAGCCTGTGCTCAGCACCCTGCCCAGCTGTTTTTTTGTTTTGTTTTGTTTTTTTATTTGTTTGTTTTTGTTTTTTGATACAGATTCTCCCTGTAGTCCCAGCTGGCCTGGAACTCTCTCTGTCAACCATGCTGGCCTTGAAAACTCACAGAGATGAGTGCTAGAATTAAAGGCACGTGCCACGGGGCTGGAGAGATGGCCTAGTGCTTAAGAGCGCTGACCGCTCTTACAGAGGACCCGGGTTCGATCCCCAGCACTCACATGGCGGCTGAGAACCGTCTGAAACTCCAATTCCAGGAGAACTCCAGTTCCAGGGGAATCCGATACCCTCTTCTGAACTCCGCGGCATTGCACGACACGGGTGCACAGACTTGCATGCAGACAGTACATTTATACACATACAAAAATAAATAAAATAAAATTAAATTAAATTAAAAAAAAATAAAGGCATGTGCCACTACCCACCGCTATGCCTTGGTTTTTACACTGGTGCTGGGAATTCTAACTCAGATCATCAGTCTTGGGAAGCAAGTGTTTCTATCCACTGAGTTATCTCCAGGGTCCTATCTTTACATGTTGCTTTGGAGAAGGGGAAAATTCTGAGTGAGAGCCAGACAGCAGCCAGAGTAGGGACGGGGAGGGACTGGAAGTTGGATGCAGTTAAAGGCAGTCTCCTCTCTATGACCTTGATTTCTGTTTTCTTGCACTGTTGGGGTTGGAATCCAGGGCCCTGTGCCCTCGTGCATGGTATCCCCCAGCCCAGAGCATTTCCCCTCTATCTGTGAACATGAGAGGCTTTCTGAATGGTAGGTGCTTACCCCCCAAAACTGGTGCCCGTTTTCGTACTTCAAAAGGCATATTCTAGTTTATTTTCTTAAAATAACAGCCTATTAATCATAGAATTCACCTGACATAGTTTCTTCTGTCCATTTAAGTGAAGTGTTCAAGCCATAAATAGCAGCATATATCTATAGTCCCAGCTGCAGGCTGAGCAGAGGCAGGAGGACCACCTGAGCCTAAGAGTTCAAGGTCAGCCTGGCCAATATAGGGAGACAGTGTCTTTCAGAAAGCAAAGCATTAGTAACTAGCAGATATTACTGTAATCACAGAAGCACACAGTCATCATCGGGATCAGTTTCAGAACATTTTCATCACTGTAAAAAGAAACCCTGTGGGCCAGCAATATGGCTCAGCAGGTGAAGGTACTTGCCTCCAAGACTGATAATCTGAGTTTGATCCCTGGGACCAACATGATGGAAGGAGAAAATTGTTCTGCAAATTGTCCTCTGATCTCCAGACGTGAACTGTGGCATATGGTACACAGACATATGGACACACAGACACAGACACACAGACACAGTTACACAGATACACACACAGACACACACACACACTACATAAATAAAATTTAATGAATAAGTTAATTAAAAGAAAAAATGAAATCATATACCACTTGTAATGGTCACTTCCTGTTTCTCATGAATGAGAATGTGAGTCAGATTCTGTATGCTGCTTTGTGACTGACCTCTTCCATTTATCTGGTTTATTCCATTTATCAAGTTTCATTCATGCTTTGTTATAGAACAATCCTTCATTTTCTTAGTGGCAGAATAACCTGTGAAGAATTGAATTTATCCATTCATCAGTTGGGACTTTAGGTTCTTTTTGCTTTTTGGCTGTTCTGTTTCTGTGAAGTTCATGGACAAGTTTGGCCGTTAAGCAGATCTCTCTACCTTCTCATCATTTTAACACTGTAGTCTCCTAACCCGTCCCCCATGGAGTAATGATAAAGCACGCTAGAGAACATAGGGTAGACCACCTGGATTCAGCAGACATGAAGGGAAATGGCAAAATGTTCATCAGTGTCCATCAGATATTGCAATACAACAAAGAGTTCTCTGAAAGTTTATCCTTTGTATGGCTATATGTTCATATGTGTGCAGGGGTGTGTGTGTGTGTGTGTGTGTGTATGCATGAGGACAGAGGTCAGCCTCAGGTATTGTTCCTCAGGTATCATCCACCTCTTTTTCTTTTCTGAGACAAGGTCCCTCACTAGCTAAATCGGTGGAACCCACTGATTTAACTAGCCTGGCTGGGCAGTGAGCCCCAGGGTTCCTCCTTTCTCTCTCTCCATAGGGCTGGGGTTACAGTCAGAAACCACCAAACCAGGCTTATTAAAGCATGATTTCTAAGGAGCAAATTCAGCCCTATGCTGCCTGAGCCTAAGGCATCTTCTTAGTCCTTCCTCTGTATTTTTTAATGGTATTTTTCTCTATAGAGAGATGTCTAGGCAGACAGTTTGTTTTCTTTCATTGGTTCTAAATATGTCCTGTTCCTGAACCCTCAATTCATTATTCTGCTGTAACACTTAGATTCATTTATTATATTTGTCCTTTAAAGTGTCTACTCAAAGTTACCCATTGTAAGCGCCTGGGGCAATGGGGTCCTCTAGTATCTCCTTTCAGGACTTCATAGAGAAGTGTTTCCTGTTGAGATGCTCAGAACTACAGAGGCCACAGTCTAATGAAAGAGCTGTGTGTCTGCACGGCACTAGTATATACCACCCACCTTTGCCTGACGTTGGGTAGAGACCAAAAATAAAACTGAAGCTCCCCCTCCCCCATAATGCGCCCTTGAATTCTCAGCTAGCCTCTGATCCTTGCCAGAGGCTGGCATGTGACTGACTTCTGAGAACAGCTCTGAGAACTGGCTCTTCTGAATCTCGGAGTACCCTTTAGGTTTAAACTATAATGACCAAATGGTGACTTAACATTTCATGTTGCAGTGACAAAATGCCCTCACAACTGCAACTTAGGGGAGAAATGGTTTGTTTGTTTGTTTGGGCTTAGAGTTTTAGAGTACAGTCCATCATGGTGGGGAAGGTGTGGCAGCAGGAGCGTGAGGCAGTGGTCACACATCACTGCAGTCAGGAAGCAGAGAGGGAGGAATGCTGGTGCTCAGCTTGCTTTCTCCTGTTTATATAGTTCAGGGTCTCAACCCAGGGAAAGGTGCTGCCAACAGAGTCTTCAGACCTTAGTTACCATAATAAAGATGGTCCTTGGGGCTAGAGAGATGGCTCAGCGGTTAAGAGCGCCGACTGCTCTTGCAGAGGATCTGGGTTTGATTCCCAGCACCCACATGGTGGCTAAGAACTGCCTTTAAGCTGGGCATGGTGGTGCATGCCTTTGACACTAGCACTTGGGAGGCAGAGGCAGGCAGATCTCTGTGAGTTCAAGTCCAGCCTCGTCTACAGAGTGAGTTCCAAGCCAGCTGGGGCTATAGAGAGAGACCCTGTCTCAAAAAGTAAACTTACTTACTTACTTAATTAATTAAAAGTTACTCCTTTACTGGAATGCCCAGAAGCCTGCCTCTCACATGATTCTGGAATCTTCAAGTTGACAGTCGAGACTATCATGCCTGGGTCTCATGTGCTATTTATTTATTTATTTATTTATTTTTAAGGTTGTCAAAGTCTGATTTATTGAATTATGACAGCGGTTTTTATTTGGCAAAAGGTGGGAAGAATCAGGAAGAGGGAGGGGGTGGATGGTGGCTCTTGTAAAAGTTAAAGTTTATCGGGGCTAGATGTTTGCGCCGGCAGGGATTCTTTGTCCGTGATAAGCTTCCTCTGGGGGCTGTTGGCTCCGGCAGATAATATTTGCATATGATAAGATTCCTATATAAATTGGTCCTGCAAGCCATCCTACGAGGTGGAACTTAACTATCCCCCATTTGACAGTTAAGGAAATTGAGGTTCTGGGCTTGTTCAGTCTCAGAGTTAATTAGCTGCAGAACTGCAATTACATGTCCATCAACCAAGGTATTTGTCAATCACTTATCCACAGAGGCAATTCCTAAATAGGCTACAAACATCATGCAAGTGAGGTCAAGGAAGACCCAGTGTACAGCTTCTAACAGCATCCTCTGAAAACTATCAGCTGTCAAGCCCCGTTTATGAAGACCAAGATCTTCACATCACACGTTTAAATGAAGTTGGCCTTGATATCTCTCTCTCTCTCTCTCTCTCTCTCTCTCTCTCTCTCTCTCTCTCTGTGTGTGTGTTTGTGTTTTCCATTTTCAGGGGGTACATGAATACATGTGTGCACATGCATGTGAAGGCCAGAGGTTGATTTGGGTATCTTCCTCAGTTACTCTTCCTAGTTTGTTTACTTATTTATTCAGCAGGGTCTCTCACTGAACCTGAAGCTCAGGGATTCAGTAAAGCTGGCTGACCAATGAGCTCTGTAGTCTTTCCCTCTCCAGCTGGAGGACCATAGCTCTTTACTTCCATGCCCAGCTTTCTACATGGGTGCTAAGGATTCGAACTCAGGTCATCATGCTTGTGTGCTATCAGCCTTTCCCTAGCCCTCCCACAACATCTTTTCTATCTATTCTTTCTCTGAATGCAGGCAAGTTGGTCTTAAAAGCTCTCAACTAAAACACTAATAAAGTTTTCACTTTAAATTTCTTCTAAGAAATGTATTCCACCATTAATAATTTAGGCACTTTATAGCCCTTACTATTGGAGATTTTCTATTAATGTCAAACAAATTTCTGTCTTTGAAGTTTATATCTGTTTTCAGTTTTCTTTTTCTTCTCATTTGAAATGTAGAACAGCTGGCCTTATTCAGGCTATAGTAACCCTTCCACCATTACGGCCTGTTTGACCTCCTTAATAGGCTTTCTCTTCTCTAGGCAAAATCACATCAGGGCTGTTAGCCTCTGCTCACAGGTCCTGCTTTTCCATCCTTTGATCTGCATTGTAGTTTTCCTCTCCATCCTCCTATTGAAGGCCCAAGAGGACAATCGCTCTGACTATGTGAGCTCACAAAGCCTGGGGCTCCCATCCCAACCCCCTGATTAGCACATTTCCCACATTGTGCTTGATGTTACCTCTCTGCTGGGAAGGACACCTGCCACTGATCTGGGAGTTTCTGGGGCAATGTGGCCAAGTGACCTAATGAACTTGCAAAATCAACCTGAGAAAATGGGTCAAGGGTTGATGACTAACTGTGTCATCTTACAGAGCCTGCAGGCTCACCTTTGGAGACAGATGTACATGTGTGGGAGGTGGGGCAATCAGGGTTAATAGGAAATTGTCCTGTGTGATTGTTAAGACGCAGGAGCTGGCCCTTCTGGGAGGATCTAATCAAAGTGCCAACTGTTGGGGGTCAGTAATTGCAACACAGATGAGTTGAGTGAAAGGAAATTTCCTGTGGTCCTTAGAGAAGGAAAGAAAACAAAACAAACCCATATTTCTTACTCTCTGGAACAAAAAGAAGTCACTCCATTATTCATTCACATAAAACGAAAGTTAAAAGTGATTTTTACTTTTAAGCTACATTTAAAATTTTGTTGTATTTATTTATATGCTTTGTGTATGTATGTACATGTGATCATGCATATGCTATGGTGCAGGTGTAGAAGCCAAAGGATGATGTTCTGTAGTTGGTTCTCTCCTCATGTAGGTGGCAGGGATTGAACTCAGGTCACCAGGTCTGGCTACAAGTGCTTCTACCCACTGAGCCATATTGCTGGCTCTTAAACAAGATTTTTTAAAAGGAAGGTATCCAGCAACTCCTTAATAAAACTTTTATTTTTCACCAATTCTAAGCATTGTCCTATTCCCAGATATGTACAAAACCAAGTGATTGGGAGGAAATGATTTTTATACAAATCAAAGGTGCTGCACTCAGAAACTGCACAAGAGCTGGAGTTCCCACCCAGAAAAACTCATTGGCTCAGAGGGTGCAGGTACTTCCCACACAAGGCCTAGGATGAGAGTCTGGGTAGAATGGGATCTTGAAGAATGATAAAAATAAAATAGCTCATAAAAAGTTGTACTGTAGCCATTTCCGCACAATATCAAACTAACTTCCTTTAATGTATTTCCAAAGCAGGTTTCCAATGGTGAATTACAGGTGGGTGTCAGAGGCATGGCCGGCATCTTCAGTGCAGTAAAGAAAAGGAATCGGCTTCCTGGGATTTTTGTATGTGTGTGTGGATGATGGGCTGGAAAGATGCTTGATGCTCAATGTTCAGAGTAATGCTTGGTCTAGTCTGTTGCTGTGTGTGTAGAGGTCGACATCAGATGTCTTCCTGTCTCTCTCTACCTTATTTTTTTCTTAATTTTTCTCATTTTTTAAAGATTTATTTATGTTTTTATTTCATTCATATAAGTGTTTTGCCTGTATGTACGTATATATGTATGTATGTATGCATGCATGTCTGGTACCTGCAGAGGTCAGGAGAGGGTATTGGATCCTCTGGAACTGGTGTTACAGACTGTTATGAATTCTCCTGCGTGTGCCAGGAACCGAACTCCAGTTCTCTGCCAGAGCAGTTCAACTCTTAACCGCTGAGCCTATCAGTTTCTTATTTTTTCTGACAGGGTTTTTCACAGAACCTGGGACTCCCTAGAAAGGCTAGGCTGGCTGGACAGCAGGCCCTGGGGTCCATCTGTCTCTGTCCAACAGGCACTGGGGTTACAGACACATAGCATTGTGCTCAGCTTTTATGTGGGTGCTGAGCAACAGAATCTGTCCTCTCATGCTGTCCCAGCAAGCGCTTTACCCACTGAGCCATGTCCCTAGCCCCTGGACCTGGGCTTTCGTTTCCTGGGGTCCTTTCCCCTGAGCACACAGAGGACAGGTATGTCCTTTTTAAAGGTGTTGAGTTCTCAGAAATCTTGAAGGCATTTGAGAACTTGAAAAACTAGTTAAGGGGCTAAGAAGATGGCTCAGTGATGAAGAATACTTGGTGTATAATCATGAGCATCAAAGTTCAGATCTCAGTACCCACAGGACAAGCTGAGAGTCCAGAGCTCCCTGAAACCCCAGCTCTGAGGGGGCAGACACAGGAGGGGCAGTGGGTGTGCTAGCTTTAGGCCTAGTTTAGAAAACATGAGACTCAGGTTTAGGGAGAGTGACTCTGACTCAGAGAAATAGAGAGTGAGAGAGGAAGACACCCAGCGCCTTCTTCTGCCCTTTCCATGTTCATAGGCTCATCTAGACATACACACAAATAAACAGATAAATAAGTAAATAAAACTTAAAAGTAGCTGAAAAAAGCATGGGATTTTGTTCTCTTCAAAGATTTGATAGGAATTTCTGAGAAACAAATCTAAAGGCTTCTCTATTAAGCCCTGTAGGAAATTTCCCCTCTCTGGATTCTGGAGAGTAGGTTAATGGTGCATTTCCACTAGCTCCATCCTTTGAAGGGTGGCAATTTATCTGTCCCCGCTGGACACAGAGCTCTGCTCAGTGCCGGGCACAGAAGGCAATTCTCTGTTTGTTTGTTGAGTGCATCATCACCTGCTGTGCTATGACTGGCAGGGGAGACTTGAGGACCTTCAGGTCAGATAGAATGATAATATGTCTTACTAGCAGAGAGAATGGACGTAACATGGAAACTAGCAAGATTCTAGTCCAGGAGATGTTTGGTAGGGCTCTGCATTTCAGAATCAACCACATTTCTTATAGTCTACCACTAGGATATTCTATTACTTGTACCCTTTAAAAACTTGATTACATTTTTATTTATGTTGGTGTATGCATATATATTTGGGTACGCACACATACCATGGTTCACATACAGAGGTCAGAGGACTACATGCAGGAGTAAGCACTCTCCTTTGACCTGTGGGTCCTAGGGATCAAACTAAGTTGTCAGGCTTGGTGGCAGGTGGCTTTACCCACTGAGCTATCTTCCCAGACTCTACACCGATTTATCATGTGCAATATACATACCTCAATAGCATTATGCCAAGGCACCATGGTCAGAGGACAGCTTGAGAAAGTCAGTTTGCTCTATGTATCGTGTGGTCCTAGTGGTCAGACTCAGGTCATCAGGCTTGGAAAATAGCACCTTCATTCCCTGAACCATCTCACTGACTCAGTATTTTACTTTGGCTTAGATCAACCCATCATTGGGATTCTATATTTGCTTCTGTATAAGTGTATAGCCATTCAAATGAATGCATAATTTCAAAAATGGAAAGAGAAAACATTTGTTTGCAAACACTTCATAAAGAGAAACTTGCCCTTTAGGAGGCATGGTTACAATGAAACACTTGAATAAAAATAAAAATACCTTTCTGAGGTTGAGTCTGTAGTTTGGGGTTTGGAGTTTAGCTTAATTAAGGAATGTGCAGTTTACTTGCATGTCCTGTAACCCAGTGGTCAGTGGAAACCCTGGTGACCAAACACACTTGTTTAAAGTAAACTTAAGCGCCAGAGACCCATTGACCTTTGAATGTATTATCTGGGGGAGTTATGGTCAGCTGGCTCTCCAAATGACCTGGGCCTGCAGCTGCTCTGCCAGCTGGCTGTCACAAGCTTGTATCAGAAATCTTGGCGGGGCCTTGAGCCTCACCAGATGCCTTATCACAGTGTCCAGCTGATGCCCCACACAGAGTAAGCCAATTCTATTCTTGTATAGGGTGATCTGATTCAATTGCAAGAGCTGATTCTTTTAATGTAGCCCAATAAGGACTTTAATAATTCTGTTTTCCAAAGGCCCAGGATATGGTCAGATCAGTGGCCACTCGTGACAGCCAGACTCCAGACTACAAACATTTTGCAAGGAATTCTAACTATGCAATTTCTTTTTGTTTGTTTGAGAGAGGGTTTTCCTGTAGTCCAAGCTGACCTAGAACTTGATATGTATACCAGGCCAGCCTCGATCTCACAGAGATCTTCTTGCTTCTGTCTCCAAAGTGCTAGGATTAAAGGCATGGACTACCACACCTGGCTTGCAAACCTCTTTTAAAAATATTTTATTGGGGCTGGAGAGATGGCCTAGTGGTTAAGAATTCTGACTGCTCTTGCAGAAGACCCAGGTTTGATCCCCAGCACCCACATGGCAGCTGAGAACTGTCTTTAACTCCAGTTCCAGGGGAATCTGATGCCCTCTTCTGACCTCTGCAGCATTGCACAACACGGATACACAAACCTACATGCAGACAGTACATTCATACACATAAAAATAAATAAATATATGAAAATATTTTATTTTACTTTACTTTATTTGTTTTGGTGGAGGGCACACACTCCACAGTGCATCTGTGGAGGTCAATGGACAACTTGGGGAGTCAGTTTTCTCTTCCTCCATGTGGGTCTTTATGAACTTAGATCCTCAGGTTTGGCAGCAAGCACCTTTACCCACTGAGCCATCTTGAAACCCCAAGTATGCAATCTCTTTGGCTGTGGTAAGGTACAAACAATATTAAGACACTTCTTGCAGCAGGAATGAAGGTAGGATCACAGGGAGCTACTAGATTGGGTTAATTTGTATAACCTAAGAGGATCACTCAGGGGACAGAATTGGTCTCTGTGTTTACCAATTTGTAAACGGTTACTTGTAGAGCCAGAATATTGCAGGTCAAAGTTCAATGCCAGGGATAGATTAGACAATCCTCTCAGTGAACCATTGTTTCAACAGGCTCCGTGTGTGGGACCATTAGCTAAGACCTCCATCTGCTCCTGAAATCCAGTGTAATTTGACTCTCTTGAGAAGTTAACTCATGCCTTAAAGAACATGTAAAAAATAGCATACTCTTTCCTTGTGCCTCCAAAGTCCTTACTGGGAAAAGTGAGTTCTACTTTAATAGTAAGAGACAGCACCCCTATTAAAATGGCCTGTGCATGGCTGGAAACATGGCTTGGTGGGTAAATGCTCACCACTCAGTGTGAGGACCTGAGTTTGAATCCCCAGATCCTAAAGAAACCTGGCCACAGGAGTTCACTTCTCTAACCACAGTGCTCCTATGGGCAAGAGAGGCAGAGACAGGAAAATTTCCAGGGGTCAAAACATTCCCGCCCCAGGGAGGGAGTGTTCCTCAGAACCTATCCCAAGGCTCTACTGCCCATGAAGAATACCAGAATGATACCAATTATGTGCTAAGCCCCAAGGGTGAAGGATGGGGCCATGTCCTTGAACTGCAGCTATTCACTATGGTGTTCTGGTCTGGATGAACTGTGCGGGCCAACTATCCTGGCATGCACTAAAGAGACTAACAAGGAGACCCTGATCTCAAACAAGGCAGAAGGCAAGGACTAACACCAGAGACTGCCCTCTGACATCCTCAGGCATGGCACGGTGGCACACGCACAAATGCACATACATACATTCATTACCACACACACACACACACACACACATGCACACGCATGCACACGAACACACACATACACACATTCATACTCATCACACACTCATCACACACACATACACAGACATTCACACTCATCAGACACACACTCATCACACACACACATTCACACTCATTGCGTGCACGTACACACATGCACACACACACACACACACACAAATAATAAAATAAAATGGCCTAAGTAGAGAAATCTGTGGCAGGGCGACCTGCAGCACATACTGGGAAGGTTGTGGCAGGGAGGCTGGGCCATGTTGAACCGACTAAATGCTATAAACAGTATTTTCTAATAAACAACACTGGGTCTATATGTTCTATTTTTCTGTTTTTTAGCACGACAAGGAATGACCTGTATCTGTCTGTCTCTGCCACTCCCTCCTGTCCCTGCTGTTTTGTTCTTTGCTGCTCTTAATAATGGGAATGAGTGTGGCCATGGGGTAAGATTGCACCTCAGTTGCTTACCACGAGAAATCAAATGGGACAGATTTCTAATGTGGAAAATCTTTCACTCTCCCAAAGCTGAAAAGCAGACTCTAACAGGAGTGACACCTTGTCTTTGAGTCACACGGGGTGCTTAGGTGTAGAGCACCAATTACCTCAAGGGCTCTATATGGTTCTAGTTTGTGTTAATTAGGCCCTGCCCAATCCTTGTTTCACAAATAACTTAAGGGGTTTTGTGACTTTAAGAACTGACTATATTTTACACAGCCTTGCCTTATGACAGAAACTGCAGCAGCGCAACACTATGTCATTGATTTTTCTCAGAACCTTTCCCAAGGCTCTGCTACCATAGAAGAATACTGTAATGACGCCGATTATGTGCTAAGCCCCAAGGGCACAGGAAGGGGATGTATCCTTGTGCTGCTATTCACTACACAGTGTTCAGATCCAGACAAACTGTGTAAAACTTAGATGACCTCCAAGGCCACTACACCTTCAACTCTGCACTTCTTCATAGTAATGTCTATTGGGACCAGTCAAGTAGCATGCATACTAAAGGCAGGTGGATTGGTGACTGGGGTAAAATGGAGATTAGGAAAATTACAATGCCTACCTCACATAACAAGAAGTAGAGAAATGAGATTTATCCAATGTAAACACATTGGGAAGAACGACAAATAAAAGACCCCCCCCCTGCCCATTTACGTTTAACTAAAAGGCAGGAGGTCTGTAGAGATCAGCAGTCCTGTCAAGAAGTGTTCAGGGTGCCCATCTTTGACCCATCATTGTCTTAACTCCAGTCTCCTGCAAGATAGTCTTAAGTTGTCAGAATGCCGTGAAGCCTCATCCTGGGAGATGAGCTCCCAGTCTGTCTGGCATCAGTATTCAGTCTTTTCCTTCTCCTAACATGAGGTTCCTGGGAAATTTTAGTTCCTTGGGGTTCACTGTTTCAGTAATTTGATAGCCAAAAAGAGGACCACAAGTGTCTGCATAGAATAATGTTATTCTCTCCAGGATGGTTAGAGCCGTGGTGAAAGATACAACTTGGCTGCTGCTTCATTCCTGTATACTTTTCCAGTCTTCATCCTAAACCATCTCTTTCTAGCCAATAAGTAAATGTGTGTCTTGGGGCAGTCCTCTCACTCGTTCTTCTCCTCATTCCACTATTCATCTCTTCACATTGATCTTCTCTTCCCTGTGGACTTGGTCAACTCTGTGTGTCCTCAGGCAGCTGACCCACAGGCTCTTCCTCAGATTGGTCTTTGGACTTCTAGGCTTAACACATGTATTTTCTTCACATTTCTTTGCAGTAGTTCTCGCCCCCTGAAGCCAAACCATTTTAATCCACTCAAGTTTTAAGGGCAATCAAATCTCTTAATTGAAAATCTCTATTCCATGAGTGGTCAGACAGGGTTTTCTCAGGAAGGCCACAGTCTAAAGAGCAATTTCTGTAAACACATGGCAGAGGATCCCAGTTTGGTTCCCAGTAGCCACGATGGGAGGCTCAGGACTGCCTCTCGCTCTAGGGGATCCACTGCTTCTGTCCTCTCTCAGCACCCACATGCACATAGGCATGCACACACAGACACAGACATCTACGCATAAGTAAAAATATATAAATAAATCTTTAAAATTGCTGGCTTTCTGATTATGTTGTTGAACGTTAGTGATAGTTTTATTGGTGGAATTCAACACATTAAGTCTTTGGCTGATAGGGATTTGTTCCCTATATTTGGAGATAATTACCATCCTTGTATAAACAAGGTTTAAGGATCTAGGATACTTGCAGCTTGCCCCTGCAGGGACAGCACCTAGATCTAAATTCCTGTGTATTCTTTGCCATGGGCTTTCCTACAAAGAATTTTAATTATCTGATGCAACTAAAGAGGTAACAGAATTCTGCTTGCTGTTTGCCTTTTATGGAAAATGTTGGGTGGGGAACTGGAAAGACAGGCGGCCGGTCCTTTCTGTGCTTCTACAACAGGAAATAAGACCCATTTTTATGCCTGCTTGCCAATGTGTGTTTAGTTAATAAATGTTTACATAGAAGTAGGGAAATCTGGTCTGAGGTTTGCTTCCAGGCAGCTCGGTAGCTAGGTCAACATTCTGTAGATGTCTTGTCATCTGTCAAAAAGAGCCTGTGTTTTGTGTGACCAAATTGACTCAGGACTGGTCTCGGTGCCTCGGCCCTAAGGAGAATTTGGTTTCAGCAGATTCCTGTATTAGCTTTTGCCATGGTAGCAACGTGGAGAACATGAAGGGCTTATAACAACCAACAGTTATTTCTCAGCCATGGTTCTACATATCAGCTGTGGCCATGCTATGTCCGTACTGGGCTTGGCTTCAAGCCAGGCTATGGGGTGGGGTGGAGGGGCAGAGAGAATAATAAGCAGGTAGCCAGCCTAATCATCACTCTCTTAAGTTAAGTGGCAGGGACTTTCTGTGTCCCATGGACAGTGTGCTGTTGTATTAGATTAGTGACGTTGTTCATTGCTATGATCAGGTACCTGAGAAAAAGCAGCTTCAAGGAGGAAGGGATTATTTGACTTACAGTTCAAGGAGATACAGTTCAGGGTCTGAGACAGGCAGGGCAGCAGGAGCATCAGGCCGTGCTCACATTGTATCCACGGTCAGGAAAATGAGCTGTGTGTCTGAGCTTGCCTCACTTTTTATTCAGTTCCATATCACAGCTCATAGGCCAGTGCCACCCACATTTCAGGGTGGGTCTTCCTACCTCAATTAACCTAATCTAGAAATTCCCTACAGACACACCAGAGGTTTGTCTGCTGGAGGATTCTAGACATTGTCAAGTTGTCAACCAGTCAGTGTCAGAAGCATTCACTGAGTAGTGTGAATCAGCAGAAGTTCCTGAGATGAGAGTAAATCAGAAATGTGGAAGGAATAGGAGCTGACCTGCCGTCCCTACGTCTCACAGAGAAGTGCTGATGTCACCACAGAACATAGAAACAGACTACAGAACAGCAGTAAGAGAGAGCTGCCGAAGGGGATAGCCTCCCTCAGTGAATATGGGGCTTCATTCCAAATCCCTCAACTTAACCAAATATCTGGATGTACAAGATCCTTCTATGTAGTGGCGTAGTACTGAGGTATAACCTGTGTACATCCTCCTGTGTCCTTGTTCACAGTACTGGATGATTCTGAAAAGGCTGTGCGGCTCAGCCTGTTAAGTGCCCAGCATGCTTACTGCCCTGTGCAGGGAGGGGTGAGGGCAATGGGATTGAGCGCCTTCCTCTCCACCATCCCACCCACCCCATGTCACTCATCTTCTCTGGCTTGCCTAATTGTTTTGAATCCTGTGGTAAATGGATTATTCTTAAATGGAAGCATGGGTAAATCTGGTTTGGACTAGAAGTCACACCAGGATTTAAAACAGGAGGGACTAGGATTAGTATGTTTTCTCTGTTTTCAAACTGTGTACAGACAAACCCTGGGAGCAAGAAACACATTTATCCTGAGAGCAAACATTTGTGTTTTAAGAAAACTTGAAAAATCTTCCCTTATGGGCAACTGAACAAAAGAGCCTCCTTCCTTGCAAGTTCAGGCTAAGTTCCTGGAGCCTGTGGTTCATCTGAAGTACATGACAGATGAGCGTTCCTTACTGAGCTGCACTCTGTCTTTGCTGCTCATATAAGTAGAAAGAGTTTGCCTTTGTTCATAGAAGTAGGAAGAGATGTGGCTGCAGTGAACACATGCTCACTACTTGAAAGAATGTTCTCCATGCTCAGTTTGAGACCCAAGGAGTCCCAAAAGAGTTGTCAGAAAGATTGAATACCTATTAAAAATTGTACCATTTCAAAGCAAAGCTGCAAGGGAAAAAAACTGTACCATAAAGAAAAATTAAATTATAGAATTTTCTAAGAAAACCATTTGGAACTGGAAAATATTAACATGAAGTGAGGTGACCCAGACTCAGAAAGGCAAACAGTGAATGCTCTCCCTCATGAGGCTTTAGCTCCTAATTCTATTCTCTATATGTGTATTAATTTGGGAATGAGGTGGGTAGAGGGCAGGAAAGTAGAAAGGAGAATATGAGGGGGTGAAAAGAGACTTTAAGGGAGGGAAGGGTGTGCCAGGGTAATAGATAGGAAGGTGGAAGGTGAAATAGTAGGGGAGGAAGGGGTGAAATGGGGCTGGGGTTGGAGGGAGAGGAGTGGACAGGGTGGGTCAACCAAAACTAAGTACATCTGAAATTACATAAAGAAGACCTCTGGATTATAAACTAATTAAGAAATAAAATAATTGCGTTAATGACAAAGTCTTCTTTCACTATAAATGGGAGGAAGAAGAGTTTGTATTTGATTGATATTCCAGAAGTTGAGATGTATTGGAATGTGAATTTGGACTTCTTTGCTTTAAAGGGAGCAGAATTCTGGCCAGAGTCAGTGTTCTTTGGGATTGCAGTTGTGTAGCCCAAGTCTGCAGGGAACTGGAGTTACTCAGCAGTAAGTTCCTCCCACAGCCCTACCCAGCTAAGTCTCCGCTTTCACATTTTACCTAATTCATAGCTAAGCTCCTTTTCCTGTTTTCCGATCTCTCTCTCCTCTCTTTTCCCTTTCCCCTCCCCTTTCTCTCCTCTTTCCTCTCCTCCCTCTCCCCTCTCACACACTGGTCTTTTGGTTTCTCTAATTCTCTTCTTCCTCACTTCCCGCTTTTTTTTTCTCTTATCTGTTTCTATCTTCTCTTTTTTTTTTCTTGCTCCTTTATATCTCTCCCCTCTTTATTTGACTTTGACTATTTTTCTTTTTTCCTGTTTGCCTTTTTATTTTTATTTCTCTTCTTTCTTATTCTCTTTCTCTCTTCTCTAACCCTTTCTTTTCTCTCATATTTCTCTCTCACCCCTCTTTTCCCTCTCCTCTATTTCTATTTCTGTCTTCTTTCTCTTTTTATCCTTTATTTTTCTCTCTCTTCTCTGCCCCCTTTTCTTCCTATCTTTTCCTCCCTCCTTCCTGTTTCCTGCTCTTTCTTGCTCTTTTTCTTTCTCTTATGCTAAACACGAGTTATCTAGACTCTCAAAAACTCAATAAAACATTGGTGGCTAGACTAAATAGTCTCAGTCACACACACAAGAAAGAACTTGTAATACCAGATGGTCATCATGCCTGTCTGCCACAGGTCATGATGTGTTATGACCTTATGAGGTGTTCCCTAACATAAATTTAATTGAGTCAATTTCTGTATTGTTTAATACCAATTGTGAGCAGTAACCAGGCTGTGTGGCCTTTTAATTATTTATTAATAATTTCTTTTATAAAAATTAATGCCTTGACCCTAATGGACTTATGTTGACATTGCTTCTTTTATAAATGAATTTTTGTCAATTAGCTTTTTGTTGGAGGCAAGAAGGGAGACCCTTCCTGCCTTCTTCAGCTTCCTTCCTGTGGCTTCAACATTACTTAAGTACAGCACTAGTTCCTATTCCATCTTCTCCTTTCCCCCTTCTCCTCTTCCTCCTCAATCTCTTTCCATCTCTGTCCTTTTAGCATTTATCATTAAACTTGGGGCTCACCAGATACTACAGGATGGTCTCATCTGGGCATCATATAACTGACATCAGAATCTTGCTCCCAAGTAAGGTCACATTCACAGGTTCTAGGAGCTGGATATAGGCACCTCTTTCCAGGCCTACCATTCAACCTGAACCCATCATAGACCTGTGATCATAAGCCTCAGTTATTGTCCATGGACAACTGGAAGTTGGACTTTGAGTAACTGACAATCGCAATTGCCCTTAATATACAACGATTTTATGGGTGAACTATTTCAAAAAATTAAAAAGTGAGTAATTCAAAAGTGGAAGGAAAAAGTATAGGAGGATGTGTTGGGAATGTAGCTTAGTCAGCAAAGGGCTTGAGAACCTGAATTTGAACCCCAACACTTATCAAAGAAAAGCTGGGGATGGTAGTTCACACTGGGGACTTAAAGCACACAGATACTGGGGGCTCGCTGGCCAGCCAGCCTAGCCTACTTGATGAATTCCAAGCCAGTGAGAGAGCCTATCTGGAAAAGATAGACAGTGCTCAAGGAACACCATCGAAGGATGTTCTCAAGCCTTCACACACACATGCAGTTGCCTGCACTAATTTTTTTTTTTTTTTTTAGATTTAAGACTACTGGGGTAATGAGATGGCTTAGTTCATAAGTGTGCTTAGCACACAGCCTGATAACCTGAGCTCAATTTTCGGAACCCACATGGTGAAAGTAGAGAACCAACTCATGCAAGCTGTCCTCTGGCCCACACATGTGTGCTGTGGCATGTGCACCTACACACATGCACACACGCACACAAATAACCATTAATGTTTTTCAATTCAAGAATACTGAGTAAGAAAGATTGAGATTAAAAGTGGAAAGGCTTTTGTTGGCCAGAAATATGTTTGTTCAGACATATAGTGTTACAGACCAGCTTTATATATTTATGTAGCAATTTAATAGGAGACCAAAATGTGGTCACTGTCAATGGAACTTTTCTGCTTTAAATTGGCATGGCTTTATATGTAAACTGACCAGTTTTCACAGTTACTTAAGTCTATTTAAATTGGGAAAACTACTGAGACCCCCTGAGTCTGTGCTTTTTCATTCATTTTAATACACAAAAGTCTATACTGTGTGGTATAGCAAGAAATGGATCCATTGCTTGAAAATGTGGTGAGGGAGTGAAGTTGGTTCTCTGACAGGTATTTCTAAATATTATTCAAGGTTTCACAACTGCCTCTTTTAATAATGTGCTGAAGGGATTTCTCTTCGGTGGAAACAGGAGAAAAACTTTAAAGTCTTCTATAAAACGCTGAAAAGGGAATCCTCAGGCTTTCCTAACTTAAATTCTTAACTGTTAATAGATACAGGATCTTGTGTGTGTGTGTGTGTGTGTGTGTGTGTGTGTGTGTGGTGTTGTGCATATTAATGTACATGTGTGTACATGTATACATGCATGATGAGCATGGAGGCCAGAGGTATATTCCTCATTGATCTGTATCATATTTCACTGAGCCTGGTGCTCCTCTGGGTAGACTGGCTGGCCTGGGAGCTTCTGAGGATCCTCTTGCCTCTGACTGCTGTCTCATTATAGGAGTGCTGGCATTACAGATATTGCCTTGTCCAGCTTTGTGTGTGTTCTGGAGTTCTGATCTGAGATCTTCATGCCTTAACCACTGAGTCACCTCCCCAAACCCCTGTAAAACAATTTAAAATAGTCTCTCAAATATCTCACACTCAGTGTTCTAAATGCCTTCTCTTCCCATAACAAAATGCTGCATATCTCTTACTGGTGGCTATTTTTCCAGCCTTATAGAAACCAATCTCAGGTCCTTCTTGTGGCATCTTTTCATATTTGAGCTCGTTTCACCTTGGGTGTTGAGAATGGAAGAATATCCAATGGTATCTGGAAACATTTTCAGAACAATCTTTTCATTAAGCACACATGCATGTATATGTTCTATTCCTATGTTTGCACGTGTGTGCATGTATCCATGTATAAGGTAGAAGTCAAAAGTTGTCATCAAGTGTCTTCCTTAAGTGCTCTTCACCACACTTTTGAAACAAAGTCTCTAAAAGAATCTGATGCTGGCCAATTCAGCTAGACTGGCTGACTAGTGAGTGCCAAGGATCCTCCTGTCTCCATCTCCCAATTGCTGGGATTTTAAGTGTGCTCCATTGCACCCAGCCTTTTCTACATGGATTCTGGGGGCTTGAACTCATGCTTATGTGGCAAACACTTTACCAACCACCACAGCCTCATTTGAAGCCTTAAAAATTATCAAAGTGAGATTTTCATCATGTGTCAGTGTGCTATATTTCTACCAAGTGTTAAAATTTTAATGAGCTTATGAAGTAGACATATTTGTCCATTTTAAATATTTTATTTCATGTATGTGTCAGTTTGTGTATATGCATACAGGTGCCTGTAGAGGCCAGAAGGGGTCACAAGATTCCCTGGAGCTGGAGTTTCAGGTGGTTATAAGATTCCCTATGTGGGTGCTGGGAACCTAACTGATTTTCTGCAAGAGCACCAAGTGCTTTTAGCCATTTCTCCAAACACTGCATTTAACATTTTAAATTGATGCTTGTTATAGGTGGAGGTCACTAAAAGCAGAAGTGCTGGGGCTGGAGAGATGGCTCAGCAGTTAAGAGCGCTGACTGCTCTTGCAGAGGACCAGGGTTCGATTCCCAGCACCCACATGGTGGCTAAGAACCATCTTTAACTCCAGTTCCAGGGGAATCTGATGCCCTCTTCTGACCTTCTCTGCATTGCACAACATGGGTACACCAACCTACATACAGACAGTACACTCATACACACAAAATAATAAATAAAATTTAAATTTTTTTTTAAAAAGCAGAAGTGCTAAAAATTTTAAGGTGACAAAATAATATTGTGTAGTAATACTGTCTTTCAAGAAAGATGTGCTGAATGTTTTGGAGCCAAACCCAGGAGATGGATATATTAGTCAGGGTTCTCTAAAGAAACAGAAGCAACAGGACGAATATATAGCTATATACAAATTTATTGATTTGCTCACATGACAGAGCTCAAGGAGCCTGACAGTAGCCGTGCCGCCCTGGAGAGGCTGAGAATCCAGGGAACTGCTCAGTCCGCAAGGCTGGATGTCTCAGTAGTCCCAATCTGGTGCTGAAGGCCCGATGGATTCCTGGAGATCTGCCAGTCTCAATACACACTGGGATCTGAAGGGTTGATCATAGCAGCAAGACAAACTCATCAGTGAGAGAGAGGCAAGCCACAGGAAAAAAGGGACCAGCTCCCTCTGCCATGGCCTTTTATATTGCCTGCTGGGCAGAAGGTAACACCCACATTTGGGGTGGGCCATCCGGGTTAAGGTAGTCCAATCGGAAGATCCTTTTTCTCTTATTTGTTCCTTAGTCCAGTCAAGTTGATACCCAGGATTAACCATCATAATGGAGAATAGGTAAAAGGTCAAATAAACAAGGTGGATAATCCAGGTTCACCACTTCTTGAAGCCAGAGATGGTGGAAGAGCTTTGAACGCCTGCCTCAAGCTCACCCAGTTAGTAAGAAGCAGAGAAGTTGAGTGTGTGGGTGTAAAATGCCCCCGGAGGCTCATATGTTTGAATATTAGCTCTTCAGCTGGTGGTACTGGTGCCTCCCTACATCCACAGACAGTGCATTGCAAAGACACCGTGTGGCAACTGACCAGGCCGTCTCCAGGGACACTTCTCTCTCTTCGGTGTCTATTCCTTTGTCTTCGCATCATTCCACCATGGTCTGTTATGATGTGCTGCTTTAGCGTGTGTGGAGCAAAGAACATCAGGAGACCGTCTTAAACAAGGGAGAAGGTAAGGACCAACATTCAAGGTTGTCCTCTGACCTCCATGTGCATGCTGTCTCACACACATACACACACACACACACACACACACACACACACACACACAAAGTTGAAATTATATTAGTGGTATTATTTTGGAGAGTAAGAGAATGAGTTAGTAAGTAAGGCTGGTGTTCTCCTGCTGGATTGTTGGGTTCCGACCTGCTGTGGGTCACCTCAGGACTGCTGGCTATTGGTGATCTGTACCTATCCTTCTACATTATTTCCCTATGTAGTCTTCACAGGATTCTATATGGTGGGGATTTTACCTTCTTCCTTCATAAGTAAGAAGCTCAGAACATGTAGCGGAGCAAAGCCTATCTTATTACAAGCAATGTCCTTCCTGCTCTGATTGTACTTCAAAGACCTAGCCAAATAGTAATAACAGCACATATATCGCAGATACCAAGATCATTTGTGTTCCCTAAACACCAGTGTGTTAATATCCTACTTCCCTTTGAAGTGGCATGTAAGATTTTATAAAGAATTGCTACTATTTGTTAATTCATTCATTCATTTACACTCCTGGGATAACTTTCAGAGTGTGTGCCAAAGGCTTCTAACATCTCTTGTTTCCTTTATCAAATAAAACTTTTGGAATGGATGTGATAGTTCCAAATTTTACATTTTTGACAGCGTACCATCTTTTGTGGTTCCAGACCCCTCTACTCCAGACAAACTTCTTCTTCTGATTAATGCAGGTCTACTCTTTTCTTAGATGACCCATCTAAGAGAGTTTTTGTTTACCTCTGTATACCAATGGAGAGACTTTGTGAGATGTTCCATATATTAGACATGGTCTGGTCTATTGTTATGCTTCTGTGTGTGTGTGTGTGTGTGTGTGTCTATTGTTATGCTTCTGTGTGAGTGTGTGTGTGTGTGTCCGTCTGTCTGTCTGCATGTATATATGTAAGAATAGGTGTGCACAGGCATGCATGGTGCATGTGTGGAGGTCAGAGGACAACTTCAGATGTCAATCCTTATGTGCTTGGTTTAGACAGTGTTTTACTGACCTGGAACTTCACCATGTAGCCCAGGCTACCTTGACAGTGAGTTTTCCAAGGTCCTCCTCTCTTTTTCTTCATAGCTGGGATTACAGACACAGAAAATGTTCACCCTTGCTTTTGACATGGTTCTGAGGATCCTAATTCAGTTTCTTAGACCTGGACGGCAGCTCTCCACCCAGTGCAGCCACTTATCCTGGTTGCTTCTTGATTCCTTCTGCTTGTTCATTGCCTTCACACAGAGCCTTTCAATTTTCTTTCTCAGTACTCATAGTACCAAGGTCTGTGATACTCTTCTTATTTGTATCATGGATGAGATGATGACCTAGAGAGCAGAAAGGCCTTGTGGCCAGATGGAGGAGGTTGTTATTTCTTATTTTCTGTTCATTTTGTAGTCTGGGTTAGATAGGACTTTTAGAACAGGTGGTAAAAGAAATTTTTGAAATTTATTTTTTACATGTATGTCTATGTATGATTATATGTGCAAATAAGCATGCAGATACCTGTAGAGGCCAGAAGAAGGTGTTGGATCGCATGGAGCTGGAGTTACAGGTGGTGTTAATCCCATTAAGTAAGACATGGAGAACAGAACATGGGTCCTCTGGAATAGTACCAAGTGCTCTTCTGAACCACCTCTCTAACCCCATAGAAATAAAATATTACAAAATACTGGAGCTCATAGCTTTATATTTGATATCAGTCTGCAATAGTGCACTAACTCAGTGTGAAAGATGAATATGATTTATATGTGGTTATAAACAGCAGCAGTTCCTTGGGTATCCTAGATTTATTTTATAGAGTTGAAGTGGGCTTGCTTTTTGTTTGTAATTAAAACAGCAGGGATTTTTTTTTATTAACTATTGCTCACAGTTCAGTGCTTCTGTGACTATTTCTAGGTCTCTGGTGGTGGCTGCTAGGCAGGTGCAGGCAAATGTGAAATACTGTGCAGGTATAAGCACATGTTCGATAAACGGGAGCTTTCATGTACTCAAATAAAGTTTAAACAACTTGGAACGAATAGGCAGAACCAACCAGATCTCAAAAGTGCTCTGGATTGTAGGATTCTGACAAGGTCAAACTGACTTTATTATTCCATGGCTCAGTGGTTTCTAGTCAGATCTCCAGTAAAATAAGTGTAATGTCTAATTTCTCCCTGGGAAGCTCTGTTCCACACATACTCATCCCTAAAATCATATTCATGAGTGTGGCTTCCAGAAAAAGCTGCTTAGTTTCAATATGGAACCATGAGTACAGCCAGGGGCTCTGATGTAGGCAACAGCCTCAGTACTTACCTCATTAGAGAGTCTCTGCTGGGGAGGTTCCAGGTTCTGTTCTCTTCCCTAGAGCATGGAGTTCTATCTCTGTGGCTTGACATTCTCTGTGATCTACACATCATATCATACATTTTCCAAGAAAACCAAGGAGGTGACGATCATCGGCTGGTACTCTGACCATTCCCAGAGGCTAAACAAGTTTCTAGCTAACAATAGAAGCCACTAGAAACTGTTTTGCCTCTTTGGCCTTATAGTACAGTACAGATGGACTTGTTATATGGCATATACAAAAGCAGTGACTGCTGACCATTAAAATTCCCTTAGAGAATATACACCCATGTCCCATTTCAGTCAGCCTTCTGATACAATCTTTCTGTTGTTGTTCTTTTAATATGCATCCCTCTCCACAAGAAATATTTATAACTGGGTTATTGGTACTAGCGTCCACATATGAGAGATACCATTTGTCGTTTGTTTTTCTGGGACTGTGTTACTTCACTTAACATGATGTCTTCAAGCTCCATCCATTTACCTGCAAAGTTCATGATGTTGGTCTTTCTTTACTGCTACATAAAATTCCCCATTGTGTAGATGACCACATTTTTCTCTATCCACTCGACAGTTGAGGAGGAAGGGAGGAGGAGAAAGAGGGAGAAGAAAGGAAGGGAGAGAAGAAGAAAAGGAAGAAAGGGAGAAAAAAGAAGGAAAGAAAAAAAAAGGAAGAAAAAGAAAAAAAGAAGAAAGAGAGGAGAGAAGAAAAGGGAGAAGGGGAGAGGGGAGAGAGGGGAGGGAAGGGGGGGGGGGAAGGAGGAGAAGAGGGGGGAGGAGAAAGAAAAAAGAAAAGAGGGAGAAAGGAGAAAGAGAATGAAAAAAGGAGAAAAAAAAAGGGAAGAAAGAAAGGAGGGAAAAAAAAGGAGGGGGAAGAGGAGGAGAAGAAGGAGGGGAGGGGGGAGAGAAGGGGGAGAAAAAAGAAAGAGGGGGGGAAGGAGGGGGAGGGAAAAAAGGGGGGGGAGAAGAGGGAGGGAAGGGAAAGGAAAAAAAAGAAGAAAAGAAGAAAAAAGAGAAAAGAGGAAGGAAAAAAACAAAAAAAAGAAAAGGAGGCGAAGAGCACTGTGCAAACTCAGTCACAAAAAAACCACTACAGCAGCGCTTAGGAAGGAAGGGTGCATTTGGGTTCTACTATTCTCCAGCTATGTTTTCTTTGCTACCTGTTTTAACACGGGCGCGCAACCAAAGTATAGCTGGAGCGCATTTCTTGATTTCTCCATTCATTAATGAATGCATGTCTGCCGCGCGTACTATCCTACGCCTCTGCAGGAGTATTTATGACTGGCGTCTAAATGGCACAACAATGTATGGTGTCGTGCTAGACCTGCTTAGAAGGTGTTTCTCTTCTCCAACGAGTTTTCTTCCAAGTGTGGGTCTCGCTTCACTTACCTCGCGCAACGCTATCCATCAGTTATCGACATGATGATTGTCAGTTCGGCCGTTACGCATGTCCCGCACCATGGATGACTTCCTCCTAAGCTCCCGCTGCTGTCCAGCAACTTTGGCATCATTTGTTCCCTTGATCCTGCTGAGATGCGACGTATGCTCTGTGTAACTTGCGAGTAAGACAGTTTACTGGTGGTGGTATGATAATGTTGGGGTGGTGAGTTGTGGGTGGGATTCGCGTAAAGGACCGCTTGGGGTGTCTGCGCTACGTCTCTCCTCTCGCTCTCGGCATCGTCTGCATCCGCGTATTGCGCTTCTCGTTTCCATGCGGCGGCCCCCGTCGTCCTCTCGCACCCTCTTAGGTTTCGAAGGAGAGTCGTTACTTTGCCGACCTCTTTGCTTGCGCGGGGGTGGGTCGCGGGGTGGGGGGTGGGGTGGCGGTGATCATCCTGTTCCTTACGGGAATCAACTCGGCTTCGTTCCCCTTCCGTCGGCCCCGTTACTCGCGAACTCTTCGCTTCCCGCGCCAGTGTTGGGTCTGACCCGTTCCGCCCGTCTGCGCCTTTCGGTAGTCGCGGACGGAGCTTTTGCGGCTCTGCGCCTCGCCGAACGCGGGCCAGCCGCGGGCACAGTTCTCAGGCGTTTCGTGTCAGCTGCCGTCGCGGGGGCCGTGTCTCGAGGAGCCTCTATTTCCCGCTCGAATACTCCACACACCGGACTGTGGCCGGACGGCTTCATCTCTACTGTCGTTATCACTTTTTCCATCTTCTGAGTGATTCAAGGAGGAAGGATAGATGATCATTAGATCCTAAACTAAGAGTCCAGCCAGGCCTCCTAGCCATTTGTATGTAGTTTTGTCCTAATTCTACATGGCCTAGGGATAATGGAAAGGGTTGAGATATATAAGGCTGGAAGGTTAAGGAAGGGGTCACATTCATTGTAAGGAAGCCATCATCCATGTTGGGTGGGGACGTGTTGGTGGTGTAGCTGATATCTGGTCACTCACACTCCTGCCAATAATCCCTTACTCGTTCTGTGTAAGCTAGCTTAATAAACTCATTGGTTCCCTAGGGTGAGCTTTGATAGAATCATCCTTTGGTTTGTTGTTGGGACTTTATGAGGAAGAAGTAAATGTTGTTTATGTCTCCCTAGGAAAGGAGTCTTCCCAACATTTACATTTCGGTGGGTAGATGAATGCCATCCATCTTTCTCAGTTGCCATTACAGCTTAGAGGTGAGATCAAAGGCTACTTCAATGCTGAGGGTTAGAGAAGGATATGTCAAGTATTAACTAGAGAGGAGACTGTGCTGATTAAGGTATTGTTCAGATGTCCTGAACACAAAACTGTTGATCATTGCATTCTGAAAGTCAATTTCAGTTATAGAAATCTGCTGATGAAGGAATGAATCAGTAGATTGTCACACTGAGATCAAAGTAATTTTGTGTGAAAAGAATTTAGTTGATTGCCTCTATTTTATACTATTTTCATTGCTAAAGTAAAATACCTGACAAAAGAATCTTAAAGACGAAAATTTTATTTTAGCTCAGAGAATTAGGATGCCGTCCACCATGATGGGGAAGGCATGGCAGCAGGAGTGTGAAGCAGCTGGTCACATTGCATGCACGGTCAGGAAGACGAGCGAGGTGACTGCTGGTGCTCAGCTCAGCTTGCTTCCTCCTTTTTATTTAACCATGGTCCCCATCTCATGGGATAGTTCCTCCTCACTTCATTAACCTAATCTAGAAACTCCCATCACATACAAATCCAGAGGTTTATCTCTTAGGTAATTCTATATCATATCAAAATGGTAATCAAATCAACCATTACATTGACCAACTCAGGAGTTCTCTTGAAAAGGGGAAGAAACGAGGGAGGAGGGAGGGAGGAGAGGGGGGAGAAGCAGAGGAGAGAGAGAAGAGGAGAGAGAGAGAGAGATAGGAAAGAGAGTGAGGGAAGTGAAAAAGAGAGGTATTAGGAGCTGACCCCACACCGTTGTGAATATGCACTGTACTGTAATTGTTTTAACTATACTGTGATCCAGTTGGCTGTGATATAGTTTGGAAATATGTGGACCAGGCAAGGCAGCAAATGGCCAGTTGTGGATATTGGGAACTGCTTACAGAGTATGACAGAGCAGAATGCCCTGCTGACTGTTACCCTTTTGTGTTGAATCTCTAATTAATACCAGAGCATTAGGAACTTTGTGCTGGAATGTTCTATTGGCTTCAGTTTTCATGTTAGTCATTATCCCTTACATGGGGCTAACCCAAGTACTTATAGACTTGGCATCTCTGTTTCAATACCAAGTGTGACTCCTAGGTGGGAAATATAGTCTGAGGAGACAGGTGTCTTGGCACTATGTTTGAGTCTAATGGAGGAAAGATTTAGAAACATTTAAATCTTAGGGTGCTTGTGTCCCCCAAAAGACTCTTGGGATAGGAACTACTAGTCGTGGAGTTAGACAGGTACCTTCATGCATAGGCCAGTCTGCCTGCGATCTGCTTTCCTTCAGGATCCCAGAATGCATTCTCTTACCTGTGCCTGGAAACTGTGACTAATTATTTTACTAGTTGTTTTTTGTATCAGTTATTTTTCTTATTACTGTGACCAAAACCCCGACAAAAGCAATTTAAGGAGCTGGTGAGATGGCTTAGCAGTTAAAAGCACTTATTGGTCTTGCAGAGGACTTGTTGTTTCATTCCTAGCATCCATATCAGGTGACTCACAACCATCAGTAACACCAGCTCCGGGGGATCAAGCACACTCTTCTGTAGGAACTTGTACTCACATGCAGATTAACACACACACACACAATTATAAATAAAATAAATGTTTAAAACGTAAGCATAGAGATCTCCCAAGACCACCTGAAGCACAGGTAGGATCTGGGTGCTTCACCAAGGCAGATTGTTATTTGATTTAATTTAGTTGTCTTTGGATTGATTGGCTTTTCTGGCTGTGGGGGTGAAGTTATCCTCCCAGCTGGTATAAAAGGTGGGTTTGTGTGAGTCTTGAGATTGGAGATCACCCAAGACCACCTGAAAGCACAGGTACTGGGTGCAGGCTAAAGAGCCCCCACCCTCGCCACTGGATTACCAAAGGAAGGAGGTGTCAAAGTGGATTCTTTGGAGAACCTTCAGAACAGGAAAGGGAGAGTGAGTTAGACTTCCAATAGAAAGAGCCTAAAGCTTAGAGAAGTCAACACTCCATAAGCAAGGAGTAAAAAAAAAAACGCAATCAATAACAAGCACGAAGACATCAAAGGAGGCAAGCAAAGCAAACCTTCAAAACAATGAAGAGGCATTTTGGGATTCACATGGAATACAAGAAAGAAGCCCAGGAACCGAAGAAGAAGACATATGGGGAAATGTGCAAGATAATCCCACACTGAGCTCTACAACCCTGTGGGAAGATTGCTACAGTGGGATGCCCTGGGAATGCCCAGGACACAGACATCAGAAGTACAATTGTGAACATACTTAAAGAACTACAAGATTATGAAGAGCAAATAAAGAATTAAGAAAAGAGAATGAAGAACTCAGAGAAGGACCTAGAGAGAATGACAAACTCCAGAAGAAGTGGAAACACTGAAAAGATCCCATGCTGAAAAAGATAAGGAAACCAACCAGGGAAGCGAAGAGCTACAGGAATAGATTAAGAAGCTCCAAAAAGGAAGTAGAAACCTAAAGAAAAATCAGAGAGGAAATGAAAAAGGAAATCAAACACTCCTCCAATCAACAGGAAGGGGAATGGAAAAAGCTCAGAAGGCAGAATGGAGGAAGCAGAACAAAGAATATCGACCTGGGGGAGATCAGACACAGAACAACTAAAAACATCAGAAAGATTTATGAAAAATTTAAAAAAAGTTACAACAAAAGTTTAGGAACAAAGAGGAACTGTGGGACATTATGGAAAGATCAAACCTCCAAATCATAGGACTAAGAAGGAGGAGAAGAATCCCGAAGAGAATGGTAATGATCAAGATCTTCAACAGAATAATGATGAAAACTTCCCCAAAATAAAAAAAGACAAAACCAATACAAGTACAAGAAAGCACATAGAACTCCAAACAGACAAGATCAGAAAAGAAATTCTCCCTGCCACATCATAGTTAAAAATGCTAGACACCCAAAAAAAGACAAAATCCTTAAAGCGCACAAAGAGAAACAAACAAGTGACCTGTAAGGGGGAAACCTATCAGAATTACAACTAACCTTCTTAGTGCAAACTATGAAGCAAGATAGACACTGGAGCAAAGCATTCCCAGTGTTGAAAGACTATAGATGCCAACCCAGGTTATTTTACCCAGCAAAAATGTTGAATTATAGTTGAGGAGAGGAAAAACCTTCCATGACATAAAAAGATGAAAGAATACATATCATGTGAAATACATGTCGGAAAAACCAATCCTTCTAGAGAAATACTTGAAGCAATTCAAAGAAGAAGAAAGGAGCAACAACCCCAGGCACTTAGAAAGAGAAATCAATAAAGCATAACTGCAGAGAGAAACCTAAACCCAACTGTAAATGGATAATAAGGCAAAAGGAAGCAAACAAACCTATCAGTCATAACCTTAAATATTTAATGGAGTAAATTCCCAATCAAAGACATAAAGACTGGAGATTGGAATTGGAAACAGATCCATGGAATATGCTGTCTACTAAGAAACACATCTTACCTTCAAGGACAGGCCACCAAAGTGAAAGTGAAAGGATGGGAAAAATATTCCAAGCAAATGGTACCCAAAAAGAAGCAAGGTGTGCTATTTTAATATTAGACAACATAGACTTCAAAGTAAAAGAAATCAGAAGAGACAAAGGCCATTACATTTTTTATCAAAGGAACAGTTCAAGAAGATTTCACAATTAGAATATATATTTCAACAAACTCTGTTGCACCAAACCTTATAAAGACAAATCTCCGTAACAAAAGTCATAGACTAACCCCAGTACACTCATAGGAAGGGACTTCAATACCACTGAGCCCTTTGGACAGAGACTGCAAAGAATAACAGAGAGACATCTGAACTGAATGATATGCATACGCCAAATGGACCTCAACAGACATCTACTGAATATTCTCAAACCCTAATACAGAGAATACACTTTCTACTAGCACGCCCATGGAACATTCTCCAAAACGACCACATCCTGGGACAAAGAAAACCTTCATAAGTAGCAAAATATTGAAATAATTGCATTCTATCAGACCACAGTGCAATAAAGCTCAGCATCACATGAGAATAAGCCCTACTACCTACAAGAACATGTGGAGACTAAACAACACATTCTGAATAATGAATGGGTCGGAAGAGATAAAGAAATAAAAGCATTCCTGGAACTGAATGACGATGACAATACAACACACAAAGCCTATGGGATCCTTAAAAAGCAGTCCTAAGAGGAAGTTTATAGCCCTGGGTGCCTTACATTAGAAAACCAGAAAGAGGACAAGTGAATGATCTAACAGTGCAGCTATAAGCACTAGAGAGACAACAACGAATGAACCCTAAATGCAGCAGCCAGGAAGAAATACAAAAATAAGAGCAGAAAATCAATGAAAATAGAAAACCAAAGAAACATACAAAAAAATTTTTTTTTTTTTTTTTTTTTTTTTTTGAAAGAATAAACAGATAGACATATGAACTGAATGATCTGATACAAAAGAAAGAAGGAACAACTCCAAATCAATACAATCTGTGATGAAAAGGGAAATATCAACAGACAAGGAAAAGATCCAGAAAATCATACGGAATACTTCCAAAAACCTATACTCTACCAAGTTTTGATAAACCTAGAAGAAATGGATGAATATCTGAAATCTGGGAATCACCAAAGCTCAACCAAGAAGAGATCGAAGCTAAAACAGACCCATAATATTGAAGAAATTGAAGATGTAATAAGAAACCTCCTGGGGCAGAGCTACCTCTGCTCCACAGAGCATAAGACTGGCATGTGCTCTGCTGGGTGAATGGACTTCACCCATGTCCTGCAGAACAACAACCTGCAGAAAACCAGCCTAGGCAAGTGGTGGTGCAGAGGATCTAGCTGTGCAGCCAATGTTAAGGCATCAGAACACAAAGAAACAAATAACGAAATCCACTTGGCCAAAAACAACAACACAACACACACACCACACCACACAATCACACACACACAAAAAACAACATGGGAAAAGCTCATAATAAATCCACACCAAAACTCTACCAACTCTACAGAAGAATCGATCAGTGAGAATCTCCCTGAAAGGAAACCATGACATAGACTTTAGAAAAACAATTGTTGACATATTCAAACAAAGTTAGAGAATAAGGGAAGAGAATGAAAAACTCAAGAAGTACCATAAGAAGAGGGTGATAATAATAATCATTGGAAAGAACTAAGGGCAGAAGCTTGAAAAACTCAAGAATCCTCGTCAGCACCAGCTACACCTCATCTGCCTGGAAATACTGTGCAGCACAGTCTGTATATCCAAATCTAATTGGCTATTAACTCTCTCCTTGGGAAGAATAATCCACAGCTGATGCCACAAGCTTACATCCTCTATGGTTAGGAGATTGTTATAGGCCACATGAAGACCCTGTCATACTTACAAGAAGAAAATGTAATTCATGGATCACCATACCCATAGCCAAATTCTGTTGGTCTTACAAAGTAACCTAACCATAACAATTAGTACTGTTCTAAAATACTATATATCTAATTGCATGTGCCTCATTAGTAGGATCGAAAGCTATATATTATACTGTTTAAATGCCTATATATCTAGTTGCATGTGCTTCATTAGTTAGGATTGAAAGGTTATGCCTGGGAAAGCTGGCACCCATGAAAGAAAACGCCAGAATTGACTAGAGACAAGACAACAGCTCCAGAGAAAGTAGAGACTGTTTTGCTTCTCAACCCCCCTGTGCCCTTTATCTGCCTAGGAACAATCTGTGGAGAGGGGGCAATGGTAGAATGTAAGGGCTGCAATTGGGGTGAATGGGTGAAACTACAACATATAGACCTGTAGACTGAACACTCATTTGATCAAGTTGATTGGCACACAAGCCCCCCCCCCTGCTGGATGGTGGGAACCCAATGAGCTTGTGTGGGTTTGGGCACAACTGCTTGCAAATTGGTTTACAAGAAGGATGCTTTGGTACACTCACAAAAATTATCACTTATTGTTTAAAAAAATGAAAACAAACAAAACAAGAGAAAGATGCAGAAAGTTTGGCAGATGCATGATCTGGGATGGGTAGGGTGGGGTGGGGGGAAGGGAAGGGATTATATGCCTGAACTGAAATTGGAAAATGATGTATGAAATACACAGGAAGCATCAATAAAAATATAAAAAAGAAAAAAAACTCAAGAAGGACCTTAGAGTGAGAAATGCAAACGCTGGAAAAACTGCAGAGAAAATGCACAAACTTCAGAAGGGAGTGGAAACGCTGAAAAGACCCCAGGCTGAAAGGGAAAAAGAAAGTGACTAATGAACCAAGGACCTACAAGATTAGAATGACACAGCTCCATAAAAAAGAAGGAAGTGGAAACACTTAAAGAAATCACAAGGAGGAATAAAAAAAGGAAATTGAACATTTAATCCAAATCAACAGGAAAGGAATGGAAAAAGCTCAGAAGCAGAATGGAAGAACAGAAAAAAAGACTATATCAAGATCCACGCAGGATAACATGGTCCAACCTAGAAATGCCTCAAGTAAACATTATGAAAAATTTAAAAAAATTAAAAACCAAGAGGGAACAATCATGAAAATGTGGGACACTATGAAGAAAACAAACCTCTCATCATAGGATTAGAGGGAGGAGAAGAATCCCAAAAGAAAGGTATTGACCAGAAATCTTCAACAGGATAATTGAAGAAAATTTTCCCCAAACTGAAAAAAGCAAACCCATACAAATACAAGAAGCACATAGACACCAACTGACAACACCAGAAAAGAAATTCCTGCCATATCATAGTTAAACACTAGTTGCTCAAAACAAAGACAAAAATTAAAGCCACAAAAGAAAAAACAAACAATTTCCCATATAAAGGGGAAACCCATCAGAATCAACAGCTGACTTCTCAGCACAAACTATAAAAGTAGAAGATGTGGACCAAAGTATAACCAGTACTAAACGACTTTAGATGACAAACCAGACTAACTATAACAGCAAAAAATGTCAATCATATTGAAGGAGAAAGAAGAATCTTTCACGGTATGAAACAAGATGAAAGAATACATGTCTAAGAAACAAACACTTCAGAAAATCCTCAAAAAAATCCAAAGAACAGAGGAAAGTAGCAAAAAACTCTAAGCAATTAAAGAGAGAAAGCAACAAAATCATAACAGAGTAAAATATAAACCTAGCCCAAGAATGCAAACCAAAAATAAGGTAAAAGAAGTAACACACATCTCTCAATAATACCTAAATACTAGTGGTCTAAACCCCCCAATAAAAAGGCATAGACATGGGAGAATGGATTTAGGAAAGTGAACCCTTCTGTATGCTCTCTACAAAGAAACACATCTCACTCTCAAGGAACAGACACCACCATAGAGTGATAGAGGATGGAAAAAAGTATTCCAAGCAAATGGTACCAAGAAACAAGCTGAAGTGGCTAATCTAATATCAGACAAAAATAGAATTCAAAGTAAAGTTAATCAAAAGAGACGAAGAGGACCATTACATCCTAATCAAAGGAACAATGAACCATGAAGACTTCCCAATACTAATGTCTTTGCACAAACTCTGGTGCACCTAACTTTATAACATGAACTCTGCAGGACTTCAAGAAACAGATCAACCCTACCACACTAATAGTGGGAGACTTTCAACACCCCACTGAGCCACTTGGATAGAACAACAGGCAAAATGATACAGAGAAACATCAGAAATTGAACAACACTTACACTAAATGGACCTCACAGACATCTAACCAATATTCCACCTCATATGAGAGAATATTACTTTCTACTCAGCACCTCAAGAACATTCTCCAAAGTGGACATGTACTGGGGCACAACAAGAACCTCACATAAATATAAAAGGAGAGAAATCCAATGCAGTGGGCTAGAGAGATGGCCTAACGCAGTGGGAGTGCCGACTGCTCTTGGCAGAGGACCCGGGTTGATCCCAAGCACCCACATGGCGGCTTGAGAACTGTCTTTATCTCCAGTTCCAGGGGAAATCTTGACGCCTTCTTCTGACTTCAATGGCATTGCATGACACCGGTACACAGACCTACAGTGCAGACAGTATATTCATACACATAAAATATGATACATTTAAAAAAAGAAATTATTCATGCATTCTATCAGACCCACAGTGCAAATAAAAGCTGAATATGAATCCTAGAATAGATCCAACTAACTACAAGAACACAACATGTAGACTAAATAACACAATTCTGAACAATGATGGGTCAGGGAAGAAATAAAGAGTGAAGTAAAAGTCATCCATGGAACTGACTGAAAAAGACAATACAACACAGAAACACAAAACCTGTGGGATACGTTAAAGGCAGTCTTGAGAGGGAAAATTTATAGCCCTAAGTGCCCACATCAAAAAAAACAGAAAGGGAAACAAATAAACGACTGACCCTGCAGCTAAAAACACTTGAAGAGACAACAACAAATGAAACCTACCAACGACAGGAAGAAATAACAAAAATCGAGCAGAAATCAATGAATAGAACAAAGAAAAATAATAGATAACATCAATGAATCCAAAAGCTTGTTCTTTGGAAAAAATAAAACAAAAATAAAGAAGGAACCTCTAGCCCAGTTAACCGAGAGAGAGAGGAGAGGAGAGAGAGAGAGAGAGAGAGCGCAACTCCACATCAATAGTATTTTTGATGAAAGGGGAAAGATCACGACAAGAAAAAATCCAGACAATCATAGGGGAATGCTTCAAAAAACTATACTCCACTAAATTTGAAAACCTAACTGAAATGGATAATATCTTAATCCTAGGAACCAACAAGTTTAAAACCAAGAAGAGTTGAATAACCAGCCCCATAATATTAGAGGAAATTGAAGATATAGTATTAAAAACCTCCCAAAAAAAAAAAGCCCGGGCCCAGATGGTTCACGTTGAAGTTTTATAAAACATTTTAAAGAGGTCTTACAACCATTGTACTCAAACTGTCGATGGATATACAACAGAAGGAATTCTCCAAATCAAATCTTCTATGAAGCAAACATCTACTCTAATACCAAACCAGGCAAAGATGCAAGCAAAAGAGACATAGCTATAGACCATCTCATTAATGAATATAGATGCAAATTCTCAACAAAATACTTGCAAATGTGCTACAGACCCACATCAAAAGAAGTATCCATCCATGATCAAATTGGATTCATAAAAGAGATGCAAGGAGATGCAACATACATAAATCAATAAATATCATAAAACAGAAATGGAATGAAAGACAAAACCACAGGATCATCTCAATTGAAGTGGAAAAAGCCTTTGACCAGACACATCATCCCTTCGAATGTTTAAAGTCCTATAGGAAATAGGACTGAAAGGAACATCCTCAACATGATCCAAAAGCCATATAATAGCAAAACCTACTGCCAACATCATCTAAATTGGGAAAAATTGAACATTTCCTCTAAAGTCTGGGAACCCAGCAGGCATGCGCCATATCGCCACTCCTTTCAACATAGTGTATGAATACACGCTAGGGCAATAAACAAGAGTAAGGAAATTAAAGGAGTATTAATTTTGGAAAAGCGAAGTTCAGCTATTCTCTTTGCAGATGATTGATAGTTTACCTCTGGCATGCTAAAAAACTCCACGAAAACCCCTAGAAATGATTAAGAGTCTTAGTAAAAGTAGCAGGCTACAAAATCAAAACTAGAAAAATCAGTAGCCTTTCTTTACACACCAACATAAATATGTGGAAAAGGAATATAAGAGAACTTCCCCTCACAATATCCTCAAAATCAATAAATACTGGAACAAAGCTAACCCAAAATACCAAAGACCTCTACAAACAAATATTTTAAACCCCTGAAGAAAGAAATGAAAATGACATCAAAAGATGGATGGACCTCCATGCTATGGATCGGGAAAATTAATATAGTAAAAAATGTCCATTCTACCTAACTGTATATACAGATTCAATGCAAAACCAATCAAAATCCCTATGAGGTTCTTCTTCAAGCTTGGAAAAAAAGTTTTAAATTCGTATGGAAAAACAAAAGACCCCGAATACTAAAGCGACCCTAGTGAAAAGAAATACAGGGGGGATGCCCTACCAGACTTCAAACTATATACAGGGCCATATTCATAAAGACAAGCCTGGTACTGGACACAAAAACAGACCAGTTAACCAATGGAAAAAATGAAGATCCAAAATTGAGCTCATACAATTTCCAGCCACCTCATATTTGACAAGGGCAAAATCCCTCAGGGGAGGAAAGGATACATGCATCATTCAGCAATGTTGCTTGGCAAAATCGAATCACCATTGTTAGGAAGAACAAAATTAAACCTACCTCTCACCTGTACAAAATCAACTCAAGATGGATACAAAGACTCAATGAAAGCTGAAACCCTGAAAGGTGGTAAAAGAAAAAGTGGCAACAACCTAACAAGACATAGTGTAGGAGGAGACTTTTCTAAATCAGACAGCAGCTGTCACAGGAAGTTAGGGTCAACAGTTGAGCAAGTGGGACCTCATAAAACTCAAAAGCTTCTGTACAGCGAAAGAAACAAGGAGAGTGAAGAAGAAAAACCCACAGATTATGAAGAAATCTTTACCAGGAGACACATTTGACAGAGTATTAAAATCAAGAATACATAAACTACTCACAAAAAAGCAAAGAAGTAAGAACAAACAAATGACCCTACCAAAAGATGGAGAAAGAGCTGAACAGAACTTCAAGTGAGGAATTAGAAGATGGCTGAGAAACACTTAAAAAGTTTTCACATCATTAATAATTAAGGAAAGGCAAATTAAACCACACCAGATATCATCTCACTCCAGTACAGCTGCTCAGATCAAGAAAACAAAGATCCAATGTTGGAGGGGTTTGGGGAAAGGAAACACTCATCCATGCTGGTGGGAATGTAAATCTTGTACACCCACTATGGAAACAGTGTGGAGAACCCTTAAAAAGACTCAATAGCTTCCACCGACCCAATCATCCCACTCCTGGGTATATACCCCAAGACTCATCTACTGCAAGATATAGCACATCCATGTTATTGCCGACTCTTTCAGCATAGCAAAAACTGGAACCAACCCAATGCCCCTCAACGATGAGTGGATGAAAAATGTGGTACATGCTACACAAAATTTGAGTAGATCAGCAGTAAAGAAAGGATGCATTATGAACTTTGCAGGTAAATGGATGGAGCAGAAGCCATTATGCTGAGTGAGATGACACAAGTCCCAGAAAAAAAACACGAGAAGGGTTTCCCTCATTTGGATCTAACACCAAACCCCCCAGATAAAGCAAGCTGCAAGCACAATGGTTATATTTTGTTTGTCTGAAAGCAACTATGTTGTTATAATTGAATCTTTCAATGGGCTCTAGAATCAACCACCAATTACTTTCCAGACTCTGTAAATTATGGTACATAGGTGGGAGAGTGAGTATCCATATTTTAGACATAATATGAATTAATGGAGGAAAAATGTGAAATTCCCTAAGCATAAAAAAATGATCGAGAGAAAGATGCAGTGACAATATGGGCAAATGCATGGATGTTGGATGGGATGGGGTGGCGATGGGGAGAAAGGGATAGGGGAAGATTGCCTGAACAGAAATGAAAAATTCATGTATGAAATACAACAAACATCCAATTAAAATGGTAAAAAAAAAAAAGAAACTTCCAACTAAAATTAAAGCTCAGGCGCAGGACAGTTTCACGCAGAATTTTAGTTAAAACATTTCAAAAAGACCTACAACCATTATAGACTGAAATTTGGTTTATGAAAGGATAGCAAACAGATGGGAATTCTCCCAAGTTGCCGTTCTATGAAGCCAGCACAATTATTACCAAAAACAGGTAAAGATACAACAAAAAGGAAACATAGACCCACTCCCTAACGCCACAGAATGCCAAAATTCTAAACAAAATACTGGCAATCAGCATTAACAGACTCACATCAAGAAGATCATCGCATCAGACCAAGTTGGATTTCATACCAGAGAAGCAGGGATGTTCAAAAACATACAACAAATCAATAAATTCATCAGCATATAAATGGACTGAAAGACATAAAACACACCATCATCTCACATTGACACAGAAAAAGCTTTGTGAAAAATCTAGTATCCCTTATCTTAAAGGCCCTTAAAGGGAATTGGAGGAGGGATCATCTTCTTCAATGTAATCAAGTATTACAGGAAACCCATAGCCAATATCATCCTAAAGGACAGAAACACTCCTTTTTTTCTTGTTTCTTAAAATCTTTCTTTTTAAATTAATTAGTTACTTTTATCAAATCTAGACTGTATCCCACACCCTATCCCCCACCAACAGAGCTCAGAATTTCTGCCAAAACAGTGCTTTTCATCTCTTTCTTCGTCTTTCTCCAGTATTCTCCCATGTGGAAGTTGACTGTTTTTGACAGAATGTTCACTGTTTCAGTCAGTTCTTTCGATGCAGTCCTTTCTGTGCTGTTGTTGTTTTGTTTTCCAATATGCATCACTCCCAACTACGTGGACAAAAACTCAAGGGGGCCGTGCACAAGAAATACTTACAACTGGGTTATTGGTACTAGCATCCACAATGAGGGAATACCATTTGTCGCGTTTCTGGGACTGTGTTACTTCACTCACATGATGTTCATAGCTCCACCATTTCCGCAAAGTTCATGATGTTCTTTCTTTACGGCTATAGAAATCTATTGTGTAGATGTACCACATTTCTCTATCCACTCATCAGTTGAGGGCATTTGGGTTGGTTTCCAGCTCTTACTATTGTGAAGAGAGCTGAAATAAACATGGCGTGCATGTATCTCTGCAGTGGGGTGAGTTCTGAGGGTACATGCCTAGGGGTGGTATGGCTGGGTCAGTGGCAAGTTCATTCGAAGTCTTCCAAGGGTCTCCACACTGCTTTCCATAGTGGGCTGTACAAGTTTACATTCCCACCAGCAAGTGGATGAGTGTTTTTCCCCTTTCCCCAACAACCTCTCCAGCACTTGATATCATTTGCTTTCTTGATCCTAGCCAGTCTTATTGGAGTAAGATGATAATCTTCAAAAGTGGTTTTGATTTGCATTTCCTTAATGATTAGTGATGTTGAACACTTCTTAAGGTGTTTCTCAGCCATCTCTAATTCCTCACTTGTGAAGTCTCTGTTCAGCTCTTTGCTCCATCTATTGAGTGGGTCACTTGTTTTCTTTCTTCTTTGTTTTTGGAGTAGTTTATATATTCTGGAAATCAATGCTTTGTCAGATGTTTCTGCAGTGAAGGTTTCCTCCCACTCTGTGGGATTTCTCTTCACTTCTTTGATTGAGAAACACTCCCTTTAAAGGTAGGAACTCAGCAAGGCTCCTCCTGTCACCACTCCTCTTCAAGTATACTGCTTGAAACATTTGCTAGGGCAATAAGGCAAGAAAGGGAAATTAAAGGAGTACTAATTGGAAAGAGGAAGTCAAGCTATCCCTATTTGCTGATGATATGATTGTTTACTTAAGGGAAGCTAAAACCTCCACCAGAAAACTCCTAGAAATTATTAAAAGCTTCAGTAAAGTGGCAGGATACAAAATTAACCTAAAAAAGTCAGCCTTTCTTTACACCAACAATAAGCAACTGGAGAAGGAATTCAAGGAGACCTTCCCACTCACAATAGCCTCGAAAACAATAAAATACCTAGGAACAAACCTAACCAAAGACACCAAAGATCTCTACAACAAAAATTTTAAACCCTTAAAGAAAGAAATTGAAGAAGACATCAGAAGATGGAAAAACCTCCCATGCTCAAGGATTGGCAAAATTAACATAGTAAAAATGTCCATTCTATCCAGACTCTTGTATAGATTTAATGTAATACCAATTAAAATCCCCAAGAGTTTATTCACAGGCTTGGAAAAATAAGTACTTAAATTCATTTGGAAAAACAAAAGGCCCCGAATAACCAGAGCAATACAGGGGAACCTCTATACCAGACTTCAAACTATACTACAGGGCTATGGTCATAAAACAGCCTGGTACTGGCACAAAAACAGACCTGTTGACCAATGGAACAAAACTGAAGATCCAAACCTGAGCACATACAATTTCAGCCTTCTCATTGACAAGGGGGCCAAGAAGAAGCAATGGAGAAAAGACAGCATCTTCAGCACGTGGTGTTGGCAAAACTGGATCACCACTCGTAGAATGAAATTAAACCCCTACCTTTCTCCCTGTACAAAAGTCAACTCCAGATGGATTAAAGACTTCAATGTGAAATCCCAAACTCTGAAGGTGATAGAAGAAAAAGTTGGCAGCAGACTACATGACATAGGCATAGGAAAAGACTTCCTAAATCAGACAGCAGCAGTGTAAGAATTAAGGTCGACATTTGACAAATGGAACCTCATTAAACTCAAAAGCTTCTGTACATCAAAAGAAACAAGGAAGTGAAGAGAAATCCCACAGAGTGGGAGGAAACCCTCACTGCAGAAACATCTGACAAAGCATTGATTTCCAGAATATATAAACTACTCAAAAAACAAAGAAGAAAACAAATGACCCACTCAGTAGATGGAGCAAAGAGCTGAACAGAGACTTCACAAGTGAGGAATTACAGATGGCTGAGAAACATCTTTTTTTAAAATTTTATTTATTTCTGTATGTTATGAATGTACTTGTCTGCATGCAAGTTTGTGCACCCAGTGTCGTGCAATGCTGCGGAGGTCAGAAGAGGGTGTTGGATTCCCCTGGAACTGGAGTTCTCCTGGAATTGGGAGTTCACAGATGGTTCTCGGCCACCATGTGGGTGCTGGGGATCAACCCGGGTCCTCTGTAAGAGCAGCGGCCCGGCTCTTACTGGCTAGGCATCTCTCCAACCCCGGCTGAGAAACATCTTAAGAAGTGTTTAAAATCCCTAATCATTAAGGAAATGCAAATCAAAACCACTTTAAGATATCATCTTATTCCAATAAGACTGGCTAGGATCAAGAAAACAAATGATACCAAGTACTGGAGAGGTTGTGGGGAAAGAGGAACACTCATTCACTGCTGGTGGGAATGTAAACTTGTACAGCTATTATGGAAAGCAGTGTAGAGAACTCTTGGAGGACTTGGAATGAACTTGCCCACCTGACCCAGCCATACCACTCCTGGGCATGTACCCACAAGATTCATCCCACCGAATAGATACATGCACAGCCATGTTTATTTCAGCTCTCTTCACAATAGCAAATGACAAATGTTATCCCTCATCTGTGGATGCTACTGCCAATTACCTAGTTGTAAGTATTTCTTGTGCACGGTCCCTTGAGCTTTTGTCCAAGTAGTTGGGAGTGATGCATATTGGAAACAAACAACAACAACAACAGAAAAGACTGCATCAAAGAACTGACTGAAACAGTGAGCTTCTGCTCCAAACAGTCAACTTCCACATGGAGAATTTTGAGAAAGAATGAGAAAGAAATGAAAAGCATGTTTGGCAGAATTCATGAGCTCTGGTGGGGTGGGGGGGCAGGGTGGGGGACATGGGTCTAGATTTGATTAGTAACATTATCTTGTACAAAAAATATATGTAATAAAAATTATTTAATATAAATAACATAAGCAATTTAAGGAAGGAAAGATTTAGTTTGGCTTTCAGTTTGAGAAAGGATACCAACTATCACAGCAATACAAGGCGGGTAGTCTTTTCTAACAGGAAGCAGGGCCAGACTCCAAAGCCTCAAAGCCTGATCCAGTGATATACTTCCTCTAGTAAGGATCCATCCTCTGAAGTTTCAACAACCTTCCCCAACAGGGCCACCAGTTGGGGTCAAAGTGTTTATATACTTGAGCCTATGGGGGACATTTCATATTCAAACCACAGCACTGTAAACAGGGGCATGAGCTTCAGCATCAGACCTTCCTTATTCAGTACTTTATTCATCTATCATTCATTCATTGAATATTCATTGAGTTTATTTATTAGTAAGTACTGAGGATAAAACAGTAAATTGATAGGACAGGAGCCTGTTTTTCTGGGCTGTGCAGGTTTCTGACAGTGAGGTGTTGGATGAGGAGATAGACAGGAATGAAGTGATGCCCTAATTAGAAGATAATTATAGGGGCTGGAGAGATGGCGTAGCGGTTAAGAGCGCCGACTGCTCTTACAGAGGACCCAGGTTCGATCCCCAGCACCCACATGGCGACCAAGAACCGTCTGAAACTCCAATTCCAGGAGAGCTCCAGTTCCAGGGGAATCCGAGACCCTCTTCTGACCTCCGCGGCATTGCATGACACGGGTGCACAAACTTGCATGCAGATAGTACATTCATACACATACAGAAATAAATAAAATGTAAAAAAACATTAAGAAAAAGAAGATAATTATTACTGGACACATGTCTCCTAAAGAAAGAATACTTAACTGGGATATGTGACCTGCACTGGGGGAATTTATAAAAGCTTCCTGAGGAAGTGTGTCAGGAATGAAAATAGAGGGAGACATCCACAGAAAAGAAAGTGCCTGTGCAAGCACCTTGTCAAGATGAACTGAGAAGAACCCAGAGCCCATGCACAGAGTTTGTGAGGAAAAAGGCAGTAGCAAAGCTAGACTGGGCCAGATCACATAGGGACTTGAACTTCATGTTAAAAATCAGTGAACTGAATGGCAGAGTAAGGAATTTGATTTGAAAAAAAAATCTTTCTGAATATGATGTGGTTTAACTGTTGAAAGAAGTAGGCATATTCATGTGAGGAGACTGGTTTTAATAATCTGTTGTGGAAATGTAGGTAAGGGATGGCAGTATTTCTGACCAGCATAATAATGAGGAAGACAGAGAGAGGTACTCTATCTTGGGATTACTCAATTGCAGTGAGTAATGTTCTCATTCATAGAGAATAGGTAGAAGAGGGGAGTAGGTTGCTTATTGTTTTGCAGTGAAGATGAAGAGTTTAATTTCGAGTTTCTCCTAGACACATAAGAACTCAATTATCCTAGAAATAGAGGAGGATGGGGAGGCCAGGAGAAGACAATAGTGTGATTGGTTAGTGATGTTTCTCAAGGGTGTGGGATGGAGAGGCTGGGAGAAGAAAGTAGTATGATTGATCAGTGGTGTCTGTTACTGGTAAGGGAAGAGCTTCTCCTATTATATCTTACCATTGCTTTTACAATACTGAGCCCTCTGAAGGTTGGCTAAAGACTCTTACTAGAAGCATGGTTTGCTATGAGTTTAGTCTTTTCCCCTGGAACTAGGGACTCTGTTGCTTTCCTGATTCTGCATCTGGTTATGTGTCTGTACTCAGGTAGTTCTGCCAGGCGCTTCTGTGCACCTAAGAGCATCTGGCGCAGTGGCAGAACTTTTTTGTTAAATGGATCCATTTCCTGTTGTGACTCTGTCAAAATTACCTGTGTAATTTGGCCACTACAGCCTTCTCCTGTGGGAGGGAAGCAGTTGAGTTATATCATCTAGAGTCCTTGTGGCTCTTATGTTCAGTGATCCTAGTTTCTGAACTCAGTATCCATTAACCAGTTTGGAAGATGGAGCTGGACATGTTTTTAGATGTAGGAAGTAGTCTTGGCCATTTTTGTTCAGGAATGGTTCTTCATTGTGTAAATCCATGCATTAATTTGATGTTGGCTGAATATCTGTTGTATCTGCAACTGATTCTATCATCCAACTCTCCCATGGTCCCCTGGGTACCCAGGCACCTGCTTTACCCTGCAGGGGCAGACTTCCCTGGCTTGGACTTACTGAACACACTCTGTGACCACTTTCTTCATGGTGCTGCTGTTTCAGACATCATGCCCAACTTTCCTTTTGGACTTCCTGTGATCATTTGCATACTTACTTGAAAAATACTTGACCTTTGGGTATTGTGTATTTCCTTCTGTTGCTTGAACATGTCTCTGCATGATATATTTAATATTTCTGGCAAATTTACAATAAGAATACTAGAAAGATCAGTAAAGTGCTGTGGTGCCTGGGCCTCTGCAGCCTGTGATAGGCCAAGGAGAAGGATTCTCATGTGACATCATAGACAAGGAAGAGGAGGCTGGAAGAAGAAAGCAGGATGAATGAAGGGTGATATCTCTTGCTGGTATTGGTAATATGTGCTGTTATTATGGTCATGTCTTCCTTGGTCATCCTCCTTTTGAGATCTGGCCATGTTTTCCCTGTCATCATCTGAGTACACTCTAATGTCTTAAATCCATAATTACAGGATGCTTAAAATTTCCATGGTCTCTTGGTGTGTTGTGTTCTAATGTGATTTCCCACAATTTGGTGGGCTAATTAGGAATCATTTCCTCAGACCTGGGATGAAATACTGATAATTTTTTCACTTAATTCATGAGGGTCTATTGAGCAGTTAATATGTAGGAGACATCAAGCATCTACATATAGCAGGTGTTTGGGATGTAAAAGAAGACAATGTGGAAGAAGCTGACAGTCCTGCTCATATCACACTGACAGTACAACTGTCAACTTGACAGGATCTAGAATCACCCAGGAGACAAACCCCTGGACACATCTGTAAGGGATTTTCTAGACTAGGTTAATTAAGTAGAAGGAACGTCCTGAATATAGGCAGCACCATTCAAATGAGTTGATGAGCTGAGAGCACCAGCAGTTCGTGTTCTCTCTTTCTCTCTCTGTACAGCTATTATGAAGCAGTGTAGAGAACTCTTGGAGGACTTGGAATGAACTTGCCAACCTGACCCCAGCCATACCACTCCTTGGCATGTACCCACAAGATTCATCCCACCGAATAGATAATGCACAGCCATGTTTATTTCAGCTCTCTTCACAATAGCAAATGACAAATGTTATCCTCATCTGTGGATGCTACTAGCCAATTACCTAGTTGTAAGTATTTCTTGTGCACGGCCCTTGATCTTTTTGTCAATGTTGGGAGTGAGCATACTTGGAAACAACAACAACAACACAGAAAAGACTGTCAAAGAACTGACTGAAAACAGTGAGCTTCTGCTCCAAACAGCTCACTTTTCCACATGGAGATTTTGAGAAAGAATGAGAAAGAGATAAAAAGGCATGTTTTGGCAGAATTCATGACTCTGGTGGGGTGGGGGGGCAGGGTGGGGGACATGGGTCTAGATTTGATTATAACATAGTCTTGTACAAAAAATATATGTAATAAAAATTATTTAATATAAACTAAGGCAATTTAGAAGGAAAGATTTAGTTTGGCTTTCAGTTTGAGAAAGGATACCAACTACTACACAGCAGATACAAGGCGGGTAGTCTTTTCTAACAGGAAGCAGGGCCAGACTCCAAAGCCTCAAAGCCTAGATCAGTGATATACTTCCTCTAGTAAGGATCCATCCTCTGAAGTTTCAACAACCTTCCCAACAGGGCCACCAGTTGGGGTCAAAGTGTTTATATTGAGCCTATAGGGGGACATTTCATATTCAAACCACAGCACTGTAAACAGGGGCATGAGCTTCAGCATCAGACCTTCCTTATTCAGTCCTTTATTCATCTATCATTCATTCATTGAATATTCATTGAGTTTATTTATTAGTAAGTACTGAGGATAAAACAGTAAATTGATAGGACAGGAGCCTGTTTTTCTGGGCTGTGCAGGTTTCTGACAGTGAGGTGTTGGATGAGGAGATAGACAGGAATGAAGTGATGCCCTAATTAGAAGATAATGATAGAGGGCTGGAGAGATGGCCGTAGGGTTAAGAGCGCCGACTGCTCTATACAGAGGACCCAGGTTCGATCCCAGCACCCACATGGCGACCCAAGAACCGTCTGAAACTCCAATTTCCAGGAGAGCTCCAGTTCCAGGGGAATCCGAGACCCTCTTCTGCACCTCCGGGCATTGCATGACACGGGTGCCACAACTTGCATGCAGATAGTACATCATACACATACAGAAATAAATAAAATGTAAAAAAAACATTAAGAAAAAGAAGATAATTATTACTGGACACATGTCTCCTAAAGAAAGAATACTTAACTGGGATATGTGACCTGCACTGGGGGAATGTATAAAACTTCCTGAGGAAGTGTGTCAGAATGAAAATAAGGGGACATCCACAGAAAGAAAGTGCCTGTGCAAGCACCTTGTCAAGATGAACTGAGAAGAACCCAGAGCCCATGCACAGAGTTTGTGAGGAAAAAGGCAGTAGCAAAGCTAGACTGGGCCAGATCACATAGGGACTTGAACTTCATGTTAAAAATCAGTGAACTGAATGGCAGAGTAAGGAATTTGATTTGAAAAAAAAAAAAAATCTTTCTGAATATGATGTGGTTTAACTGTTGAAAGAAGTAGGCATATTCATGTGAGGAGACTGGTTTTAATAATCTGTTGTGGAAATGTAGGTAAGGGATGGCAGTATTTCTGACCAGCATAATAATGAGAAAGACAGAGAGAGGCACTCTATCTTGGGATTACTCAATTGCAGTGAGTAATGTTCTCATTCATAGAGAATAGGTAGAAGAGGGGAGTAGGTTGCTTATTGTTTTGCAGTGAAGATGAAGAGTTTAATTTCGAGTTTCTCCTAGACACATAAGAACTCAATTATCCTAGAAATAGAGGAGGATGGGGAGGCCAGGAGAAGACAATAGTGTGATTGGTTAGTGATGTTTCTCAAGGGTGTGGGATGGAGAGGCTGGGAGAAGAAAGTAGTATGATTGATCAGTGGTGTCTGTTACTGGTAAGGGAAGAGCTTCTCCTATTATATCTTACCATTGCTTTTACAATACTGAGCCCTCTGATGGTTGGCTAAAGACTCTTACTAGAAGCATGGTTTGCTATGAGTTTAGTCTTTTCCCCTGGAACTAGGGACTCTGTTGCTTTCCTGATTCTGCATCTGGTTATGTGTCTGTACTCAGGTAGTTCTGCCAGGCGCTTCTGTGCACCTAAGAGCATCTGGCGCAGTGGCAGAACTTTTTTGTTAAATGGATCCATTTCCTGTTGTGACTCTGTCAAAATTACCTGTGTAATTTGGCCACTACAGCCTTCTCCTGTGGGAGGGAAGCAGTTGAGTTATATCATCTAGAGTCCTTGTGGCTCTTATGTTCAGTGATCCTAGTTTCTGAACTCAGTATCCATTAACCAGTTTGGAAGATGGAGCTGGACATGTTTTTAATGTATGTAGGAAGTAGTCTTGGCCATTTTTTGTTCAGGAATGGTTCTTCATTGTGTAATCCATGCATTAATTTGATGTTGGCTGATATCTGTTGTATCTGCAACTGATTCTGTCATCCAACTCTCCCATGGTCCCCTGGGTACCCAGGCACCTGCTTTACCCTGCAGGGGCAGACTTCCCTGGCTTGGACTTACTGAACACACTCTGTGACCACTTTCTTCATGGTGCTGCTGTTTCAGACATCATGCCCAACTTTCCTTTTGGACTTCCTGTGGTCATTTGCATACTTACTTGAAAAATACTTGACCTTTGGGTATTGTGTATTTCCTTCTGTTGCTTGAACATGTCTCTGCATGATATATTTAATATTTCTGGCAAATTTACAATAAGAATACTAGAAAGATCAGTAAAGTGCTGTGGTGCCTGGGCCTCTGCAGCCTGTGATAGGCCAAGGAGAAGGATTCTCATGTGACATCATAGACAAGGAAGAGGAGGCTGGAAGAAGAAAGCAGGATGAATGAAGGGTGATATCTCTTGCTGGTATTGGTAATATGTGCTGTTATTATGGTCATGTCTTCCTTGGTCATCCTCCTTTTGAGATCTGGCCATGTTTTCCCTGTCATCATCTGAGTACACTCTAATGTCTTAAATCCATAATTACAGGATGCTTAAAATTTCCATGGTCTCTTGGTGTGTTGTGTTCTAATGTGATTTCCCACAATTTGGTGGGCTAATTAGGAATCATTTCCTCAGACCTGGGATGAAATACTGATAATTTTTTCACTTAATTCATGAGGGTCTATTAGAAACAGTTAATATGTAGGTAAAGGAGGACATCAAGCATCTACATATAGCAGGTGTTTGGGATGTAAAAGAAGACAATGTGGAAGAAGCTGACAGTCCTGCTCATATCAAGACACTGACGACGTTAAACTACTGATCACCGAACTTGTCATACGAGAAAGTCCCTCTAGACAGATCGATCCTGACCAGGAGTGAGCAAACCTTCCTGTGTAACTACTCTGTAGGGATGATTAGTAGCTAGTACAGTAGGTATGTGGAGATAAGTAATAGAAATAGAGGTAAAAGAGTGGGGAGAGGAAGCAATGAAAAGATGAGGGCACAACGACGCACGCAATAACAAAAGTTGGAATGAGCTAGTGATATTAACAGTCCACCAAAGCAGCTCTGCGTATGATGTAGACATGTCTTGAACTGTCTCCTACATATATAACTCTCGCCTCTAGACCCTAACCCTCCCTCCCTGCACCGGTGACGCATAAAACGGGTCCCGGTACAACACGAAATACCGCATCCACCCTCCCTCCCTCCCTCCCTCCCTCCCTCCCTCCCTTCCTCCCTCCCTTCCTCCGTCCCTTCCTCCCTCTCTCCTTCCTGGATGCAGATGCAGTGTGAGCATCTGCCTCACACTGCTCCTACCACCATGCCCTCCCCACCTTGGTGGACTGCACCTTGAACTATGAATGCAAATAAACCCCTCTTTCTTACATTGTTTTTGTTGGTTATTTTGTCATAGCAACAAGAAAAGTAAGTAATATGACAACTAGAGACTAGGGTATGGGGCTTCTCCCTCTATTTTAACCATAGAAAAATGGGTTCATGGTGTTCTCAGAAGAACACATTCTTGCCGACATTCCTCCCTTCATCTGTCATAAGAAACTGAGATGCCCCTATCCCTGAGAGTCCTTCCCCAGGCTTGGCTAGAATGCAGTTAATGCACATCTAGAGTTCAGATGCAGGGTGAAGCAACCCAGAAAAATCATTCCCCCATCTCCAAGGATGACTCAAAGGACATGGGAGGGCAAGACTAAGAGGTTGTTATCATTTTGAACTGAGAGAGATGAGAGCACTGGGATTCACAGGCACTGCAGGAAAGCTTTATTAATTCATCTGTTAGGGCAATGAAGTGTGAAATGATACTTTTTGACCAACGCAGTGGTGCAGTGTTCATTCCTGATGCACATTCACCAAAAACCCCTTTTGCAGCAGGCACCAGTGGCCTATCATGGTAATAGAGTTCTATCATTATCTGTAGACCACCATTATTGACGAGGCAGCTCTTAATAGCATGGCTACATTATCTGGATATTGAGAACACTAGGATTTATTTTCTTGTGGCATAAGTTACTTTACGATTAGGATTTCTTATAAAGCTTGTTTAATGAAATAATTAGAAACAAATAGTTTGTATCCGCATTGGCAGATAAGCTCCTTAACAAATCACCACTCCATAATTGTGAGCTTCTGGAAAAATACCTTTATAGACTCTGTCAGAAAGGATGAAGACCATCTAGGTTTTCAACTTAATACTGGGTAATCTTCTGATGGCAGTCGAGCTGTACTTAATAAGCTCAGGCTGTGCAATTAAGATGTTCAGAATTTGGGTGAGACAGACTGGGGGAAGGTTTCCTTCTGTTTAATTAATTTCCTAGGTGGCAGGTGTTGTTTTCCGTGGCTGGGGAAGGCTGTGCTGCTACTGAATCCTCCCTCGACCTGGGAGGGACAGAGATTCATTATACCCACTGCTCTTCATCCCCCCACTTCAACTGTGACCTCTGCATGGCAGGGGGAGCTAAAGAGTTGGCTCTAGCTTCTCCAGGCTGGTTATTTTGTGAACATGGGAAGTTTCCATAAGAATACAGATTGGGGCTGGTGAGATGGTTAGTGGGCGGGGCAGGAGCTGGCTGAGTAAGCCCTGAATTCAGTACCTGGAGCCCACAGTGAAATAAGAAAACTGACTCCCCCAAATTGTCCCCTGTCCTCCACTAGTATAGTATAGCATGAATACTCCTACATTCATCACACACACACATGTAATAATAGAATCTAAGTGTTTAATTTACAACTACTATATAGAGTCTGTATTAATTACTTATTACTGTGACAAAATACCTGACACCTCAAGAGGTGTTATCTCCTCATTTCTGATAATCCACCTTTGTAAATTTATTTCACTCATTCATTCATTCATTCATTCATTCATTTAATGTTGGCTGAATATCTACCATATCTATGACCGATTCTATCACTCAATCCACTCTTGTTTGCCTGGGCATCCAGGAACCTGCTCATCCCTCAGGAACAGAAGTCCCTGTTATGGGCTTACTGAACACTCTGCAGTCCCATCCTTCATTGTCCTGCTGTTTCAGATATCATACCCAACTTTCCTTTTTGCATACGTACTTGGAAAATATTTGACCTTCAGGTTACTCTGCATTTCTTTCTGCATTTTTGCACTTATCTGGGTGTGTGTATGTATGTTTGAATATATGTGGGCCCACATGTATGTGGGGTGTATTTGAAGGCCTGAGGCAGATGTTAGGAGTCTCCCTCTATTACTCTCTACCTTATGCATTGAAGCATCTCTCAGTAGAACCTAGAGTTCCACAATACAACTAGTCTTTTATTTGGGGGTGGGGGGAGGAAAGTGTTTATTTGGGTCACATCTCCCAGGTCACAGTTCATCACTGAGGGAGCCCAAGGTTGGAACTCAGGGCAGGAACCTGGAGGCAGGAGCTGAAGCACAGGCCATGGAGGAGTGCTGCTTGCTGGCTTGCTCCCCTGACCCATGCTCAGCCTGCTTTTTTCTTTTCTTTTTTTCTTTTCTTCTCTTCTCTTCTCTTCTCTTCTCTTCTCTTCTCTTCTCTTCTCTTCTCTTCTCTTCTCTTCTCTTCTCTTCTCTTCTCTTCTCTTCCTCTCTCTCTCTCTCTCTCTCTCTCTCTCTCTCTCTCTCTCTCTCTCTCTCATCAATCCTGGAGGCAGGCCCTTTGCTCTGATCCTGATCCAGTCCTTTACTCTCTGATCCATCCTGGAGGAGGGTCCTTTACTCTCTGATCTGTTATGGAGGTGGGTCTCATCCTGGAGACGAGTCCTTTGCTCCACAACTAATCTTGCTAGTCAGCTTGCCCCCAACTCTTTTTTCTGCCTTGTAAGCACTGGACTTATAGGTGGGTTGCCATACCCACTGGCACTTACATAAACACTGAATATCGGAACTCTGATCCTTCTGTTGTGCGGAAGAGCTTTATCTATTGAGCCATTTCCTCACCTCATATTACGCATTTCTTTTTATACACTTATCTTAATTACTTAATATTTTAATCATTTCTTTTATTCATATATTTAATTTATTATTATTAATGGGGAGGCATGTGTGCCATGGCACATGTGTAGAGGTCAGAGAACAGCTAGCAGGAGCTGTTTCTCTCCTGTTACCACATGGGTCCTGGGGGTGGAATGAAGGAAAACATTTTGAAAAGAAGGGAGCAGCTTCTCAGAGCTCGAAGTGTATGTGAGTGAGAACATGTGTTACTTTTATGGTGGAATAGGATACAGTGCAAACTTTATATTTCAGATTGTATATGAGAGAACTCTGTCTTCCACTCACCTTTGAAACACTGTTTATTGAGTGCTTATTTACTGAGTACCAGACACTATGATTGTGTCATATTACAAACAGGCTTGATCTTCTTTTTTTAATTTTTTTTAAATTTTATTTATTTTTTTATGTGTATGAATGTACTGTCTGCATGTAGGTTTGTGCACCCATGTCGTGCAATGCTGTAGAGGTCAGAAGAGGGTGTCGGATTCCCCTGGAACTGGAGTTCTGGAATTGGAGTTACAAACGGTTCTCAGCCGCCATGTGGGTGCTGGGGATTGAACCTGGGTCCTCTGCAAGAGCAGTTGGCGCTCTTAACCGCTAGGCCATCTCTCCAGCCCCATGGCTTGATCTTCTAACTGAGCTTCATTTCAACTTCCTTGTTCCTTTCAACTACCCAAATATCATAAGACTTATAAAAACATTGTTCTGTATGTGTGTGCATATATGTATACATACATGCGGAGGCCAGAATTCATGTTATTTTCAATGGAATTAAAGAGCATGTGAGTTTCGTTTGCTCTGAAATCTATTCAAATATGTATGAGACCAATGGGATAGCTCAGTGGGTAAAGATGCTTACCTCCAAGCCTCAGGACCTGAGTTTGATCTCCAAGTCATACAAGGGTAGAAGGGGGAAATCAATTGCTGCAAGTTGTCTTCTGACCTCCACATGCATCACCTGGCCACGTATGTACTCCACCAAAAAATTTACATGCACCAGTGTTTGATTGTGCCCTGTGGCTTAGGGTCAGGGGCTACTTTCTTTGTCATCTCTCACATCCTCTGATTAGGTGCTTCAGTATGAACATTGCTTTTAAACAAGAGCTTGAAATAATCCTGTTGGAGAGACATGAGGGTCTGGTTTTCAATCCCTGACTGCTGGTTTTATGGTACCAAAGTTTTACAGAACCCAGTAGATGTTCTGTTATTGGGAACTAGAGGTCTTGAGATTGAAGACAATTGCTTCTCTCTTAGGCCACAAATAGATGTTTGAAGAACCCGATATTTGTTTCCTACCAGAGATTTAAAAAATGGTTTGGCATGTGTATATATGTAAGTGCATGTGCATATATAGCTCAAATTTGGATGTCATTCCTTGTTCACTATTTAGCTTGGTTTTTGAAACAGGATCTCTCATTGGCCTGGTATTTACATTTACATTTAGTCTACGCTATCTGTCTCAACAACCCAGTGTTAGGGTTACAAACACAGACCACCAAGCCCCACTTTTGACATGGATTTTCGGATATTTTTCTCAGGACCTTATGGTTGTGAGGGTAGTTAGTACCTTAACCATTGAGCCATCTTTCCAGCTCTCTTACCAGAGATCCTATATTTAGAAGCAAGCAAAAGATTTATGTTTCACTGATCAGGAGCCAAGGAGCCCTGTCTAGCAGCGTCCCTGTGGTCTATGGGCATATTCTACGAGTTGGCCAATTCGCATGAATGAATCTCATTTGTTACCTTCAGGTCAATAAGCATCTTACACATTCAGAGCTCTGCAACACCCTTTGTGTCAAATCCCATAACTTCTAGGCAAACACTTGAACAAACAAAAGAAATCTTTAAGTCTTACCAATAATATATGTGAGAGAGGTAGGTGAAACTTAAGGACAAACTCATTTTTAGCATTTTAAAAATGCTAAAAATATATTAAGCCAAATTTTCAAAATGACTTCATTAACTTCTCGAAATTGCACATACATTAATAGGGGCTTTATTATTAATTCTTCTCATTTGTTTATACTAGACTTTGAAAGGGGTCTTATTATTTTCCAGAGTCTAGCTATGCATTGATGAGTCTCATTAGGCATAATGGAATCTGGCAATTTATCACCCAGATGAAAAGCCTTTTCCGTGTAACTTTCATTTAGCCTGTATATCTAGAGGCAACTCCTTAGCATCAATCTAAGGCCCAGTGTAATTCCCAGATTTCTCAGTAACAGGATCTCTACATGGCTTAAGGTTGCCCTTCCTCTTACCTACCTTTCCATGAAGACTCAGTTCTTTGGATTCAAGTGAACTTGTTCAAAGGGCAGAGTTAAGTTGTTTCAGTAAATGCAATCTCACCTTTTCTATGGTTTCTTTCCCAAGACTTTTCTGGGCTTATTTCCTCACTGAAGCTTTGTTCAGCAGGAGAACTATCAGAAATCAATGCCCTTCGCAAATGCTAAACAGCTCTTTCTTGTTGTGAATGGAACATTAGCCACCCATGGTCCCCTGTCTTCTCCCTTCATGACTAATAGGATTGAAATTTCATCAAGGTCTGCAGCAACATAAAAAAAAAAAAAACCAGTTAAACATTAAGTGGATTTAGACTTCCTCTGATCTCCAAGATGAAATTCAAAACACTGTGTTTAAAGGTTCAGAGGCAGTGATATCCCCTGAACTCACTGTTTTTTTGACCGAGCCAAAGTGTCTCTCTGGTGGAGCAGAAGGAATAGGAGTAATAAGTCATTTTTGAACAACCACTCTGTTCTTAAATTTTGGAAGTCCGTGCCTATCATTACTATTATCACTATCTGTATTACTATTATCTACTATATGTGCTTTTAATGTATGGGGTGATCGTATGGGGGGCACACGTCATGGCACACTTGTGGACATACATCAGAAGAGGCAACTGTGTGGAATCAGTTTTCTCTTTCTAGCATGTGCGTCCTGGGGATGAAATTCAAGACCTTTACTTGCTGAGCCATCTCTCAGACCCCTGAACAAATATATTTTATGTATTTCTTTATTTTGTTTTATTTGTATGAGTGTTTACCCTGCATGTACTTATGTATTTGCATACACCATGCACCTACAGAGGCCAGAAGAGGGTGCTGGATTCTCTGGAACTGGAGTTACAGACAGCTGTGATCCTCTGTGTGGATGCTGGGAATGGAACATGGATTCTCTGCTACAGAAGCCAGTATACTCTTATAACTGCTGAGCCATCTCTCCAGCCCCTATAGCAAACATTTTAAGCCAAGCAAAGTGTAGAATACCTAAATAGATTCAAAGACGACACAAATATTTTTATTCTCTCTTGTCCACCTCTGTTTTTATAATCCCTCTTTTCCCTCTCTTGAGTCAATCAAAATATTTGAATGCCATTTAAGCCACTTAAGGGATTGTAGGCCTATGTACAAAGAAAGTGCCATTGATCTAGTGTTCATGTTCTGGGGACACTGGCTTCTTTTGACAACGGTTTTCTTTTAATTGGGATTGATGTCTCTGTCTTCTGTACTTTAGCCTAGCCCTGTGTTTATGAGCCTCACAGGAGGAACCGAGGGCAGGTGGCTCAGTGAGAATTTAAATGTATTTCCAATTGGAACTTTGAGTGGCCCTGTTAGCTTCAGCACTCAGACCTAGCAGGCTAGCAGTGAGATTTTTTTTTAACAAATAAGAAGACTTGTTATTTCTATACATTGTGCTCCTTTCTGAAACACAGATCCTTATTTTAAACTGTCTCCATCAGGGAAGTGCTGTTTTCTGAGACATCCATTGGAATCCTTGGAACTTGGGCTTTGTAACTCAGACCTTTATTTTCACATATAATTCTATTTATTTATTTATTTATTTATTTATTTATTTATTTATTTATTTAGCTAGTTAGTTGTTGTTTTGAGAAAGGGTTTTGCTGTGTGACCTAGGCTAGCTTCAAACTCACAGTAATCTCTTATTTTAGCCTCCTGAGTATTGGGAATACAGAGAAGTTCCACCATGTCCAGTTACATAGATTTTTTCCCCACCCATGTGCACATGGGTAAAAGATCTGCCTGTCTGTCAATTTACCTTCTTATCTAATAATGAAAACATATACCACTTAACTGTATGGGGTAGACATGGTTTCATTTTACCAACTTTTAATTTCATGTGTATGACTGTTTTGTTCTTCATGTAGGTATATGAAGTGCATGCAGTGCCTGTGGAAGCCAGAAGAGGGCACGGGTTGTTTGCCACCTTGTAGGTGCTGGGAACCAAACCCAGGTCCTCTGGAAGAGCAGCCAGTGCTCTTAATGGCTGTTCCATCTCTCTAGTTCCTTCACCAGTTTCTTACATATCCTATGAAATTTAAAGTATATAGAGTCCCTACTTAGGAAGTTTTTAAATCTTGATATATGAGTATACACCAATGCTGACTGCTGAAAGTATTTAAGATCCCCGATTGTCATGTTTATTGATATATTTGTAGATTTTGTATAGGCTCTAAAAATTTACTCTCCCTTTCTCACTGACTGATGGCTGACTAATTTTGTTAGTTATTTTGAGACACGTTTTTGCTGTGTAACCCACCCTGGCCTCAAACTCCCTATAAGCTCTCATCTCAGCCACCTGAGTACCGGGATTACAGACAAGTACCACCATGCCCAGAGACATAGATTTTTTCCCCACTGATTGTTCCACTGTCTGAAGTTCAAGGCTATCTGGTTGGTTTGAGTGGTTCACTTCCAGGAGACAAAGTTCTTCACATTTTCATTTTAAGAGTCATTAAGAGTCCATATGTATTCAACTGGCTGGAGAGATGGCTTGGTTGTTAAGAGCACTTGTTACTCTTCCAGGGACTGTGTTGGGCATCTCACAACCTCTTATGACTCCCACTCTAGGGGATCCAATGCTCTCTTCTGGTCTCTGTGGGCAACCACATTCTCCTGGCATTTACACACAGACACATACAAATATAAAAATAAAGTAAGTCTTAAGAAGGGAACTATTCAGGAAATACTTTCCTGTTAACTGTTCCTTCATAGTTATCTGGATATTATATTTTTAAGCATTGTAAAGATTTACAAAGACACATGTTTATTTGATTGACAATATTTCATTCAAATATGTAGTTTTAATCACTGACATTTAAAACAGTTCTATAATATACTTCTCAATTTTTTGACTTTCTCCCTATTGATAAGAAATTTACAAATAGGTTTCAGAATGGTAACTGTTACTCAAAATAGCCATCTAAGATTGCAAAAATAGGAGAAAGAAAATGTAACTATCAAAAAATCTCACTATTTTTGCCCATTTTGCAGGATGTTTCATTTTGTCGATGAACCATCCATTTTCCCCCTATTCTGAGTATGTATTTTAAGTGAGTGGTATGGGAAAGTGTTTATAACTGTGATGAGAAGAGTATGTCGTTGAATAAGGCATTTCTGCAGAAATATTGATGGCTCACATTTTACAAGGGCATTTCAGTGCTGGCAGGTGCACTTAGATCCCTTAATAATTAAAAGCTTTCTTCTATGGTGACTGAATTGTAGAGCCAAAGCTTTTCAAATTGAATGAAGCTATAGTTTTCAGTCTGTATATACCCAATAAGAAAAAATGAGAGGAAAAATATTGAAATCTACAACATGCATAGAAGTCCAATCAATGAATAAAAAGGAGATCTTTTTACAGTTTCGGTCCTCATACCTTTGTATGAATGATGACCACTGGCAGCCTCACAACAAGCTCATTTTGTGTTTAATTTCAAGGTTGAAGTTGGCTATAATCTGAACAAGATGTGAGAAAGATACCCTTCATCTTCATGACATGCCTATCTTTCCATTGGAAAATAGGATTTAGAGACTTTTTTTTTATACTGGCAGAATATAAGGTGAAATTCTAGAAAACTTTTCCAAATACCCCTTAGGAAATAAGCCAACCTTGTAGGTAAACAGTCTTACCTGATGCATGGTAGGTACTAATTGAGTATTTGGAATATCACCCAAATTGGTATTGCTACTCTATGTTTGGATACACATCAATCAATTTCTGCTAGGATGCTTTCCAAGCTAGTAGGGTTTTCAGTAAGGACCAAGGACTAGGTCAATCTACTACTTACTTCAATGATGTAGGCATTGAAGAGAAAATTAGAGTTGATGCTAATTTTTGGTAATAATAATTAGAATAGCAAATAGTTAGAAATAGTCCTAATATAATTAGAACTGTTGTTGCTCTATCTATCTATCTATCTATCTATCTATCTATCTATCTATCATCTCTTTGTGTCTGTTTAGTGCATATATATATATGTGCTATATATCATATATATATATATATTTAGTGCATATATATCATATATATGTATATATATATGATATATATGAGTGCATATATATCATATATATATGTATATATATATGATATATATGATGTTTTCTGTGTGTTTGTTTCATTGAAGTGTTTTAGGGGGTACTGTTGGAAATTGAACAAAGGGTATTATAAATTCTCATGTTGAAGACACTCTCCAGACTGAGCTCTCATGTAAGATGTTAACAATTGATGGGAACTGATAGGAACACAGAGAACTTTAAAATATTTTCTTATTTTTCTTTAAATATAAAATTAGCTCAAAATTAGAAAATGTCTAGAAACCTATTTTCATAGATTAGTATTAAATATGGACACTTCAGATAATTAATAATTTTGCATAAATCCATCAAGAATTTATAGTGACCTAAATAAACTTATTCGCATCAATACTGATTAGTTGCCCTAGCATATAGTGATTAGAAGTTCAAAGTCAGGAAGATATGGGTTTAGAATTTTTAATTTACTTATTATTACTTTTATGTGTATGAGTATTTTGCTTGCATGTTTGTAAGTGTACCTATGTCATCCATTGCCCACAGAGGCCAGAAGAGGGCATCAGAGCCCTTGAAACTGGAATTAGGGAATTAGGGACAGTTGTTCCCTGCCATGTGCATGCAAGGAACTGAATCTAGGTCCTCTGCAAGAGCAGCTTGTGCTTTTAACTGCTGAGGCATCTCTCTAGCCCCAGGAATATAGGGTTTGAACTCTATCTCTTTCACTCAGCAAATAGTTGACTGGGAAGTTTCTTGCTTCCATAGGCTTAAATTTTCTCACTTATGTTGATGAGATGATGATCATGAATGTGATAGTAATGATGGGAATGTTGGTGATGATGACTGGAATAGTGATGGTGATGGTAGTGAGGTGATGGGAATGTTGGTGATGATGACTGGAGTAGTGATGGTGATGGTAGTGAGGTGATGGGAGTGTTGGTGATGATGACTGGAGTAGTGATGGTGATGGTAGTGAGGTGATGGAAGTGGTAATGTTGATAACACTGATGGTGATGATGATTCTAACACTTCATTATCTTGGGCCAAATATGCGAAATAACATGCAGTTAGTAGTAAGTATAGTAAGTCATTTATAAATATTAGTTGTTACTTTTGATGTTGTTAGTAGTGTTTAAAAATTTTTCTCTTATTCAATAGTAAAATATAAACAATGTCCAGTCTGTTATAAGAAATAAGCTAATGTATCTAAAGCTATATGTGTCCATCATACCTAGCCATTCCTAAGTAAAGTGTAGTATCTTAGTTACTTTTCTGTTGTGATAAAACACTGTGATCAAGGGAAGTTATAAAAGAACAGTTTATTTCAGCTTACACTTCCAAGTGCCAGAGGGATTAGAGTTGGTCATGGTGGGGAGGCAAGGTGAGGTGGCCTTGTAAGTTAAGGACTTACATTTTTAAGCAGGCACAAGAAGCAGAATGTGACTAGAAATTCAGCAAAGTTTAAGAACTCTCTAAGCCTGAAATGTCCCTCCCACCCCCAGTGATGTGCTTTTTCCTGTATGGACATAACTTCGAAGGTCTCCCAAAACAGTGTCACCATCTAAGGACAAAATGTCCAAATACTTGGAGTCTATGGGGGCATTCTTATTCAAACCATCACATGTGGTTACTAGTATTCACTAATCTATCGACCCATCAAAAAGCTCATCTAGTACTTTTGAGGGTTTCCTTTGCACAAACAAATGACAACCCTTCTTACCTCCTTTCCCTCCTCCCTTCTTTCCTCCCTCCTTCCTCTTTCCTCTCTTTCCCTTCCATTCTTTCTTTCTTTCCTCACTTCTTTCCATTCTTCTTGAGTATTAGTAGTTAAATCCAGGGCCTTGCTCTAGCAAGTGCTCTGCCACTGAGCTGACATCCTTAGATGCAACATGCCATCAGCGTAAAGAGTATAGCTTTGAATGCAGAGAGCAATCTAAGACCTGCCTTCTCCTTGTGTAGTACATTTCAGTACATGAAGACCTTGCTCACAAATCATGTCATTAAATGTCTTCTGAAGCATTTTTCTGTACTTACCAATTCCTTTATTGCCAATGAATGCAATGAGTAAACCAGAATAGTGATGACATTGTCTGGTTTATGTAACTCATGAAGGATTTGACAAAGCCTTTCTATAAACAGATGGTAGTAAATCTTTTATCTATATGTACCATGCTGTCTCTGTGCCCACTACTTAACTCTGGGATGAGAACACAGAAGGAAAATAAGTAAGCAAATTCATGTGGCTGTGTACCAATAAAACTTTATTTACAAAAGGTAGGCAGTAGGCTGAACTTGTGAAATGGTTGAACCAAGTCAATAACAACATAAATTCTCAACTATAGGTTTCTGACTCCTTGCCAAGGATGCTCTGTAGCAATGGTCGAGCATGGATATTAAGCACAGACCTCAGGACTCCTCTTGCAGTCTCCTCTAACCACAATCTAAGCCCTACTTATTGATCATAAAAAAATATTTTCTTGGACAGGGGCAGGAGTTCCAGGGTACTCATTCAGCTTGCTCACGATTCCTGGTTTGATCTCCAGCACAATGAAATAAACCAATAAGATAAAAATACTACTGAACAACAACTGGTTTATCAGTTTCCTAGCAGAATTCCAGATTCACTTTGGTTTTACCCAAAAATGTATACCTAGGAGTCTTTCTTTTCTCTCATGTGTTGTGTGCATGTATGTGTGTATATGTATTTGTGCATGTGTGTGTATGTATGTGTGCATGCACAGAGGCCAGAGATTGACTGTGTCATCCTCTGCTGCTCACTCTCCACCTTGTTTTTTGAGACATGGTCTCTTTAAACTTGAAGTTGTTTGCATTAGACCAGCTTCAGAGCTCCTGGGCTGCTCCCCGCCCTCAGCCTGGCTTTTAATGTGTGTTCTAAGGATCCAAACTCAAGTCTTCAGCTTGTGTGTCAGGCACTTTACTGACTAAGCCATCTCCCTGGTCTATCCTAGGAATGACCATGAGGTTTATATAGTCTGTTTAAAACCTTCTACTTCTAGAAGTTTTATTTGGGGAGTAGGGTAACTAGACTAAAAGCTGATTTGTAATTTCTAAATACAACTATTTACTTTGATTTGAGGAAAACAATTTTGAAATGATCTAAAAAAAAGTCCTCACACATTTTCCTGCCTTTAACCAGGGGCCCCAGTGACTCTTCCTGGCTCCCCAGGCGCAGCCAATAGAGTCCTGTCAGCGCTTCAGGGTGTGATTTACTGCTGATACTTGGGTTTAAGCAAAGCAGCTTGCCTGGCTCCCAGGGGATCTCCTCCCTTATCTTGGGCTTCATGCCTTCCTCTTTTCAGCAGAGATCATTGGTTTTGATAGCCCGGGTTTAAGCACTGTAAGGAGCTGAAAGGTTCTGTTTTCCCTGCAGCTTCCATTCCCATTATATCCTTTGCTTGGAGCAGTAAGTCAGCCACATCCTTGGTCTCTGGCTAGAAGCACAGTCTTCACCGAACACTCCTTATGGATCATATTGGGTTGTACAAACTTTGGCTTAACTCTGGACTTTGTGACAGTTTTTGCAAATTTATTCTTCTCTCTTCCTTGATTATTGTGCTTGCTTCTCTGCATTCCTTATGGTTTTCATTCTTATTTAAGATCAGAACCTACATGAAGTTATAAATTCAAAATTATAAAACCAGTAAAATTCGAATATATGGCATAGCTTTGTTGTAACAGATGGCGGTGTTTGCCAAGATATTTGCTAGACTAGTCTTATTTGTAGTGTGTGTGTGTGTGTGTGTGTGTGTGTGTGTGTGTATGTGGTGTTTTACTGATCTTACAAGTACAGGTAGTCTTGTTAAGGGTGGTGCTAAAAATATATATATTTAATATATTAATTAAATATAAACATAATACAAACAATATACTTATTTCTAATATAGAATTCTAATGCTTTAGTTTCATAAAATAATCCATTTAAATAACCATAATATTCTGTGCTACACAATTTATATAATAGGCAAATATGGTTGTTTTAATAAATTCAAAGAGGAAAATAATTTTTCTACAGTGATTGTTATTAAATAATCAACAATTAATATTTACATAATTTTGTTGTTGCATCATATTGTTTTCTTTTTTTGGAGACGCTCCTGTACCCAGCTACCAAACTTTCATATGTAAAACCAGCTGGCCTCCACACCACAAGATCATCCTGCAGCACCACCACAAAAGCGAGTTAAAAGGCATGTGAATAGCTGGGTTGGTGTTGCACAGCTTATCCCTAGCACTTGGGGGCAGAGGCAGGTGGAATCTTTGTGAGTTAAGGCCACCTGGTCTACAGAGTGAGTTTACAGAGCAAGCCAGGGCTACAAAGAGACCCTTCTCAAAAAAGACCAAAAAAAAAAAAAAAAAGCTTGTGTTGCTACTACATCCAGCTGCTAACATGTTTTTAAATTGCTCTATCTGCTTTTAAATTTTACAGTCAAGTTTAGCATATTATAAAAGTTACATTTTCAAATTATAATATAGATATAATATAAATTTTCTTAAAAATCTCTTCTTAAGGGATGGAGACAAGAGTTTAGTTGGCATCTTTTAAAAAGTGTTTTATAAGTTCTTTCTAAATCATGAGAAATTTTACTGACTACCACAAAGTGTTTCTCTTTAGTGGTGAATTCAGTAACTTCTCTGGTTATGTTATTTACGAAGTTACTTCTCATAGATATTCAAATATATGCTGCTGGTTATAATCCCAGAGAAAATATAGGCCAAAAAAAAAAGTTTAAAAAAGGATTCCTGAGTCAAGACTGTGAATTATCTCAAACACAATAGATTTTCCTCATAGCAGATTACATGGAATCTCCACAGCAACCTCACATAATTATGTATAAGATTTCAGTGAAGTAACCAAAGGCTAGAAAAAAAATGTAAAGAGTAGATATACAGTAAGACAGACGCAGGGGTTGGCAGCTCATGGAAAGATGGAAGAGAGTCATCCAAGTCATTCTAAGATGTGAAAAGTGTGAAAAGAATGGAGGAGATTGTCGGCTTTGTGCTTCGGAGAATGTAGAGTCATTGCATTACCTGGAAATTAGAGACCAGGAGCCAGGATATCTGATAATACAAGAAGCCTGTTAAAACCACTACTGTTAATGGGTGTCAGTCTTTCCATTATAAATAGTTTCTTTTCTCCATTTATAACAGCTGTAGCAAAGTCTGCCTAGAAGACATATTGATGTTCAGGATTGAAATAGAGACATCATTTTATGCTTACTTTCTGAACTTATCAAACTTGCTGGAGCTCCTAAATTAAAAACAATAAAAGTACTTCTGTATATTCAAATAATATCAACTTCAGTTATCAGACAACTGGGATGCTTCAACACAAATAATTTTTACAATTTAATTAATTTTGTATTTGCACTTGCATTCGCAGGAACATGCATGTCACAACATGTATGTAGGGGTCTGAGGACAGCAATCAGGCGTCAGTTTCTCCACTTCCAGCTTAACGGGACAGTGTCTCTCTTATTTCTGCTGTTCAGTGTTCTCACGGCTGTCTGCCCTGTGGGCTTCTAGCCCACTCTCCTGTCCCTGCCTCCTATCTCACCTTAGGAGTGGTGGGATTTTAGATCCACACCACTTCATCCAGCTTTTTTACTGGGTCCTGGGGATCAAACTCAGATCTTTGGTTTCATGTGCAAGCACTTTTACCCACTGAGCCACCTCACTGGCTCCCTAACTGTATTTTGGAGTAACTGTTTAACTCATGCTTGAGTGTTTTCACAACTGAATTTCCAACTTAGTATTGTGTTCTAATGGATCAATGTCAGCAATATGGTTTTTGTTAACTGATTTTGTAGACTGAATCTGGAATGGCTTCCAGAGGCTCATGTGCTGACAGGTTTGTCCCCATCTGATGGCAAGGTGGGAGGTAGTAGAATCTTCGAGAGGTAGAGCCTAGTGGGAGGAAGCTGGGTGAGAGGGGGTGTGCCCTGAATGGTGGAGTGGGACACTAGCTCCTTCATTGTTTTATCCTTTTGGGTTTGGTCACCAGGAATTGAGCAGATTTCCAGTCATATGCTTCTTCCAAGATGGACTGCCTCAACACATTCCTGAAAGCAACTGGGCCAGGTGACCACAGACTGGATTTTCTAATTCTCCAAGCCTAAATGCAGCTTTCTACCTTCAAGCTGATTTTGCCACAGTGCCAGCATGCTGATGAACACTGTCCTAGTTTAATTTCTGTTGCTATGACAGATGTCCTAACAATAAGCAGTATAGAAAGGAAAATGTTCATTTGGCTCACATTTCTCAGTTAAAGTCCATTATTGTGGGGAAGTCAAGACAGGAACTTAAAACATCACATCCACAGTCCAGAGAGAATACGGCAGCACCTTTCCTGTTTGGTACCCAGTTACCCTCTTCGTTCTTGCACTGTCCAGGTCCAGCCCTTAAAGGATGCAGCCCAGATTAAGGGCAAATCTTCCACCTCAACTCACAATTAAGACCACCTTCCAGAAACATGCCAATAGGCCAACCTGATCTAGAAAATTCCTCATTTGATGCTCTCTCTTCAAATCATTCTAGTTCATAGTATATTGACATGTAAGACTAAAATGCCCAGCCATTTACAAAAGGGGTTACTGGCCTCTAATTTGGGAGGGTGCTAGTATCTTAGTTTAGCAATTCATTTAAGTAAGAGGGGGATAATAATTTCTGGAAATTTCCAGACCAGAATAACACATCAAGAGGCTAGGTGGTGCTGATGGGTAAAAGAACATGGTAATGTTACATACTCAGTGTACTTTAATATTTATTAATTACACTGATTTTAAAAATAATGCTGCAACCATAAAGATGCTAAGATATAGTCAATGCAGTGAGAGTCCTCGGAACCTAGAGTAAGAAACGGACATGTGGGTGGCCAAGTTCTAAGTAATATACCAAATATGGACACGGAGCAGTCTTATATTGCATCATAGTAGAGGGACTAAGGTTTTTAGAAAGGGTATCATGAAGCCCACATTGACATTCAACCTCCCTATGTAGGTGAGGATGACTTGAACTCCTAATCTTCCTCATCCACCTCCCAAGTTCAAGAATTACAGGTGTGTGTCACTCTGCCCATTTTATGCAGTGCTAAAGATAGGACCTATGACTTCCTGTTGGCTAGGCAAGTCCTCTACTAACAGCCATATCTCCAGCCCATAGCAGAATATTAAGCCAAGCATCTAGGGAAAGGTTTACCAAGCTTCTTCTATTTCTAACCAGTTTTGACTGAGGAATTTTTATGCAGACCTAGATATTTAGGCATATAAATTAGGCAGAAAAGCTAACATTTACTGATAATAAATCATAAAGAAATTTACTTTAAAACAATTTTAGGTATACATATAATTTTGCCTTTATTAAAGGTGAAAGTAAATTTTTGTACTAATGATATAGATGTGCTTATTTTTACATAAAGAATTAAATATTATCAGAATATTTGATATTATAGTACACAGAACATCTTCGTGGTTTTCAGAGTTGCTCTGAGTATTTTGAATGTAATATCATCAATGCAGAGAGTGCATTTCAGAAATTGTTAGTAATTCTGTCCTAATCTGAACCCTAAATTATTGAGTATTTTTAATGAACTCAAGTAAGCAACTCAAACAACTTTTAAAATCAAACACTGACACTATGTGATCTAAACATACACTAATTTGATACTTTAATGCTGCTGTAGGAAAATATTAAAAATGTTTTCGTTTTCTGTAATTAATCCACCATGTTTCAGTAAGAGCAAGAAACTCTGTATATGTAGGCGATACACCATGATTCACAGCATACAGCAGACTTGAATCTGAGCTGAGGTACTGCAGCCAGCCTTCCTTGGCATGTGTGATATACAACATGCACAGGGCAAAGTGTACATGTTGCATGTTCAGAATCAATGCTGCAGTGAGGTCATGTGATATGACCTGATAAGCCTGCCATAAACATCAGGGGCTCATTAGTTGTTTGATTTTGAATTAATTTTTGGCTATTCTGTGTCGACACCTTTTACTGTTGCTCTCTCTCTCTTTTTTAAACCTCTATATTTAGTTATAGGGCGCTGTATGAGGTTTGATCTAACTTAAAGAATTTGGGTCCTAAAGCAGGTTTACAAGAGTTTTCTTATTTGTGTGTATGTAGTACATGTGTGTTTATAGCAGCATGTGCCTGTGCATGCATGTTTGCAGAACAGAGGTAGCAATCAGGTGTCTTCTTCCATTCTCTTCACCTGATAATTTTTGACACAGGGTCTCTTACTCATGCTGGAGCTCACAGATTGGGCTAACTTACTGTCTAATGAGCTCCAGGGACCTGCTTGTCTCTGTTCCCGCCTAGCACGGATGTGACAAATGCATGTCATTGTGCTTTTGTTTACATAAGTGCTAGGGTCACCAAAAGGTCCTCCCACTGGGTCAGCAGTCACTTTACCCACTGGGTCAGCAGTCACTTTACCCACTGAGCTATCTCCTATCCCCAACAAACCTTCCCAATAACCTTTCTCCTGAATAGTGGGGGGGGGTATTTTTAGGATATTTGAACTTATCTGTGTCCTCTGTAACCACAAAAGTCTTAGCTTAAATTCATTAATCTGAGGGCATTTTTTTTTTTTTTGTATTTTTGAGACAGGGTCTCTCTGTAGCCCCAGCTTGCCTGGAACTCACTATGTAGACCAGGCTGGACTTGAACTCACAGAGATGCACCTGCCTCTGCCTCCCGAGGGCTGGGATTAAAGTTGTGTGCCACCACACTCAGCTGTGAGGGCTATTTTTTTTTAACCTGTGTTAATATATTATTTTTGTTGAATTTTGTGTTATCGAAACTATTCAAAATTTTAGGATTGATTAAAAACATTTCTTTACTTTTAAGCAGAAAATAAGAATTTATTCTTCAAAGATTATTACATTCACTTATTTTATGTGTGTTTATGTGTGCACCTATATATGTGGGTGCATGTGCCAGGTGTGTGTGTGGAGGTCAGAGGACAGCCTGTGGGAGTTGGTTCTCCCCTTCTGCCTGTGGTTCCTGGTCCTGGGGATGGCACTCAGGTTGTCAGGCCTGCCTCTCTCCTCTCTTTCTCTCTCTCTCTCTCTCTCTCTCTCTCTCTCTCTCTCTGTATGTATATATGTATGTATGTATGTATGTATGTATGTATGTATGTATGTATATATGTATGTACGTACTGTTGATGCAAAAATACAACTCTTCACTCAAAGGGGTAACAGTTGGAGCCAAATATGGGTGACCATGGCACAGGATCACAGATTCACATTCCCCCAATTCCATGTTCCAGCTTGCCAACAGTTTCATGAAGTCTGTAGTAACAGAACAGAGGAAGCCCTAAATCAAGACACTTTTCAGACACATTGGTGGAGACATCAGGGAGAGGACAGCTGTAGCACAGCAGGGAGAAGGCTGCTTTTGCCTTGGGTGTTGTTTGACAGGAAGCACCCTTAGCCCTTGGGTTGGTGGAAGCTAGGGTTTGGTTAAAGGTTTTTAATAACTAAGCCAAAAAGGGTTTCATCTATGATGTTAGGTCAGATACAGAGTGGGCAAGGAATAGCTATTTAGGGGGCTAAAGATAGCCCAAGACAAATTATAACTAGGCTCTAAACATTCAACATTCTGAACTCTCCACAGTGACTAAAGTTCCAAACAGTTCACAGCCTTGCAGCAGGTTCAGTTTGAGGATGCACGTTTTTTTCTGGGACCTTCCTTTCATGATTTTTTTAAAGTGATAATTTCACTTAAAGATATAGTTCAAACTGAATTGGAAAATGATGTACGAAATGCACAAAGCATCAATAAAAAAAGATATAGTTCAAAGAAGGTAGGTTAAAAATAAGACAAAATACAAATTTGTAAAGTGATATTTATCCATGTGCTGGGTTTCTGGAGTTTCTTTCTGCCAGGTATTATTCATTAAAGCATCCCAGGAAAGCTCAGCTCAGAGCTCTTGTTGGCAATAGAGCAACTGAGAACAAGACAAGTTTTCCAAGTATGTGGTTTATGGGAAAAAGCTTAGAGACAAGTGAAGATCCAAGAGAAATATACAGTTAAAAACTGAGGAGTGGGAGATGCCTCTGTTAGTAAGGTGCTAGCCATGCACACAAGAGGACTGAGGTCAATCTCCAGAACCCATGTATAGTAAGCCAGGTGTGGTGGCATGGATTTGTAATTTCAGCAATGGAAAGGAGGAGACAGGTTGATCCCTAGGGCTCGCTAGCCAGGTAGTGAGCTGGTAACTTCCAGGCTAACAAGGGTGGAAGAATGATGTAGAGAGGGGCTGAGGAACGAGAGCCAAGGTTGTCTTCTGGCCTCCATAAGCACGTGCATGTGTGCATGTGCGCACGTACGCATACACACACACACACACACACGCACACACTTTAGCAGTAGGAAATCCCAATATGATAGAATATGGTAAATCCAAATAAAACTCAAAATGTATGGCCAAATCTGTCAGTGAGCGAAGACAGTATTTCCAGCTGTATCTGGACATTTTGAAAACAGAAATTCCAGGAAAGAGTTCCCTTGCTGTATATAATATGAACATTTCATATCGTGAGAAGCTCTGTACGAATCATAATAAGATGATTTGTCAGTAGATATATGCAGAACTTTTCATTCAAATCTCTGTGCATTTTATTTGCATATAAAGTGGCACATTTCTACTCAACAATAACTAGCCCTGGAGGAGTGATATTTAATAGGGAATGCAATTATTCTAGCCAGACCACAACGTTTTCTTTAGGGCAGTGGCTACGGTTTAAGATAGCTTCATAATTGCTCATGTAAAGGACCTGGATATTCCCAAAACTAAGCCAGAGAAAACTTTAGTTACAAAAAAAATTATGATTGCATTTGAATAAAATGTTTTCACTTACCCCTAGTTTAGGATTTTGAAGCACGAAGGTCAGTGAGCTGTTAAATTTCTACTTTTGTTTTAGCGCGAAGTCTTCAAATAATTATTTTATATATAGATGTTAAGAAACGTAAATATATCCCAGGCTTTGTTATCCTTATCGAAGATCACTTTTCAGCTGAGATAATGACATTGTATAGGTGATAATATGTGTTTAGTTAATGAATATGCTCATTTAAGCAAGCTTCTTCAGAATTTCTTATTGGCTGCCTTACGAACCTTACTTAGTGCTTGCATCAGTTACCTTTTACATTGCTGTGATAAAATAACCAGCAGAAGTAACTTAAGAAATAAAGGGTTTATTCAGACTCACTGATGGAGGTTAAAATCCACCACGGCAGGAAGGCATGACGGCAGGAGTATGAGACACTAGTCACGCGGCATCCATAGTCAAGAAGCCAAAAGACATGGAGGCTGGTACTCAGCTCCCCTTTCTTATTTGTATTCAGTTCAGGACCCCAGTCACTGGGATGATGCCACCCACATTTAAGGTGTGACATTTTCATACATGTAAACAGTGTCTTTTGAGCATAGTCAACCCTCCTTGTATCGTTCCTTCCATTGATCCACTTCCTCTCCCCAACTAGTCTTATGTTTGTGCACACACTCGAGTGTGTGTGTGTGTGTGTTCCAGTGAGTTTCATTATGGTTATTTACAAGAACTAGTGGCTGCACTACTGAAGAAAATCTCCATCTCCCAGCGAGCTCCATGTAACTATCTATAGAGTTCCCTGGTATAGGAGGTTGATGAGCTCCTCTCCCCCTAGCAATGGGGATTTTAATATCAGTTAGTGAACCATTGGGTACAAGTCTTCAGAGGAAACGCTGCAGATGGTCCTAACTTCTTCTTTTTTCCTGAAGCTTGTCTTGTCTTGTGAGGAATCGTTCAGCTAAGCTTTTATCCATGCAGTCAATAAGTATGAAATAATTGCCTATGTGTAGTAACTTCCATGTTTTCTCTGGAGATGTGATGTACAAACATAATTATCTCCCCTACCTTCTAGCTTGTACATACAATTGTAAAATAACAACTGGAATAGGCAAGGCTAGATCATGATGAGATGACCATACAATGCTCATCACCCAAAGGCCTCCTACTTTAGAGACCACTGGAGTGTTTAATGGGATAGAGTGTTAGTAGAGCCAGTGAGAGCCAAGACTGTCCTAGCTATCCAGAAAGATGAGCATTGGCTTTATAGACTGAGTTAAGGATATCGGTCCTTATTACAAGGGTGCAGGAGTCTGGGGGAGGTGGCATAGTTATCAAACACTTTCTGTACAAGCAGGAGGAGCAAAGTTTGATCCTCAGAAGTCAGGTGTGGTGGTAATCCTGGTGACAGTGACATGGGAGGCAGAGACAGGAGGATTCCTGGAGCTCACAGGCTAGCTAGCCTAGCCTACCCAGAGAAGGTCCAGGCAGATGAGAGACACCGTCTCAAGCAAATGGTAGAAGGAATATAGGAATGATGCCTAAAGTTGTCCTCTCGCCCCCACACATGCATATTTACACACACACACACACACATACACACACACACACACCCACAGAGGGAGGAGAGAGAAGGGAGAGAGGGGAGGAGAGAGACGGAGAGAGCAAAGCCAGAAGCCATGATAGGTTTTAGAACAGTGATGGAGGTTGCATGATCAACTATGTATTTGTAAACAATTTCTCTGAGGTTGTATCACAGTAATATTCTGGCATCCGTTTCCTGTGTATTATGTCTAGGGTGATGTAAGATGTTTTCACTGGGAAACTAGGTGAAGGTTACAGGAGTTCTGTGTTCTGATTTTTTGGAAACTTCTGTGAATATGAAATTAGTTCAAAATGCAGAAAGAAGGAAGGATTCTGAGAGCCCACAGGAGACACGGGCCGGATTGGAAACAGTGTGGAAAGGATGCTGCTGCTTCAGACTGTGTGAGACTAAAACATGATAGGAGAAGTGGGAGGAAGTGAGTGGGTAGCAGAGACATTTAGGTTTCGCCCAGGCTGTCAGAGAGATGGGGTGATTTGTGAGACTATAGCAATATATGGACTCCTATTTGATCAACAGTTCTTGTGCACAAGCTTCTCCAATCTGGATTTGGAAACTTTGGGTTGTTTCAAAATTTTGGACATAGATATTGCAACATTGGTTTTACATGAAATGTTACTTTACATTCATTGCTTATACTTAATAATTTGGCTCACTTCAAAAAAATGCACCAATTACCTTGTTGTATGGAAACACAACTGAGCAGTCAATGTTTTTATTTGAAAAACCACTGTGTTATTATATTGTAGAATGACCTTAATAACACAAAGAGAGAAAAAAAAAGACATTTAAGTTCCAAAGCCAACAGCTCCTCCAAATGCATCATTGCTATGTGTTGTTAGAGCCTCCTCACCCAAGAGGATCTCTAGAACACACCAACGACTGGGAGCCTGGTTTCACAGTGGGAGAACCAGTTTCCATCAAACAAGAAAAGCAGGGCTGAGAGAGAAGGCTCAGTGATTAAGAGCTCATACCGTTCTTGAAGAGGAATGGAGTTTGGTTCCCAGTACTCATATTGAGTGGCTTGCAAAGTCCTCTTGTCTCTACAGGCAGGTGGCATGCATACCCTCCCCCAAACCCAAGTAAATGAAAAAGAAAAATGAGAGAACTAATATATGGGCAGTAAAACAGCAAGGCCCTGCAGCACTGAGAATGGGAAGATGCTTCCATACATTAGTGATTCTCATTAAAATAGAAGCTAGCGTTCTTTGCTCAACTTGCCCCAAGGAGGGAGACCCTTCGGCACTTCCTTAAGTAAAACATGACTTTCGTTTAAGGAAAAAAAAATCCTCCAAATCAAGTGATCTGTATATGTATGTATGTATATATTTATTATCTATTATCTATATCTATTATCTATATATATTTTGGATTGTACATATTAAATATGTATATTTATATACACACACATATATAACATATCCCATATCTACTATATATATTATATATATTATATATATATATATGCTGTCGCCATTCAAGTGTTGAGAACAACAACAAAAGAATTGAAAAATACTCTGGAAAAACTTAGAAAAAGATGTAGGACATGTATAGCAGAGTGCAGGGACTTGGGTGGGGTGGGGGGCATGGAAAGGGAAGCAACTCTAGATTCGATTGAGAAATGATGTATGACCTATGGAAAAAGTTTAAAAACAATAAAAAAAAGAAAAAAAAAAAAAGAAGCTAAACTGTTGACTTTTCTTCAGTACCTAGGGCCCTCCAGGGAAAGAGCGCTGGAGGATTCCCAGCAAGAGGGCAGCTTTGGTCCTTCCCTTCAGATGTGAAGGTGCTCAGGAAGCCTGGAGAGGGGAGGTTGGTGGTGGCCTGCTGCTGTCAGGAAGGAAGGCTTGGAGGCCTGGGCTTGTTGGGGCTGTGCTTTCCCACACATCATTTTCCTCTGTGGGCCACAGACTCCTTTCCTAGGCAGAGTGGCGGCTGGGAAATTCATATTTACCCATTTCCCTTCTTGGGATTAGTTCTTCTAGGGAAATGAGAGATATTTTCTCCAAACAAAACACTACTGAATGGGGGGGGGGTTTACAGAGTTGTGAATTACCATATGTTGATCATTTCAATATCTTGCCAATTTGTGGAGAGATAGCAGAAAGAGGAAAGAAAAGACTTGACATAATATATCAAATTGTTAAGGAATGACAAAATGTTCTAGAAGGACATGTGGTCAAAATAAGCAGATTTTAAATTATTTTGTTTACTTATTCTTCATCTGTGTGTATGAGTGCTTTGCCTGCCTACATGTAAGTACACCTATGTGTTCAATGCCTGTGGAGGCCAGAATAGGGCATCAAATCCCCTGGAAATGGAGCTAGGGATAACTTTTAGCCACAATGTGGGTGTGGTAACTTAATCTGGGTCCTCTGCAAGAGCAGCCAGTGCTCTTAACCACTGAGATGTCTTTCCAGACCCCATATAGATTTTAAAAACATACTTGAAGACTGAAGAGATGGCTCAGTGGTTAAGAGTATGTCCATATTGGATGACTCACAAGAACCTGTAACTCCAGCTCTGGGGGACCTGACACCCTCTTCTGGCCTTTGTGGGTAACTGCACTCACATTGTGCATCTACAATAATACACTTAATTTAAAAAGTAATTAATTAGAGAAGTCCCGGACACTTCAGCACTTAAGACCTCTAAGGAGAGCTATTTTGGTCTTCACTCATTTTTAATTATTTACTTCCATATTTGGTAACTTTCTGAGCCCAGTGCTTCTTTATCACTATTGTTCTTTATTATTTCTGATAAATCCTTCCCCATCAGGCAGCAGGTTACAGTATTGATAAGATAAATCACCTTTACAGGATATTAAACTGTCCTTCAATTATTAATGACCAGAACAAAAAGAATGTTTCTTGGATTATATTTTATAAAACGGATACAGCAAGAACCAGGGTGGAAGTTTCTTTCACTTTGAGCCATTCTTAAAACTAAATTTCTAGAGTGGAGCCTGGAGAGATGGCACAGCAGTTAAAAGCACTTGCTATTTTTGCAGTGGACCCAAGTTTATTTCCCAGCACCAAGTCAGGTGGCTTACAGTTACTGTAAGTCCAGCTCCAGGAGATCTGGCCTATTCTGTCCTGTAACACACACACACACACACACACACTCGCGCACACATACACACAATTAAAAATAGAATAAAACACCAAAACCTATAATTTCTGGGACTGGGGAGATTAAAGTGCCTGCCATGTAAGCCTGAGAATGCAGGCTTGGTCTCCAGAATCCATGTGAAAAGTACTTGGTGGACACATATCTGTAATCACAGGGCTGTGGTGGTTGAGGGGAGGAACAGAAGTATCTTTGGGGTTTGCTCGCCAGATAGTCTGTCAGAACTGTTTAGTTCCAGGTTTAATGAGAGATCCCAACTCCAAAAATATGGTGGTGAGCAAATGAGGAAGGGAATGGATTTTGGCCCTTGACATGCTCACACACCCACACGTGTTCCTCTCCTAAAATGAAATTTTTGATACACTCGGTAGATAATAAAGCAAAGGGATAGGCATTTATAATATTAGAATAATTTTGTAGCAGTTTCTTCCAAATAAAACTTCACAAACAAATTTATAGAACAGCTCCCTTACTCAGATTATATTCTTGAAGTCACTTGATTGAAATTTAAATGAACTTTTACTTCATTGTTGATGCATAATAATTTATTTTGAAGTCAAGGTCTCACTGTGGCCCCCATGGTAGGCTGGAACTTTCCATTTTCCTGCCTCAGCTTCCTGAGTGCTGAGGTTGCTGGAACCACCACACAAATCTTATTACCAAATATTAAGTTACATAACCATTTGATTGTGTGTGTGTGTGTGTGTGTGTGTGTGTGTAGAGGACAGAAGGGGGAGTTGGATCCCTTGGGGCTGGGGTTATAGGCGATGGCAAGCTGCCTGACTTGGGGTCTGGAGTCAGCTGCGGAGCCATCTGTCTATCCCTATCTCTAAAAGTGTTTACTGTAGTACTAGAAACAGAGAGAGAGAGAGGAAGGGGGTGGGGGGGGGAGACAAGGAACATAGCCTGCTCCCAATGCTTGTGGCTTCAAGTGAGAGAAGTCAGCCTGAGCAGCAGACACACACAAGTGTTTGCGTCCTGCCATGACTGAACATTGTTCTTAAGAAGTCGGAGATAGGGTTGCTGGTGATGTTCTCTGCTTCAGGACACTCTTCTCTCTACCTGCTAAGTTTTCCTCCCTTAGAACAGTATTCTGTATGTCCTGCCCTATGGCATGGGTGGGGGGGGGTGCTGCCAGACACTCAGTCCTCACTTTTGTTCAACAGATATTCCAAACCCAACTAGAGGCTCTGTGACCATTTCAAATTCCAAAATCAATCTGTCCTCTTCTTGTTCAACTGATTTGTCCAGAGGGAAGGTTCAGCTGCCTTGGGCTTCACCTCAGGGTGAGAGACATGTCTGCTGAAAGCAGCCAGATGGGCCTGATACAGATATCTTGAGAGGATCCCAAAGCTACAGGAGGAGGATGAGGAAGGAGGAGGCAGGCAGACATCATGGGTTGTCCAGGACTGTGGGAATTCCCTCTGGATGCCACTACTGGACATGTCTGCTTCACAGGCATTTCACCCCTCCCATTTTCAACAATGCATGAACTCATAGTGGAAAATTGGGAAAACACTAGAATATTGACATTTATATTATCTATAAGGCCATCCGTTTGAGAAAGTCCTAGATTTTCTCTATGAATATGGCTATGAGGGTTCTATGTGAATTTCACAAATCAAGGAATAAAATTGCTCTTGATCTTACATATGATGATCAACTTTTGGTTCAGAAAATCAGTCATTTCAGGAGCAGAGCCTGTAGTCGTGGTTAAGTTTCTAACAGGGACGTACAGCTCTTTCTTTAGGGGATTCACAATATAAAAGCACAGTTGTTTTCAGATCACATTAACGTTGCTCAGTTTGCCATACAACTAGGAAATTGGTGCTAGCATCCACATATGAGGGATACCATTCTTAGTTTGTCTGGGACTGTGTTACTTCACTTAGCATATCTTCTAGCTCTATCCATTTACCTGCACACTTCATGATGTCATCTTTCTTTATTGCTGCATAGAACTCCACTGTGTAGATGTACCACATTTTCTCTATCCACTTGTCAGATGAGGGTCACTTGGGTTGGTTCCAGCTCTTTGATATTGTGAAGAGAATTGCAAGAAACATGGCTGTGCATGTATCTCTGTGGTAAGATGAGTCTTGAGGGTACATACCCAGGAGTGGTATGACTGGGTCAGGTGGCAAGCTCATTCCCAGTCTTCCAAGGGTTCTCCATACTGCTTTCCATAGTGGCTGTGCAAGTTTATATTCCCACCATCAGTGGATGAGTGTTCCCCTTTCCCTACAACCTCTCCAGCATTTGGTATCATTTGTTTTCTTGATCCTAGCCAGTCTTATTGGAGTAAGATGATATCTTAGAGTGGTTTTGATTTGCATTTCCTTAATGATTAGTGATGTTGAACATTTCTTAAGGTGTTTCTCAGCCATCTCTAATTCCTCACCTGTGAGGTCTCTGTTCAGCTCTTTGCTCCATCCTTTGAGTGGGTCATTTGTTTTCTTTCTTCTTTGTTTTTTTGAGTAGTTTATATATTCTGGAAATCAATGTTTTGTCAAATGTGTCTGTGGTGAAGGTTTCCTCCCACTCTGGGGGTTTTCACTTCCTTGATTGTTTCTTTTGATGTACAGAAGCTTTAGAGTTTAATGAGGTCCCATTTGTCAATTGTTGATTTTATTTCTTGTGCAGCTGCTGTCTGATTTAGGGATGTATAGTTTTTTGACAGTGTAACATGATATTGTCATCCAGGAATACACTAGGCTGTATTCGTACCCAACAGGGACTCCTGCGGCCCACACACCATGAGTTAGACATGTGAACATAGCTGATGAATCTGAGAAAGCACAATGCAGTTTTTCAAAGATTGATTATGTGTTAATATGTACATGTTGAGTCTGAATGAGTTTATGTGTACCATGTGCATGCAGGAGCCCACAGAGGCTAGAAGAGACTTTGGATCCTCCAGAATTAGAGTTTCAGAAGGTTGTAAGCCACCACATAGGTGCTGAGACCTGAACCTGGGTCCCATGCAAGAGTAGTCAGGGCTTTTAATGTCTGAGCCATCTCTGCAGCCCTCATACTGTAGTTTTTAGAGTTCATCCAGTTTTACATTTGTTCAAATGATTGAAGTCTTCTAATGAACAAGCTGCAAATGAATATTTTAAGTTACTTATTTAATTTAGTGCAGTGTGTGTGTGTGTGTGTGTGTGTGTGTGTGTGTGTGTGTGTATAGTTCAATCTTGACTTCAGGATTCTTCCTTGATCTCTCTCCCCATTATCTTTTGGAGGCAGGGTCTCTCCCTCAACCTGAAGCTCACCAATATGGCTGGCCAAAGAGCTCCAGATACCTTCTCTCTGCCTCTAGTGATAGTATGACAAATTCTCTACCTCTAGTGATAGTATGACAAACGGTGCTGCTGGCCTCCCTGTTTACGTGGGTTGCTGTGATCCAAACTCAGGCCCTCGTTCTTGTGTGACAAACACTCTGTAGAGCCATCTCCCTACCCTGAAACTGATTATTATAAACCTGGTCTGTGACTTGGTAATATATACGGCGTGATTCCCACTCTCTGGGAACATGTTCCCCCATCACATTGGTATAAGTACTCTGCTTCTGGACATCCAGTCACAAAGCCTCTTTCAGGTCTGAAGACTGTCACCTCGAGCCATGTTAACGGGCCACCTTACTATTACATGCTCCACAAGGGGCAGTAGTCCTGGAGGCTGCCAGATGGCTAATTAGAATATTTCAGATTATTACCCTACAGCTATTCTCTAAGAGGCTGTGAGACTAATTAAATCTATCCTAACATCTTTTGCCTTTGTAGAAGCCAGAAATTTAAGCCTCACAGGAAATCCATTAACACCCAGGCCTCTCAACCTAGCACATCTCAGCAAATCTTTACATGGCCTAATCTCTCTTCCCATCTCACCCTCTGAAGATCCTCTCGAGCCTGTCTTTCTCCATCAAACTCTCCTCTCCTCAGAATATTGTACTTGCTAGCCTTCTCTCAATAGGAACCGCATTCTGAGGTGTCTGGATCCTCTGAAGCTTTATCAATGAAAAGTCTTCTCTTACCTCTTTGTATTCCTGATGCGTATGCCTTGGATGGGGCACAGTATCTGTGCCTCCCCCTGGATTGGCTCACTTTGCCCCAAATAGACTAAGAGATGAAAGTGGCCTGAAGTGAAGGTGATGGAAAGGTCTCATATTTTGATATATTGTGTAGAGAAACCCACCAGAAATTTCTATTGACTGTATATGAGTCTTTGGGCTTATGAGGGGGAAGGCATGGTGACATGGTGACAGGAACTTGAGATGGGTGATCATACTGTGTCTTCAGGAAGCAGAGGAGATGAATGCTGTTGCTCAGCTTGCTTTCTCTTTTCCTGTAGTCCAGAACCTCAGGCCATGGTTGGTATCACCCATACTTAAAGTGTGGGTCTGACTTCCCAGTTCAGTTAACCTACTCAAGAAACTCCCTCATTGACATACCCAGGGCTTTGCCTCAGTAGCTTCTGGTCGGTCTGCACTATAGATCTCACATACATAGGCCAAATCCTTGCACCTCTTAACTCCCCACTGCTATTAATGTGCTTCAGACCACTCATATTTCCTGCATTGATTTCTGCAAAGTCCTCATTGGTCACGATCTTGTCTCTTTTGCATGTGGCAGGTTTGCTATAGCAACAGCGTCTTCTTCTACAAAGCCTCATTCTTTAAAAAGAATGAATGAATATGAATCATGCCATGCCTCTGACCGTCTCACAACTTTTCATTGCTTTACCATATCATGCTTTAAAAAATACAGATTCCTCCATGTATGGTGATGCATGCCTTTAATCCTACCACCTGGGAGGCAGAGGCAGGCGAATCTCTGTGAGTTCAAGGCTAGCCCAGTCTATATAGTGAATTCCAGGACAGCTGGAGCTACAGGAAGACGCTGTCTCAAAAACACCCCCCCCAAAATAAAACATACAGATTACAGATTTCATTATTTATCTCTCCTCTCTTTCAACCTCAAAGTGTTTGGTGTTCTGTGCAAATATTAAGTTTGGAAAGCCAGGTCATTCTATAAAGTGTGAATCGACATGGCTAAACATAAGATGACAAGTTTAAGGTCTTGTCCTTCATGAGGAATATGCACTTCAGCACAATGAGCTAATCATAATGAAAGCCACCATTGACACAGAATGTCCATCAGTCACAGCACCAGCATCTACAGTGCACTGACTTGAAGAGGCTGTCTGCTTTTTCTCATCCTCCACTTTTAGTGCATGTCAAGAAATGTGAATGAGGGCTTTAGGCCAGGTGAGCCTGCACCCATCTTACATAGTCATGTCTTCCCACTGAGCTGTGGGACTCTTCTGTCTGTCCCCTACTGTGCTGACATAAGAGGATGGTGCACCACACTGTCGGAACCGCTCCAGAGACCTCCTAGACTGTCAAGCGTGGACACTAGTTACACCACCACGGTGACATCTGTCAGCAAGTCTCTTATGTTTCCAGACTTCTCACTCACTGTGAATGCTGGATGCTTTACTCTCCAAACATATTCAGGAATTGTTTTCCTGAAAGGGGCATGCTCATTCAGGCAGGCTACTGTTTAGTGATTTCTTGGTGAACTATATTGTCTGTGTGTATGTGTAGGCCAGGGGTTGATGTCAGCTTTATTTACTGAGGTCTCTTGCTGAACTCAGAGCTTGCTGCTTCAGCTAGCCTAGCTATCAGCTTGTTCTGGAGACCCTTTGTCTGTACACTAGAATAACAGGAAGCCTGCCAAATACACTCAGCTTCTCTGTGGGGTCTGAGGATCTGACCTCTGGTCTTCATGCTTGGCATCAAGTGCTTTATCAGCTGAGCCATCTCCTCATCCTTGTAAATGGCTATGTTATGGGCACAAAATATCTTTCTTGGCTTCTCAATCAGATTATAGAAATCTTTTAGGTCAAGTATTATATTTTATTTTCCTCTTCTACCTATCAGTATAATTTTAAATATTCTTTTTTATTTACTTATTTTTATTTTTTATGTGTGTATTGCCTGCAAAGTGCGAACATGTTGTAAAGTGCCCATGGAGGACAGAAGGGGGCATTAGATCCCTTGTAAATGGACTTACAGATGGTTGTTAACTGCCTGTGAGTGCTGGGATTCAAACCTAGGTCTTCTGCAAGAACAGCCAGTGCTCTTATCCACTGAACCATCTCTCTAGCCCTTCAAATAACAATTTTTTATAAGTCAAAATAACTGAATATTAGCATTGATGGAGGATTCAACTTAATGCATAATAAAATCTTACTAAATATTTGTAGACTAGAAAGTAGAAGAAGACAAGGACACTCAGGATTCTAATGTTTAACATGCCATGGAACGCTTGGGAAAGCTTAGTTTGGACATGACTTTTTAGGGGAAATGAACTCTCTGATCACTTTAAGATGACTTGATGAGGAGCTAATTTTCATTCCTAAAGTGCCTTCACTCCCTGACGCATCTCACCAGTCCCTGAAACCAAAGACCACACTGGGCTTTGTAGAAATGTAGTTGGTACACTATGATATTCTGTTAAATGATTTTCTGTAAATTGTATGGGATAAAAGAGAAAATATCAATGAAAGGTAGTTGGAAAAGAAAATGGGATTAGTATTTTAAATAACTAGCTGTTTTTTTTTTCCCAAAGTTAATATGCATAACACTTTATCAATTGCTAATTACAAACTGAAGAATCGCCTTGTCAAAAGACAGCCTATCTCTTTCACTCTGCTGGAGCTTTTTCTAATCATTTTCCCCTGTGATATCAAGGATAGGGCTATCTGTCTTGGTAGAAATAAATTAATGGCTGCCATCGAGTATACTAGGATGCTTGGTTAAAATATGGCTATTCCATCTCTGTTCCTGGCAGACCAGTCCTTAGTTCATTTAGCTCCCCTCCACAGCAGAAAGATTCTCATATGTCAAAAGTCATGGAATTCTTTTCTCCTTATTTTACGTCCAAGCACAAAGACCAAAGCAACCCATCGTTCATCTACTTCATTAGAAATAGCCCAAAGCCTGGATCTTCAGTCAGGGGATCTGTTTCATAGATTTTTTTTTTTTTGTCTATTTGAGACAGGGTCTCCCTGTATCCCCAGCTGGCCTGGAAGTCACTCTGTAGATCAGGTTGGCCTTGAACTCACAAAGATCCACCTGCCTCTGCCTCCCAAGTGCTAGGATTAAAGGCGTGCGCTACCACATCCAGCTTCATAGATTTTTTTTTATCCCCAGTAATGTGATCCTTGTGTCTTTTGATAGATCAAAAAGGGAAAAGTTCTATAAACTTTTTATAATTTCTAGAAGGTTTTTCTTCTGGCAGATTCATTTTAAAAAATGCACACAACTTTGGCTTTGTGTTGCTGAAGGAACAAGAAGGAAGAGAGAGAAACAAAGAGGGTAGGTCATTGAATTCTCAACAATTTAGATTATATTGATTCTGTTGAAATTATTCTGATCCCTCCCCCCCCTCCCCCGCTACTACAAGGATAACCAGGTCACACAGAAATGGAGAAGTAGTTTTAAAGAAAGCACACAGGTCTTAGCATAGAAATAGTGACAGCTTTTTGACCTTCCAATATGGACTGAAGACTCATGTCTCTCCAAGAATCCTCCAAACATTCATTGCCAGATGGGGAGTACTGAGATACCCAGCTTGTGGACTAAATAGCTAAGAGGATTTCAGCTTCACCAGAATATAGACTGCCATTGTTGGACTACCTGGTCTGTATCATGGAGGCCAGTACAGGGGATCAAGACAGGACGTGTGCTTACTGGACTTCATTTGGGGGAGCATAGGAGGTAAAGACCCCGATGTGGAGCAAAAGAACAGCATTGATGGTTGTTTGGGATAGCCAAGGAGGAACGTTCAAGCACTTCCTTAAGGAAAACATGACATGTTTTAGGAAAAAAAATCCTCCAATTCAAGTGATATGTGATGTATGTATATAATGTATGTATGCATGCATGCATATATGTATATATACTGTAGCAATACAAGTTGGAGAGAACAACAACAAAAGAACTGAAAAAAATCTCTGGAAAGACTCAGAAAAAGATGCAGACATGTAGGGCAGAGTGCAGGGACTCAGGTGGGGTGGGGGCATGGAAAGGGAAGTGACTCTAGATTCGATTGAAAAATGATGTATGACCTATGGAAAAAATTTAATAACAATAAAAAATGTGAAAAAAAGAAAGAGTGATGTTGAACTTCTGATCCTCCTGCCTCTACTTCAGGAGTGGTGGGATTATAGGTGTGTCTTGCCAGATGTAGTTCATGCAGTGCTGCAGGCTGAACTCAAGCCTTATGCATGCTAGACAACCACTTTGCCAAATGAGCTACATCCTCAGCTCAGGCTTGAGTTTTGATGGTACTACTTCCTAGACTTAGAGAGTTAATTATGACCCCATTTTCTTTTCTTTTCTTTTCTTTTCTTTTCTTTTCTTTTCTTTTCTTTTCTTTTCT